>VXAK01026427.1:898961-1170025 GCA_013399435.1 Arenaria interpres
AAAAAAGAGGGGTTTGGTGTATGAAAAATTGGTCATTAGCATCAAATTTTTAATAAAAGTAAACAAAACCTGGATCTTAAAACTTTAATTCTAGTTTCAGCTCCAACACAGTAACCATAGAAATAATCTAATCCCTTCCTACTAAAATGCTGTTTGTCCTTGATCATTATTTTTCTTAATTGAAATACTTTAGATACTTGGAACAAAATTGCTTTGCAGCATGATATATTGCATAAAAGTTGTTTCATTTTGTAACCTGCTGGTACACTATGTCCTACATTCTAACAGTTTTCTGGGAAGCTCCTTAAAGGCATCTTTAATTTTTAATAACTCCCTGGAAATCTGAAACGGAAGGAAAGGTAGGTCATATTTTTGGGCATCCCATTTTTGACAGAGCTCTTTGAACTATGCAGTTTTGATTGCGTATGTATATTCCCTGTGACTTAGATTCTTATCTAATGAAATTTTAAAAGCAGTGAGCCCAATTCCTGGAGGAGTAAGTGGTTATTTTAACATCTTCTTAATTATAGTAGCCTGTGACATCTGTATCTTCCTTTCACAGGAGGGCGATGAACACAGCTTACTCCTGCGCCAGGACCACCCTTCCTGCACCCTGGGATTTGGTTCCACCCCATCCTGGATGGGTGGATTTCCCCTTGAGGTCACGTTAGAGAAACCCTTGCAAATATTTTTGCTTGCTGTCTTGGGGACAAGACTTGAGCAAGGCTTCGGCCGCAGAATAACCACGAAGCCCTCGAAACCATGACTAATCCACTGGTTTCCTCTCGGGCGGGCGGTGGGAACGCTCACAAAGGGAATGCTGCTTCATTTGTAAATTAAACTGGCACAGCAGCCCTGCAGCTGACGGCTGACGTTCATTTCTGGCCCCAGACCCGATTAATGCTAACGGGATGTGTGACGACTGGATTGAATCCACGGCAGCTAGAGAAGGGATGATTAAGAGAAGAAACTGCTGGAGAAGAACGGAGAGTATGAGGGCTGGGTCTGTGTGGGATCCTCAGATGCATGTCATATTAACAGACTTATAACCCATTTATTTTAATGGGTTCAGTTTACTTACAGACAACATTCAAATGAGGCACATTTACTGTCAAATTGCTAGCCCGAAGTATTACTAACTTGCTTGCACAGATCAAGCCTTTTTCTAAGATGATCCTCTTCTCCTTCCCCCTGCCTGTGATAAATTCCCTCCAAACCAGAGCGTGCATTATCAATAGACACAGATGAGCTCAGCAGACAACAGACCATAAAGTGCTAATTTATCCCCTTCTGCAACAGGCAGCCGGGTCCAACATTCCCGTGGCAGTTCAAGACTATCAATCCCTTCCTCTGCAAAAATGTTAGGGAGCGGAGCCGCTGCTGCCTTCCCAGTGCTCCCAGTATGGCAAATTTTCTCTCCCTGTTTGATCCTATTGCACAGGAGGGCATTTGCTAGAGTCAGCAGGCATTTTCCCAAGCCCCGTTAGCACCGATGTCTGAGTCCCAGTCCATCACTCACTCTAATTGCTGCCGTCTCCAGAGCAGACTTTCCGTCTGTTTTGAGGAGATCATTGTGCTTGTGGTATCTCCCTTCAAGCAGTGACACACAATACATCAGTTTCTTGATGCTGGTCTGAAAACCTGCTTTCCTAAACGGCCATCACAGTCTTTTTTGACAACTTCCTCGCTCATTTATTTGGCGTTTGATCACAGGTTTTGAGAAATTATAGAAGTCCTCTGAAAGCTGTGATGATCCCCAGAGCAGCTAAAGAGGATTCACAGACTTTAATCCCCTAACGTGTCCTGTAAAAAACACCACTACTTGAAAAATAATCCTGTATGCTGTGTGTGCTGATGCTATGCCTACATTCTCCATGATGCAACTAGATGTCATGCTGGGACCCGGGACAAGGCCACTCCACCCTGATCTCCACATCTCCATCTCTGCTCCTAATCCCTCCTCGCTTGCACCGCTGAAACGCTCATCGCTCCCACAATTTTCCCAATTCTCAGTACCGTTCGATTCTGCCATTAGTGAGATTTGTTTTTCATACATACACCAGATACATCACAAGCAAAATCCAATTTCACAGGGCAGAAACATTTCTAAGGATATACATTTCCCGTCTGAAGGTGCTTTTCACAGATTGCCATCATGCCAGAAGTGCCATTCTTCCCCCTGCATTTAGAAGATACACATTGACAACGTGGAAAGGAGAGTGAGTTTACATGGCAAGGCAGAAGTGCGTGCTAACACCCTCCCGTGATGGGTGCTCAGGGTAACCCAGGCTGACAAACAGTTGAAAAGTGTTATCTGGTGACTAACATACACACAAACCGAATGCCCCTTGAATGATGGGCCTGAGGAAACCTGTGACCTGGCAGATCAGAAACGCAACTCGGAGGAAAAAATTCAGGACTCTTCCCTTTTCTGTTGCTTTCAACATAAAATGTACCTTCAACCCCTTTGAAAGCCATTCAACCTCTTTATCTACCATGGGTTTCATACCTGAAACGGAGACACTTGATTTATTATTCTTTTTTAACACGTTGACATTTCACCAGCACAGGATGGGTTTAATACTTTCAGTCAATCATGAAGAATTCACATGTGGCACCGTTTGTGAAAGGCGCACACAGGTTTCAGCAGGGAATATGATGTAGCAATTCAAAACATAATGACATTTTCCTTTTTCTCTCTGTACGACATGTGGAATTCTACTCACCATACATGAAACAGAGCCTGAAATCCTGTTTGTTCCACCTTTCCATGGTCTTCCTGAAATAGTTAAAATCCATTTATTCCCCCTTTTCTTCCTCTGAAGAAAAACAACATTCACTGCTTAACTTGCCAACAAAATGGAAACACTTAATGAAATATAAAGTTTTGAGCCATGTGTCTCGCCATCATCTCTGAGGTGAAGGGGAGAGGGGCCAAGAACTGCAGCCGTGGAGTGTGTACTGATCACCTACAGATTTAATAAAATAGAGATAAATCAATTTGTGTTTTATCCTAAGTTATATGGAACTCAAGACTGCAGGATGACAAAGGAGCCATCACACAACTTTAATGTATTTTAATTGCTTTTAAGGGGCATGCTTGTTAGTGTCACTCCTGAAGAACCTTGCTCAACCTTGCTTTCTCTGACAAAACTTTTCTCTAAACCACTCAGGAGTTTTCAATCCCAGTCTTTCGCATAAAACTCAACTAGTTTTGAGCAAACCTCCTATTAATGGACTGAGCCACCGGCTTGGTCCCTCCTGTGTGACCAAACCCATGCTGAAATACTGGGGGGTGGGCAAACCAGACCTGAGACAAATACATAAAAGGCATTACTTTAGAAAGATTAAGTCCTTCCATCCAGTTCTTTCTTTCAATAACAATGTATTAGTACCACAATGCCAGGAAAAAGAATGGATAGCAAGATGCAAATGAAACTTTCAAGTTTAAATTAAAGCATACTGTGGAAAAGTGAAGCTAGAAACCCACATTTTCACCTAGAAAGGTACCTGCAAAACATAAAGACTGCAGTGACCTTAAAGCAAACTCAAAGCAGTAGGGGGCTGACCCCAAAAAGAACAGTTACTCACCAGCCAGTGTCTTTAGGTCCAAGCAGGAGAAAAGGTCTGCTTTTAGAGACATCACATCTGGAAGGACCAGCAGAGAACTTGCAGTCCTCATGGACAGCCAAGGCAAGCTCTGAAATAGGGGTTGACCTGAAAAGGTCAAAAGAAAAGGTTGTAGGGTTGATCATTGCAAGAAAAACCCAGACATTAACCCATTCTTGACCAAAATCAGTGGCATCGGCTGTTGATCTTGTCAGAGAGCAGTCCATCTTTGCCAGGAAATGGAAGTCACTCTTGCATCTGCAATCCAGGACAAAATCCTTCTGTGACCTGGGTAATTGGGTGAACCAAGTATATAGCTGAAAAACTGACGTCACTGTGCCCCTGCATATCTAGAATTGTGCCACCTGCCAGCTGAGCAGAGGAGAATGCATTCCTACTCTTTGCCTCATCTGTCCTCTCATCAGGCATCCCAAATGCAAGTTAGGAATAGAAATTTTGGAAGCAACTGTAAAAGGAACAAAGTAGAGATACTGAATGTGTAAGAAGTTGCCATTAAAAATTGAACATGCCAGGGACAAGACAGGGATGGTCAATGCTTAAAAGATCTAAAGATGCTGCAAGTTAGTCAGAGAGGTGGGTTTCTCTCTCAGTATGTCACCCATCATACACAGCAATCCACCCAGCACTTGCTGTATTCTACACCCAGTACAGCTACAGCCCAACTGGAGACTTCTACATGCAATATTTTCGCTATGTGACTTCTTAACATACACCACTAAATTAACGAATGGGAGTTACAATAGCTACAACTTTTTAAATATACACTGAAATCACAGTATTTACAATATTTTGAATAAACCAAGATTAAAAATGAACATATAACAGAATTTTCATATATTTGACAAGCAATGAAGGAAGTTCATATCAAAGTAGTGACTTCCACTAGAGCAATCTTCAGCTGCTGAATGAGAAGTGTATTGGCAAGGCTTGTTTAAATATTCAGAGTGATCTACAGAAGATCCCAGTATCACTAGAGATGATACATGAATAACAGTGGATAATATGATGTAATTACAGGGATTATCCTACCCCTGGGACAAAAAAAAAAGTTAAATTCAAGCACTCTTTAATCTCACTGGGGCAGAATGAACTTGATGATAACCAAATTTTGTTCAAAAGAATTGCTTGTACTAATTAAGAGATGAAGGTGGCAGTTCAGAATCTATTCCTGACTGTCATTTCAGATGTCACATCAATCTATTCCACTGAGAAAATAACAATCAAAATGCTCTTGCAGTCCCAGCAAGCCAATTTGTACTATAAAATCACTTTTACACAGCTGATTATTATGGTTTTCTTTTCGGCCCTCTAGTGAACCGAAATTGCCAACTACCTTGAACAACTGTGTTTATAAGATAAATATATCTTTACGTGGACTGTGTACACCTATTAAAGTCAGACCATGTTTCAAATTGCAGTGCAATGTTCAAGAACCAGATTGTGAAATAGTTGTATGCATTTCAAAACATTTAAAATATGTAAAGGCACAAAGGCAGGGGCCACATACCTAAGTCCCAGTGCGTACTCATCCACGCTCTTGGGCACCTAAATATTTGTGTGTATCCCTGAGATATTCAAAGCAAGAAACACAACTTCATGAAAGGATCATAGTTCTCCCACTGACCTTTGGGTGCACCATTTCCTACAGTGAAAAATAAAGACATATTTTACAAAACAGTTTGTGGAAAGAGCCTGATACTTAATTGTGGCTTTATCCCCAGAATTCACAAGGCAGGGCTGCATCCTGTCTGCTCACCCTTAACTGGGAACGTGCCGCGAGAGCACAACACAGAGATGCTGAGACTGAATGTGATTCAACATTTGGCAGCTGTTTTTGTCTTGAGTCATGCATGCGATGCCCATTAACAGTAATGGTATCGATCCTTCAAGTGCTATGAGCAGCGAATTGCAATAAGTTCCTGGATGAGCTCAGAGATCTGCTGCAGTCTTCTATTTACAGCCCTCCTGAAGACAGCATACGAAAAGGTTTTTACTCAGTCATAACGATTCCTAAATACAACTAAAAATGAGAATTACTGACAAATATATTTCTAGATATCTAAAGTACAAAAATAATACAGCAGTAACTATATATTGATATAACAAACCAAGGAGAGTACCTGAGCAGTGTTTCCTCTACTTCTCCAGTCCCTCCACTACTTTTCTTTACCTCCTCTCAAATTCTCACACAAGTCAATCCAGGCTGTATGTGCATAGTCCTTACTGCAAGAGAATGTACACATCATTCTTGGCTTCTTTGGGTATTTCAGTAGAATAAGTAATTAGAAATTATACCAGTTTAGGGAGCTATGACCTGTATTACTTATGGCTGAAGTCCCTACATACTTTAACTAGGGCATCTCATGAGAGAAATAGAATAAAATCCCATTACCAGGTAAAGCATCCCCAGGAAAGCAGCGGTATCATGCCTAAGTAGATGTCCTTAAGCTCCTGGAAGCTCCTACAAAGCCAGGCAGATATAATTGAATTAATACTTCTGAATTGCAGAGTTCATAAATTCTGAAGAAGGTTGTCTCTCACACTCATAATGCCTGGAAGAAATGGAAAGACTAAAAATACGTGCATTTTAACACAGGACTGGGTTTTGGGACCTGCCATCCCTACAGTACTATTTAGCAGAGAGTCACATGAGAGGGGAGATGTGTGAGCTGGTGTTTGCAGTGAAGATAATCAGGTGCAAGCAGGTGGCCCACAGAGGTCTTGGAGATATTCAACACCTGAATGGACAAGGCCCTCAGAAAACACATTATAAATAAAAACCATCCTGATGGACTAGATGAAATGATGAGGTCTGACTAATGCAACAGAGGGAAGGAAAAAAAAAGAAGGATGAACTATAATAAAGGTCACAGTAGCTAATAATCAAGATTCAGTGCCTTACAGTAGACAACAGAAAGGAAAAACTAAATTAAAAGGACATTCTCCTTCCTTCTGTAGAGGTCAAAAAAATTACAAGGGACTCTCTTCACCAAGAGCTAATAATAATATTGGATAATCTATGACAAGCTTTTGAATTCCAGCCATCCCTGTGGAGTGGAAGACGGATGCAGTTATTTTTTGCTAAAGAAAAAATGTTGTCTGAAGTTTTGGTTGCTTATCTATAAAAAGAATTCATCCACCTTGATAGATGTGCTTGAAGTCCCATGAGAAGGCTATAAGACATAAGCAAGTCTGGTGGAACATTGATCCTGACTTTGTCAAAAATCAGACAGACAAAAATCCTCAAAGCTGTCAAGAAAAAAAAAAAAATCTCTTCCTGTGAGATAAATTGTTTGTCAGTGGCAGGGGGCCAGCCTGGACCAAGAAAGGCATTAGAATTTTTCTGACCAAGTGCATCCGTTTTATCACCCCTGAAATGTCAAACAATCCAATTCCCAAAGGCATCTTTTCTGGCAGCTGTTAAAACAAACCAAACCAATCCAAAAAAAACCCCAAAAAACCCACAAAGAAAGTAGCAGCTGCTTGAGATGTTACCAATCCATTTCCCCTTTCTTTACTCAAATCTAAAACATCGTCATTTATCCACACATGAGCTTTCCTCTCCAAAGCCACCATTTGAAGGACCAACAAGGGATTTTGGTCTTTCTTTTGGTCTAATCGCATCTATTACATTTCAGCAGCTCCTTCCTTTGCACAGCTGAAAAGAAGCGACCAAACGGGCAGGATATCTATTTGCACTGAGTCAAAATAATAATTTCAATTAGCACAGACAGTTGGGATAAATGCAGACAGCCACAGAAGCTGTGAGTGAAATCATGACAAACTAGTTATTATTTGAGTGAAATAATAACAAATAATGAATTTGATTACCATCAGTAGCATACAAGCAATCCTTTTCCTCCTCAAGTTCTCTTGTAAAGTAAAAATTATTAAATATATGATTTACTGGACAGTATCTGTATATAATTACTTAGCCACATAAAATCGCATCTATGGTTTCTGCGCAGTTAATATGCTAATACTTGTTGTTCAGTTTTGCTGCACATACAGGTGTTTAAGTTGCAGTGAAATGTTCGTGATACCTCCATTGGTAAAAAAAAAAAACCCACACTCATACATTCAGCTTTCCAGCATTAATATTCATGTTTGAGTTTAAAATTCACTTTCCATAAATATTCTCCATTGCCTGCTATGTCTACAAATATTCTGCCTGATAAATTAGTTGGCTTTGAAGAAGACAAATTCAAAGAAAGCGATAAAGCAAATTCTACTTTATCTTTTCCTTCCCTCCCTCCCCCAACTAAAAATACTCACCTACACTTGAGGATACTCACCTCTGACAGCGATATTCTATAATTTATAATCTGCCTGGGGATGTGCCGATTTCATGATGTGGACAGGGAAAATATCCTGAGGTGCTGAAGACACAGAATAGGGTAATTAAATGATTTTATGTTCTAATTCTGGGACAATAACACAATAGTTATCAGATAACACGATCTTTAAAGCTGCTTGATCCTTAAAGCTACTTGTAAAGCTTTTATTGAGAAGAATAAATCACCCCAAATTAAAGTACCTTCTTGCACAGACATTGGTTTGGAATAGATATTGTATATATCATATAGAGATATCAGATATATGAGATGTATATCTCAAGGCCAGGTTGGACGGGGCTTTGAGAAACCTGGTCTTGTGGGAGGTGTCCCTGCCCAGGGCAGGGGGGTTGGAACTGGGTGATCTTTGAGGTCCCTTCCAACCCAAACCATTCTATGATGGTTAGAGAGAAACAGTCGATCACTGTGGGTAGAATTTCCCAATTTCTGGCTTAACAATTTAACTCACAAAGAGAGTTAAGCCATTTCGTGTGAATTAGCATAAACTACACTGCTAAAAGTACTGGTCAAGGAAAGGAAGACAGAGGATACCTCTAATTCCCATAGGAGCCATGGGACTTTGCGATATGTTCATGTGGAATCATCTCTTTCAGGGGTAAAAAAAAAAAAAACCCTAAGAAAAAACCTGCACAGTGCCCCCCTTGCACCCCACATCCTGCTCCTGTCCAGCTGGAGGCTGCAACCGCTTCCCTTCGGCTGTTTCCCCTGCACTAAGAGCAGACTGGAAGCCAGATTTGTATCTAATTTTTCCCTTTTTGCACTTTCTGTGTTATATCTTCAGTCTTCTATTTCACTGGTTCACCCTCTGTTAACATTATGTTGTCCTCATTAGTGCTTCCATGGACCCCACAGCAAAAATTATCAATTTCATTTGGCATTTTTGTACATTATATGATTTTTCTTCTCCAACAGAAAGTCATGACTGCATTTCCAAGTTCAAACAAGTGCCTCTGTCCATCTAAATTCCAAACGAGTCACCTTTTCTGGCAATCTGTGGTGAACAGGAGGACCTTAGGTGAGAAGACAGACGTGTCCATGTGCTCTAGCAGTGCTCTGGAAAGGTCTCCAGTGAGCCCATGATGTTAGACACACAGCTATTCCAGTAACCTATATCTTGACCTAAATTACCTAGTTTGGAAGAATGAAAAGCCCTTCATGTTCTGGCCAGGCAACGAGATTTAAAAAAGGGAGAAGAAAGGGTACATCCTCCCTCCGGGACGAGGGGTTTAGTCTAGAGGGCAGGCGAAGCTCAGAAAAACCTCAAAGAGATGTCAAGAAGGAAAGGAGTGAAGAAGAGGAGCACTCACTGCCCTCCCACCCGCACGAGGATCCCACCGGGGTGGAGATCCACATCACACGGAGCTGCGCTGTAATTACAGATCGAGGGATTGCAGCAACGAGCTCCTTTGCGGGCTCTGAGCTCTCGCTGGACAGGGTAGTTGAGATGCATTAGATTCCTGCAGAGGCTTTGAACCAGAAAATTCTCTTTAAGAGGGACCCACGGGAAGAGTTACCTGGCAGAGGAGCTCGATTAATGTCAATGCAGGAGCAGATGGATGGCAATGATTCCACAAACCTCTCCCCACCCTCAAAAAAAAAAGGATTTAGAGGGAAATTGCTGGTGATTGGCAAGGGTCTTCGCAGAGCTACCCGCCCTGAAGTCCTCTCCTGAGTCTACCTCCACGGCAGTGAATATTCTCTGCTGCTGCTGCTCAATGCAATAAACTAAATACGTGTCTACACGGATCCCAAGAAAGATTAAAAATTAAAAGGAAAATACCAGGCAGGTGAATGGCACACAGATGTTCAGAATTATTTCTGAAGGACTGCGGGAAGAACACTTGCCAGTGTGTGACAGAAACAAAAAACCCTCAGGTCTAAAAGGGATGGGAAGACCAAAAATATAAGACTTACCCGCTTCTCTTCCATTTGAAACCTGCCTGTGCCGGCAGAGGACAGAGATGACACAGTAGGGCACTTTGAAGACTACAGCTGGCAGCAAGTTTGTAGCCTATTTAATTGTCTGAACTAAACATTTGCTCTGTCTCCACCTTGTTAAATATGAATAATACCTTCCCGTACTTGTGAAGGATCTTTTGGGATCAGACTTCATAAACAACTCATCTCCAAAGCCGTTCAGTGACGCTCAGGGGACCGACACAACCTGGAGTGGCAAACGGAAAGGGAAGATTAAGAGTACTTAAAAGGGAGTGATAATGCTCCTCTATGTACAGTGTATTAGCAAGATTATCTCTAGTATCCCCATCGAGAGAGTAAGGACAACTTAGAAAACAGCCAGAATTTTAACCTGACCCTGAGCACACACCAAGGGGGTGCATTAACAAAGCCCCCAGCAGCCGGCGGGTGGTGGCTTAACTTCTCCTTCCTTGCCATGGGCTTTAAATTTATCTTCAGAAAACTTCTACACTAATAATACACCTCTATCTTATAATTTGATTCAATGGATATTATTTCAAGGCGAAAATATTTTTTTTTGTGCAACACTGCCACAGCTCTAACACTATTTTCCCTCGGTGAGTTAAGGTAAACACCAAATTCTAAAAGAAAGTGAGGTCATTACGATACTGAAAGCAAACACAATTATTTACTGTTATATTTTTGCCTGTGACTGAACATCTTTCAGATTTTTATTAATTCTACTTAACATTTAAATGCCCTATATATCTACCAACATCAGTTTAATTCAAAGTTGGTGTTTATTAGCAAGATAATTGTGCTTATTACTTAAGCGTGGTGCCCAGCTGGCATTCAGCCCGGATCAGACTTTTCTCTCTATTGTATCTGCAGAAAGATTTGGACCGACTTCCACAAAAGCAGATGTTTTACCGATTAGGAAGAAGTGCACCCAAACCTACCCTCCAGCCCATCACAAGTGTTTTGAGATGAAATGACCACGGGCAGAAATTAGGAGCCAGGAACTCAGCCCCTGGATGTGAAAGAGGCAGGAGTGGGGCTGAGGGGGGCCCACAGATAGGCAGAGATTCAGTTTCCACAGCTAAAGGGTATAGAAAATATAAAGAAATTATTTTGAAATGATTAATGCCAATTGTGGCTTTTCATTTTCACAGGTAGAGAGACAAATACTTTTTAAAAATTTCACCATAAGCTGAAAGCCAAAGGAATTGCCCAGCCAACCTTGTCTAGACATGCATTAGGGCAGATTAAAATCAAAACAAAGCAAAACAAAACCTTTTATATTATTGAAGTGGTGACACAGAATTTCAGATAAGCCACTGCACTGGGATTTTGGTGAAATTCATTCATTTGGAACTTGTTTTAACACTGTTAAGAGCAAAGTTTCATAGGAAAATCCAATTTAACATACCAGGTGACATCCCACTTTCCATGTTGTATATACTGTAAGTCTTCATGATAAAACATGCAATAATACCAGGACCGTACTGTTGTTATGGTTCAAAATAACTTAAATATCCACTGAAATTCAATACTGGCCTAAAGCAGAAACCAAGCTTTCGAACAGTATTTGACACATTATTTTATTCTGAAATAAATTTATTAGTATCTCACCATTTATATGTTATTGGGATCTTTTCAAAAAAATGGCCCATCATCTTACACAGCCATAACAGCCCCTGAAGTTTAATTTTTTACTTCCTATGATCTTCCAAGGAGCTTCTGTGGGTACTTTCTATGTATTGCACTAGAAACCAGGTGCTTTCATTCCTTTGGCTACTTTCACAGTAAAAGGGGTTTTGAAGCAACTGTTCAAAATGCATCAGTGGTTTTTAGAATTAAGGGCCTGGTATTTTTACGCATCAGGTGGGATGGAAAGTTCACGCATATCAAGAGTGGTTGGTTTGCAAACATGTAAAAGCCCTTAAATCCTATCTCTGAAAGGGTTGGTAGCCAACATGCCAGCTGGTTGGATCTCTGCCTAGAATAGTTATTTCTTAATGAATTTTTAAGCGAACGCCCTGAAAGACTCAAAACTCATATGGAGTGCAGTGAATTTTGGGGTTTTATCCAATGCCTATCAAAGTGTAGCAGCACAAGCCCTTTCAGCAGACAATGGGTAACATTAATTGCCTGGCTCTTTTTCCACACAAACTGAATATGGTTTCCATAACTAAAGAACCATTAGATCACTGTGTATTCTTTGAAGGCATATTTCATATCTATTTTGTTAACCTAAATATGTGGTTTTCTTGCACAAAACAAGTTTGCTTTTTAGTATACTAGCTTGCATTATTCCCTATAGAAATAGCTTTAATTTAATGAACAGATGCAATACAGCACGTAAATCAGTGAACCATCCAGACCCAGAAATGAATCTCAGAACTTCACCCTCTTTGCCTTCTTTCCTTTGCTGGCTGGTAAGAAAAGGCCATATAATTCCCTCAGGGGATGGGGGGGGGAAGGGAGGAGAAAAACACAAACACCACCAAAACACATGCACAAAAAAACCCAAACAAACAAACAAAAAAAAACATTTAATGCTGTTTTCTTTCCATTATTTATTTTCAGTTGTTACTCAGCTGCATATTGATAAAGGTTCACAGAGTTTGAGGAAAACTGACTTGTTGCCAGTTTGCCGTGAATATTAAGAACCATCTGCTTTTGAAATGAATCTTCCTTTCGCTCTTTAATAATTAACTTCTGGTGATCAAATACATCCTTCATTCTGGTCTATAAAGAGGGGGGAAAAAAGAAAGAAAAAAAAGGAGGAAAGTGCACTCATCCATAAAAGAGCTAACACTGAAAATTTTTTCTTTGCAATTCCACGCTGTGATCAGACCAACACAGAGCTGGACCATCAGACAAGATAAACTCCTTGTACATGCAATGTTTTTTGACATGGATTAACATAAATTCCAGATGCAAAATCACTTTCACTCACAAGGCTGGCTTGAACGTGTATCTAAGATGGTCCATGATCAAGACTGGGATGAAAACCGCAACCCAGTTGAAGTCTCCAGGTGTGTTTCACGAGGGACCAGCCCTCCCTGGAGAGACATCTCAGCTGCTGAATTAGCCCCGTAAATCTTTATTGGCTCCTGGTTCTCCTGTAGCCTCTCCGACACAGCAGATCTCTGCCTTGTACAGGTATCTGATGTGCTCTGCCCGCCGGGAGCATGTCAAAGATTAACCACAGCCCCTGGGGTTTTAGATAGTTGTCCATCTGGGTCAAGATGAAGGTGCATGAGCAGGCAAAATAAAACCTGGTGGTTGTGTGGCAAAATGGAGCATTAAAAGGAAGGCTAAAGGTTTGGAAAATCCCAGAGCTACGAACTGCCGGAGGCTGGGAAAGCCCGGGACTCTGCAGTGACAGGGTTTTTTGCTATCCATGCCCTGAAGCATGGATAAAAAATAAAAAGATAGACACATCCCCTTTTTCCTGCTCAAACAGGCAGGTGCTAAGGTTTTCTGTTAGAGCTAAGCAAAATTATAAAAAAAAAATAAATATGTGGTCAAAGAGCCAACATACATTGCATGTTTTCCGTTGCAAAGCTCGTCAGTAAGGAACGGAGCCGAGAGAACAGACACAAGCCCTGAATGCATGAAACGGTTCCTGCAGACATCAACAATCAGATTGAACACCTAATTGACCTATTTAATTAAACAGATGAATGTCAACTTTAACTTACCAACTTAATTAGTTTACACCAGTCTCTCTCCCCCTGCAAAAGAACAATATTTGCATATTGATCTGCAACATGTGCAGGTATGTATGTATTATTGATCAATAAATCATTTAATGGGAACCGACTTAAACGCCGCACTTGGGGTTAACAGCACCCCATTATGCTGTGGAGGTTTCTGTGAGCACTGCCTTTCACTGCAGCCCAATTTCTGAAGTATTAACAGATTTCTGAAATATTTACAGATCATGCTCTGGAAAAGACCAATGAACAAGCTCAAATGAGGATTCATTTGCAACTGGCAATACATAATATTTGAAATCTACCGCTACAACGTACTGTAGCCACTATGTGCTATTAAAGAGACGTTTCCATCCTTGTTTATCATTTCTATTTATCTCTGTCAGTCCCCAAAGACCTGGTACCAACATACGTTTGTTTGTCATTCTGAGAGTAAAACCTTTCCTCACATTAGCAAGACAGCCACAATAATCCATCAAGCATTGGGTACCTCAAACGGAGACTCGTTTCGAGCCAGTTTCCCACTGATGAATGGCTTTATACAACATTTTCCGCTTGCCCAGTATCTGCCCCACTTGAAGAATGTTGTAGGAAGAATTTACAGATAAATTGCTTATGCAGTTGGGTACAATATACCTTTGTTCCACATAATATAATTCACAGGAATTATTTCCCATGATGATTTACAGAGTTATATAATGCAGTTACAGAGTTAAAATAATGACAGAGTAAAAAAGAAATTAGAGCCTATAAGCACCGAAGAAATACATATTGAGATGTGATTTGCAAATAGACGGTAACTCATCGAAGCAGAGAGACTACACGATACTTCTGCAGAAAAAACAGCCAGGGAATGAAAAGTGGGGGATTTGACAAGGCACGGCGCTCCTTTACTGCCACTTGCACGGACTGGTTTCACCCGTTAATGTCCAGATTATTTACTGTTGGATCCTTAGTGAAGTTATTCGTGCCAGACTTTATTTCTGGGTGCTGGGGTTTTTTTTTGTTTGTTTGTTTTGGGGCTTTTTGTTTTGTTGTGGATTTTTTTGTTTTGTTTTTATACTCGCCATAGACATCACCATGGCTTCTGGCCTGCACTCTCCACGTCTGCCCCTTTGCTTCCCAACACAGATTTTTTTTCACTAGGAAAATAACTAGAGGTCTTCTTCACGCACAGGAATGCACTTTGAAATACACTGAGACTCCACCTCTACTTCCAAGTTTACACTGAGAAATTTGAAGTAGCGTATGGTAATTGCACTTTAAAGAGAGGAAGACAGGCAATGACAAACTCAAATATTACAGGTACCGGAGCCTTAATAATGGTGAAAAAGAGTAATACAGACAGTAAAATTAATTTCAGTAAGTCACATGTGTTTGACAGAATAACTTCACTGGATGAATGCAGCAGAGGCCAGTCTGACAGAACATATTTAAATTTCCAGGGAAGTGCACTTAATATTGTTGGACAATAACAGACTAAGTGTATATCTTTATATTGTTAGCTACCTTTAACAATAAATATTCATTCATTCCCAGGGAGTAGAAAGTGCTGGGAATAATCACACCACTTCCAGACTGCAAAATACTTCCTAGTCGCATCCATGAAGGTTACTTAGAAGTCACTTTTATAAGTGATGGAAAAATTCATTCCCACATTATTGCACTTGAAATCCGTGGGGCCACACTGGTTTCCAGTCCCATGTGTGAACGGTGAAATCCCGACCCTCCAGAGCCAATGGCAAAACTGTCACTGTTTTAACCCCTGCCGCATTACAGAACATCAGTATAACAAATTAATAATCCTACTACAGAATAATAAAAAATAATAATAAAATTAAAACAAGCTGTATATCTTCAGGTCACTATAGTCCTTCAGGTTTTTTGCAGCCAGAGCTACAGTCTGACAAAAAAAGCTTATGCAGGAACGTTTTCTTTTGGTTTTCATTCCAAAGCAGTACAGAAATGGCTTTTACCTAGAGAGAAAGTTCAGGAGCGATTAAAAACTCTAACATTGAGCCCCACACCCCATTTGGGACACATTTGCTGGGACTGTGGAAGATGCATTTATATTGAGGGATCTTGGATCTTTCACTTCATGTTTTGGATATAAAGAAAAGGCACAGCTCCAGGGCATTAGAATTCAGCACTTCAGGTGTTGTGCTTTTCCTGAGAGATTCCAGGAGCAATAACCTCAGCAGAGATTTCCAGAATGGCATTTAATAGCAATGTGACGTCTTGTGGGAAAGGTATGAACTGCTGGAAAGTGAGGGATGTGGTGCCTGAACTCCAGAAATCACAAAAGGATCATTCATTTAATATACGTATTAGAGCTCTGTAAGTCTTACCAGATTCCATTCACTTTGGAGTCAACTTTGTATTGCATTCAAGAGAAATGTGGGAAAAAGAATGTTAGACACAGTAATCCCTATCAAAAGCATGTAGAACTTCCCCCTACCTGTCAAAGACACTGAGCTGTCAGTAGTCAAAATAAAAATAAAGAGACAGATCTCTGTTCCTGTCAAATCAGACTGACACGAAGAACTTGGACATTCATGTAAAAGAAAAAAAAAAAAAAAAAGAATGTCAATCCATTTCTTCTCTCAAAAGCAACAATCTAACAGAACAATTGGAGCTTTAGCCCTAGAAATGATTTCTTTGCATATTTTAAGTGTGTTCAGGAAGAAACAGCACCAGAGACATTCTGTTCAGAACTACCATTTTTCTACCTGAAATTTCCATAATTCCTCTATTATTTCCAAAGACAGCAGGCACAAAATAGCAATAGATCCCCCAGCTAATGTTGTGGGGTTTTGACAAAGAGGAAAGCAAGAATGACTGCAATAGATGCAAGTTAGAAAGATTTCTTCATGGGGCAGAATAACTTGTAGGGCCACCTACAGTCTCCACCATTATTTTTTTACAGCTCTGTCCTTTTAGACAGGGAGGGTATTTTTCACCTCAATGAGAGCTGCTGAAGCATTGTCTGGCTGATATTCTATAACTGATCGAGAAAGACAGGCATCACTAGAGGACATTTCCTTCATTTATCAGCCAAGAAAGCCAAGGCAAAGTTTGGCTCGAAAGGACGAATGCCATCTTTAAGCACTCAGTAAGATCTCAGTGATAGCCAAGTAAGACATGACTCTGCAGCTGCATCAATCTTAAAAATAACAAATATAGGAAGAAAAGCACCAAAAGAAGAGCAGCAATTTACTAACATAGTGAGAGTTAAGGAGGCCAGAAAAAGCCTATTGATTTCCTGAGTTTTAGAGCAGTTCTTGCTTCAGCATCACACAGGAGGCATCCAGCAGCTATAGCTCCCAATGGATGGATGTCCCAGTGCTTTCAGAGGGACTCAGGCTGCTCTTAAGCATTACATCGATGAGCCATGCAGTGCACAAGCTTCCCATTCCACCAAGGAGCCTCAGATTCTCCCAAACAAAAGCATCAGTCTTCACTGGTTCTTTTTCCCCGAGCAGAAAAGCTCAAGCTCTGAATGGTCTGACCTCTGCAATACCCACTGCTTAAACCAACCAAACACAAATCGGGCTCAGAAGATCTTGTCTCTAAATGCCCCTGGCTCCTTTCCCAAGGGTTGCCAAGAATCTTTTCACTTATTTGTGTGGAGGGAAAAACCTCAGGTTTCGCTAACTGGCTTTGAGGGGTGAAACATAGCAAAGTGCTGCCATGGGTAGAAGATTACAGCTTCAGCAATTCCCATGGCTTTAAAAACAAGTTCAGACTGAATAAAGCTTAAGAACGAAAAAAAATAAGGGGAGAGGATGTTATTGATTGGGCAAGACAAGATCTTTAACACACGTTCGAACTTACTGGTTAAAGTTAGTATTAGATGCTCAGAGCACGTGCATCTTCCAGCCTACCGGTCATGGTTCAGCATGAGTCACACAACAGCTCCCAGGCTGAGGTGGCCAATAATTGAATTAGCCTGACTGAACTAAAAGTAATATTTTATCTCAATAACGATTATATCAGACTATAGTAATTTCCTTTGGTTGTTGAAAAGGAACTTGTACATAATAACGTGATGAGTGGTCAAAATAGAAAAGTGATTTTTTAACTGGATTGTTGAGATAGCTGTAAAAAATATTATAAAAATATATATAAAAAAGAAAACAGTGAATTTTAGGACTTTAAAAAGCCTTGCTCAGCCATGACTATGGTTTTAGCTTTAGCCTCATAAAAGATATAATTCAATTTATCTTAGTCCCCTCAAAGGGGCCACAGCGTCAAGTGATGACACAGGACCTGGTCTTGAGTCTAAGCCTTTGATGTTGAACACAAAAGCTATTCTATTGCTCGATTCACAGCCAATAAAATAGCAAACAAGTTAAAAACACATAGTATCATTTATGTGGCTACACGCCAGAGGAAGAAATAGAAAATTCTGAGTAGACTGCTCAGAGCCACATGCAGTATTGCTCCAGACATTATAAATCATTTTGAATTCTGGCAACAGGCAAGACGTAAAATGAGAATTACACCATTGGTGCTCTCCAGTTGATCAAATAAAGGATATCTTTAATTGCTTTATCACTAAGAGCAGGGGTCGGTACAGGAGAGCAGAAAGCACCATTGTGCTTCAGGTTGAAAACCCAACTCCGTTTAAAGGTCAGCTCCTCTACACACACTGTGTCTGCTCAAATACAGTTCAAAAGAAGCAACAAAAACCCTCCTGTCACTGTCTGGCCCTGTCAGAGGTCTCCTTTTGATGAACAGTAATTTGAACACTCCATGTATATATATTTATATCAATATGGATGGTGAGAAAGTAACTTGATTATTTAATTTTCAAATCTAAGCTTTTCACCCTATAGTATTTTGAGATCTAAAACATTCTGCATTATCAAACTAAACTGAAAGTTTTAATGGTGTGTTTTTAACCAAGAAAGGAATAGATTTCTTGTTTCCAGATCCATTATCCAAAACATTAGGGAGATGTATCCATGATGCTTGAACCATTAAATTCAAAATCCATTGAAAAACTGGTCCAAACATTTGTTTTCATCCAAGACAAAAAAAACTATGACCTAAAAAAGGTGCTTTAAATATGTGTGTATATACACGCATATCTACGATTAAAATATATTTTTAAATTAAGTTGCTTTAATTTCATCTTTAGAATCCAAGGTGAATCCAACTCAAATTAGAAATGCAAACCCACTTTTTGCATTCAGACCCAGATTCAACA
Source organism: Arenaria interpres (assembly GCA_013399435.1). Lineage (NCBI taxonomy): Eukaryota > Metazoa > Chordata > Aves > Charadriiformes > Scolopacidae > Arenaria > Arenaria interpres. Next base: position 917,801 of record VXAK01026427.1, read on the forward strand.
AGGTATATAAGCCCATGCTAAAATAACAATTAGTCCAATGGTGATTGGACTTTACTTCTTCAGGTACATTGCATATCACTGCTTCAGGTAAAATGTAATTCAAGCTTTCCAGCTACGTATAAGTTTAATGTTAAGAATACATGTAAATGTCATGCTGAACTACGACCTAGCTTACTGTTCATATTCAAAATATGGAGAGGTTTAAGTGGAAATATAAACCATTATTGAATTATTATTCCCGACTAAACTCAGTCTCATTTTTTAAGCCATCGGAATCGGTGATGAGCTGCTCGGAGAGCTTGTCACACAGCTTTGTTATAAAACAGTGCTGGAATCATGAATAAGCAAAACCTGTGGTAGGCAAACAGCAAACATAGGATATTGCAAACATATCACTCTTGACAGGGCTAAGCAATAGGTGATACAGATAAGTGGGGTTGGAATAAAATATGATTAAACCAGTCTTTTCCATTCCGTTTTGATTTAAGGGTACGAAGTGCAAACTATTCATCTTCTGTCTAGAGGCAGTAAATCAACTGATAAAGAAAAGTGAAAAGTAAGTGAGGTGCCAGGAAAATCAAATCCTCACGTGCTCGTAAATTGCTTATGGAAAGGAGGAAAACAGGATTAAATGACAATACGGGGTATTGACCCTAAGCATCATCAGCATTTATACAAGGTTTGTACAGGCACAAAAATTAACATCAACAGCCAAGCACAAAGGGAGGGAAGAAAAGAGTAAATACCAGTAGAGTCAAGGTATTATGGTGCAGAAGAGTTCACGGCAGCTCCGGGTCTAAGCCAGGGTCCCTGTCTTGACTCTGCCAGCATATGATAGAATTGATGTGTTTTAAGGAATAGTAGGAAAAGAGCTGCGGTGCTGCTGAAGTACCAAAATTGCAGGAGACGGCCATAGTGCTTCTGAGGTTATCAAGAAGAAAATGCACCAGCAACTTCTCTCTCTAGTTCTGTGAAGATAGTTATAATTGACATTTATTTCCATTTGCTACTAGTTTGAAGATCAGTAATTGTCACTTGCAAAGGTGGAATCCACCACTCTAAGGAGTGTAACCCCAGGTAGGTATCACCCAGCAAGAGCAGTCAATCCGCATGAACCCAGCACACTTCCTACTTCTCACTGTGTGAAAATAAGGGAGAAAGAAAAAAATAATGAAAAAAACCCAAACAAACAACCTAAAAAAACAAACCAAAACCACTTTTGTTTGGCTCAATTGCAAGTCCAAAATAAATACATAAATAAAACAACTTAATTTGGGACTAAAAATATTTTATAATCCAAATCCTAGAACATATTTTCTTTCAATGATTTTACTTTTCATGTTCAGTTACACATGATTTTGGTTTTACTTGTTGCATGATAGACAATCTACTCACAAAGTGTTTGCCAAATCTCACAGGCAGGTAGATTTTTACCCAAACCAGACGGTAACTGAAAGTGTTCCCGTCTTTGTCAGAAGACCTGGCTGAGGAGCCTTCAGGGAAAAGCTGTCACATCACCCTGACAGCCATAGAAGGATCACACCCCGGTGTAGAACCCAAACTGGCCAAGCTGCCCTGGTGCCCATGTTGACTTTTGCAAAGGAAAATCCCAACCCTCAGAGCCCAGTAGACTTTTTTCCAAATACTAGTGGATCCCCAAACAAAAAAACCCCACAAACCTCCCAAAGCTTTTTTCTTTTTTTTAATTGTTTTTTCTCCTCCCAAGCTTCTGGGTCACAGGGTTGTACTTTGAACCCTGACACATGCCCATGTCCTAACTTAGTTTGCTCTGCTTAAGAATGCATGCTCATGAGAGGCTCAGGAGCCATAACATTGTCATCTGGAACCACATCATGGTACGAGCAGCTGGTCCTGGGTCAGGGATTACCAAGATTTTCTATTGCATTTGTTATAGCACAATTCATAGTGTCATGGACCTCTCAAATTTGACCCTACCCAGTACCACTCCCATTTCTGCGCTCACAGAAAGCTTCCCTCCTCTTCCTCTGAGTATGGAAGAAAGATAATTCAATTGAGAAGTCTGGATGCTGAAAGATACGCGACTATCATATTCCTTCCTAAAAATAGTGATCCCATTAAACCACACCCCCTCATACTGCAAACGTGCCCAATTCACTTCTGCTAGCACTGGGCTGCTGAATGCAGACAGCAAAACCAGCATATTTTAAACCTGCAGAATGAGAAAGTCTTAGTCTTTTAAATTAAATCATTATACCAGGGTTAGAATATAATGCTGAACTACTGAGGAAACCAGTGCAGAGCCTCCTGAGGAAGGATCAATGTGTCAGCCAGGAAGAGATGGAGTCATGAAGTAGAATTGGCATTCTTTAGAGAAATAGCAAAGCAAAATGAGCTAGAAACAAGCTGAATGGGTGAAATGAAGGGGATAATCCTGCATTTTTCACAAAAGCCTACAAGGAGATTAGTTTCCAACACTCGCTATATTCTTGCAGCATGATGGTGAAAAGGAACGCTTGATGAATAGTTGGTAATTATTTTTCCTTCACCAATACCGTAAATCAGTAATAATAATAAAAATCTCTGTACCGCCACCCGCACTGCTGCATGATTAACAATACTTTTTGCCCTTAGATTTTAAGTACCTTAAGAGAGAGTTATTTGGGACTTGGGCTGACGAAGCACGGGGGACACGTGGGCAGGGTGACACCATCCCCTCTGGCACAGGCATGGCACACTGCTGACTGGGACACCTCGTGTCCCCACCATCAATGGCACAGTCAGAAGAGGTTCATTACCGGACAATTACGTTCCATGAAGCTGCATGAAATCCGTGGCCACCGAGGGAGCAGAGACGAGTCCACAGCTGCTTCCCCAACCCGCCAGGGAAGGGGCTGCAATAGCCAGGGAAAATGGTGGGCTTTGGATAATCCCTCAGGGCTGGAATTTCTCACCCTGCAAGGCCACCCTAGTGCTAGAAATAAACAGAGCATAAAGCGATTCCCAGCCCAGGACCCTTCCCTAAGACAAGACACAAAGAGATCCTTAATCGACTGAATTGGACCATAAACCATCAAGCTGGAGAGACGCTGCCCTGGGCGCTGCTGCTGCCTGACACGAGCGAGATCTAATCTGCTCCTAGTTCCAAGCAGAGGACTCAGACACCACCGAGAGGAGAGCTGTCTGGTCGCTTCACTGGCCCCCGCGCTCACCGGAGAATGTCACACATTTCTCTTACAGCTGCGTTTTGCAGCTGAGGTGAGTTTTTTTTGAGATTGCAAGTCTGGGAAGGCAAGCAAGCCCCCTTCAGGTACATAAATCCAACGTCATTTGCACACTAGATCTGTGAAAGAAGTATTGCTTCTTGCTGTTTCAACTGATGTCAGCAGTTCCAGTGGATGGGAGGAGAGAGAAGAGGGAAGAAATAGCAAGTATAGGCACATCCGAGCCTTTCTGATTTAACTGAAATCTCTGCTTCTACTGGAGGAAACAGCATTAGGATTGATGTGAAAGCAGCTGCACTGGATCTCGGTTGGGAGGGGTTTTCTGCTCCTCACAAAGCAATTACACAGAGCAAATTAATCAGTTCCAAACTGCTGCCTATGTAAGGAGGTGGGTCCTGGTTCCCGGCTGGAGCATTTACCAAGGACTGGCCACGTATGGGGTTACACGCATGGAATCAGGGTGGTGATTTAAGAGTACTGACATCATCTTTAAAACCCCCACTGACATGGTACGCATTTACACAGAAGAGCTCCTATGTACTACTATACTTTTCAGCGGTACTTGGACTGTAATCTGTGTCATTTCCAGATTCATTATGTTACCATATGGTTTCCTTGCACAAATGGGCCCAAACTGAAGCTCTGTATTACAGAAGAGCCCTAGAGCTCCTCTTCCTCAAAGCACCATTCCTGAAAATGAGTAGGCAGCAGTAAGGGGAGCAATAGTCCTACCGCTCCGCTTTCCCAGCTCTTGTCTGCTCAGAAACGCCTCCAAAAAACCCTTCTGGAAGTATCCCCATCACCCTCATAGGATAGCAGCATCCCCAGGCAAGCTAGCCCTTACGGCATACAGTTAATCCCAACCCATCAGCCAAACACTGAACTAGATTTATGAGCCTGCAGAGTAAACTAAGGCTGTAACACGGTGAAAAAGCGAGTCGCAACCACGGGCATTTCAAAGCTATGGGCAAAGGCTTATCGCAGAAGCTCAACTGAAAATTATCTCAGCTTTTCAAGGGAAAGGAGCAATTGTTCCCGCTAACACAAGCCCCACACACCATACCCAGCACCCTGCACAGCAGAGGCAGCACCCATACCAATGCAAGCCCAAGCCCAAACACCACTGAGTCCGCACAGATCGGCACTTAGGTTTGTGCTGTGTGTTATCAAACAGCCATGAAGTACCAGAGCATTATTTTCAGTGATGAAATAGGGTTTTTGGACAGTGATTAGAGCATTAAGTACTTATTTTTTCCCCCTTTGTGGGAGAAACTTCTGGCTGAATAATCCTATCCTAAAGCACAGTTTGTGGAGTACTTGGCATTAATTCTGCAGGCGTGTTGCCACGAGTATTCAATCAGGCTGCTCAATTACACAGTAACAGAATGCTGACACCTACTGACACACAAAACCCTCAGACTATAACATCACTGCAGAATCCTGACTGATGCTCATCATGCACATGATTCAGCTTCTCCCTCAGCAGCATCAACGGTAAGGATGGCACTGTGCACCTTTCCAAAGGGATTAAAATAGCTGCAGCATTCTGTGAACTTAAACAGCAGAGTTTTTATTAAGTTTGTAATGAAAATACATGTATATGCATTGAAGTCACACACAAAATTACTCACATCAATAAATATCTGCAAGTCAGTACCGGATCAGGCTGGGAAACCTGAGGAAACACAGTGATTCAGCCGCTGCAGTCATTCAAAGGTGCAGAAGCTTGAAATAATGATGTCATTTAGGCCACTCATTGCTTGTGTGACACTGCTGCTTCCAGGCGTGCTGGTCCCCAGCCTCCAGGCTGCACTGGAAACAGGAGCCCACTGCAAGCTGAATTGAGCCAGGGGAGATTAGCATCATGAAGTGATGCATTTCAGTGAAATATTTACCTTGAAATGAGAACACAGTAATGTATTATTTTATATGTTCTTTCAGGAGAAGCTTATTCTTCCATTATGTACGTACTCAAAGATAAATAATAGTGGAATATATTAACCTTATTATCGTCAGTCTATACTTGAGCAGAACATCTGTTGATCTCAGTTCATACTCTAGCAACTACAAAAAGGTTTTGGTGAATCAAGTCTTCGTAAAAACACAGTTAATTCCAAATATTACTGATTTACCAAGGTGGAACTAGCTTTCACCGTATTGCACTAAAGAAATGCAGATTTGCAGAAAAGCATACATCAAGACAAAGCAAAAATGGTTTAGATTGAAGGTTTGACTAGACTCTATTAGATTTTCAGCAATCAGTTAGGCACAAATAAACACAGAGTATATTGCTTATTTGCTCATAGAACATACTCTTAGCCATTTGGTGAGCTAACAGGCTCCATTAGCTGTGGAAGGAAATGCCAATCTTCTATAAGTATATTCAGAAATACAGCTATAACTTCATCATGCCCATGATAAAAAACAAGAATTGCTCCTCAGCTCACCATCCCTTTTCTGCTGAGATTTGTGCGTGGCCCCACACTGGTTTCAGCAGAGGGGAATGACCAGAGGCACAACGGGGCTGATGTGTGGGGCCATGGGTGCCATAAGAAAATAATGAACCACTTCACTATAATACCTTGCTGCATTAGTGAAAGTCCTTCTTCAATGAGGGCTATTAAAAATGGTTGACGTTCCTTTATTTCAGCCATCATAGGAAGCAGAGAAATACAGATAAACCAAACTGCATTCACAGGGTTGCCCTTAACCTGTATTATTGCCTGTTGTCAACAGGGTGCTGGAGCCTTTATCTCAGCTGCGTGTGGAAAGCACATACAGTAGAGTCACTGACTGATTGCTTCCAATTTCCTTTATGTAGTGGCCCAACAATGCCAATTGAAAGTAATCATAACAATAAATTATTAGTACAGGAGCACAAAATCGACTGTTAACTCTTTATCCATTTTGGCTGTAATAGAGTATTGCTCTGGGAGGAAAAAAATACTATTACAGTAACATTGAAAAGAATTGACTATAATAATTTTTTCACATTTCTGCACAAGTGTACATGAAAACTTCTTCAGCTGTTACATGGGGTTTTTCTATTATTACTGTAAGCTGCAAGCTCTGACACAGAAACACACACAAATTCCTTCTTTCCCCTTTCTCAAAATAGAACAGGGAAAAAGCCCTCTCTGTTCTCTAACACCTCCTTAGCAGATGGCACTGAAGTTAAACACCTCCCACACCCAGCTGGAAGGTATGATACAGGAAAATTCCTCCCCCATGTCCAGTTTAAAAAGAATCCCACGGAGAAAGCGAGGAGGTGACAAGAGCCCCCATGGGGATGTCCCCAGCACCACCACGGCTGCAGTTCCATATGAGTCTCCTTCAACTTTAACAGCTCTGGACCAACCCTCTTCTTTCTTAGCTCACTTCTAAATCCAAAGCAGCTCTAAGATCCACTCTATTTTCTCTCCTCTCTCCACCTTGACCAGCCTGTTTCAGTTCCCGCTCTGTCCCCTTTCCCTCTTCCCCCTCCATCCAGCTTTGTTCTTCATGGAAAGGAGTAAACAGTTCTGCAGCTTCTCAGCGAGACAATAGGTTTTTTCCATATAGTAAGGAGAAAATTGGAAAAAAAAACTTCAGGTTCACCATTTTGCTCTATAAACTCCCACCTACGATGGAAGAAAGAAAGAGAAGATGGAACTGGCTTCTGCCCACACTGCTGGTTGTCATAGAGTAGAATCATAGAATTGTTATGGTTGGAAGAAGCCTTTTAAGATCATCAAGTCCAACCATTAACTCAACACTGCCAAGTTACCACTAAACCATGTCCCTCAGCACCACATCTGCATGTCTTTTAAATCCCTCCAGGGATGGTGAATCAACCACTTCCACTGGAAGCCTGTTCCAATGTTTGATAACCCTTTCAGTGAATAAATTTTTCCTAATGTCCAATCTAAACCTCGCCTGGTACAACTTGAGGCTGCTTCCTCTTGTCCCCCACCTGTTCCTTGGGAGAAGAGACTGACCCCCCTGGCTACACCCTCCTCGCAGGGAGTTGGAGAGAGCAAGAAGGTCTCCCCTCAGCCTCCTTTTCTCCAGGCTGAACACCCCCAGCTCCCTCAGCTGCTCCTCACAAGACTTGTGCTCCAGACCCCTCACCAGCTTCTTTACTCTTGTCTGGACACACTCCAGAATCTCAATGTCTTTCTTGTCGTGAGGGGCCCAAAGCTGGACATAGAATTCAAGGTGGGACCTCACCAGTCCTGAGTAGAGGGGGACGATCACTGGCCTAGTCTCACTGGCCACATTATTCCTGATACAGGCAAGGATGGTGTGACCCGAGTGCAGGACCCGGTGCTTGGCCTTGTTGAACCTCATCCCATTGGCCTTGGCCCATCAATCTGGCCTGTCCAGATCCATCTGTAGAGCATTCCTACCCTCAAGCAGGTCAACATTCCTACTTAACTTGGTGTCATCTGTAAACTTCCTGAGGGTGCTCTCAATCCCCTCTTCCAGATCATTGATATAGATATTAAACAGGACCGGCCCCAATACTGAGCTCTGGAGAACATCACCCATGACTGGGTTGTCCTAAGGTCGTTGCCCAGCAAGACAACACAATCTAGGGTACAGCCTGATGACAAATCCTGTATTACCATGACCTAAATTCCTGTGCTAAGTGCACTTAAAAAATCCCCAAGCCAAGATACCCGTACCAGCAATAAAATTTTCAGCTATCAGGTCAGGTGAATACATAATCTATCCTTAAAATTAGTCCAATATTAGAGTATCATTTGAGAATTATGGTTCAACCATACTAAAGCATCAGGAGTAAAGTAAACACACAGAATTAACAACTGGTCTAGACCATTGGCCTGGACACACTGAAGTCCTGCTAAAGCTCAGTTGTCTTTGGCTGGGAGTTTTCCTGAATCTTTCTGGAATGATGGTAAAGCAGTAGCTGCTGGCTCTGACCTCCAGATGATCAAGAGAAGACCACATTCAAGCTCTTTGAAAATATTCTACATTCTGTAAAGCACAAAGGTTTTAAAACAGATTAAGGCACCTGCTTTTAGTAATAATTATCCATGAATATAAATTACCCCGTAACGTTTTTCACTACTGTATAAAAGGAATTCTGCTATGATCAATAATTAGAAACCAATTACAGAGCTTCATGTGCAACAGAAGATTACTTCTGTGACTTGGGTGCCTTTATGCCTCTATTACCAGCACCTGTAAGGGTGGTAATCTATCTTAATAATTCTTAAATCATATATGAATACAAAAGTGCCTATAGCATTATTCAATTCCTATTTAAGTCCAAGGAAAACTGCCTGTTTGAATTATACAGAAGTCCTGTTTCTCCTGAAATGCACTTTGATGTGATTCTGTGCAAATACATGTTAGCCATAAAACAATCTCTTTTTGGAAACAGGTAACCCAGTAATGCTGTTCATTGATCCAGGCTATGAAACCAATTCTGCTTTTATTTTTCCCAAGATGTGTTTTATAATTTTTCCTCTTCTTATTAATAGATTCCAAGGAACAAGGAGTGTATTGGCAGGTCCCTCTCTCAAGAACAGCCACAGGTCTGCGGTGACGGACGCTAACGTGATGGTTCATATTTCAACCTTGTCTTCAGCCTGGGACTATTGACCCACTCCTCCCGAGGCATAAATCAAATTTTTCTTCGCTTCTATGGTCTGCTTCATTCTTAATTTCTCATTAGAGAAGTTTTAGTGGACCAGGAATACTGCAATATTGAGTAATGTGCATTTGATTGTAGAGATTTTTTCCCCTCCTCCCTTTCTTAGTTGAAAACCAGGTCTGAATACAGATTCCTGGTGAAACCTGTGGCTCGAGTGACCTGTGACTGTTCTCACCATTAAGCCTTGGATGGTGAAGTCCTTTTGCATTATTTTCTGCCATGTATATGGGAATTCTCCTAGTCTATTAGAAAAATTTCAGGGCTTCTTTTTCCAATGAATTCATATATTTCCAAAAGCTATAATTTTTCTTCATCTGTAAGACATCAGCCTTACCATGCCCAAAATAGTGTTTGGGTTCACTTTTCAGTAAATAGACTATTTTCAGAGTAGGTATTTTTAATGCAAGTACAAAACAATTTCTGAAGTGTCTCACACGACCAAATTTAAGTACAGCATGAACTGGTACAAGCCCAATAAATTTCTTCTTCCCAAAAAATGATCAATCTCATAATAAAAACTGAAGGATGCAAGTAACACTGCCTACCATTAAGAACCACAGACATCACTGAATAACTACACCTGGAAGGCACAGAAGTGCTTCAGCAAGAAAGCAGATAACCGGCTGACAAAAGACTTCAAAATGTGGTACATTGTTTAAGCAAACTCACTGAACTTTTCAGAGTCCCCATTTTTTTTTTCCACAGAAGAGGAGAAAAAACATTGGGAGTCCCTGTTGTGTCCCAGGTGAGGCAGCAGCCTGTCTGCGAGTGCCCCAGCAGTGTCCTCTCCCAAGCTATTTAACAAAAAGGAAACATACTCAGTTATCTTTCCTACTGCACTGCAAAATACAGAAAGCACACTGAATTAATTGAGACGTTTAACATTCTTCACAAAAAGCATCATTTCAGAAACACAGATCGTGAAAATATTACTAGTTCCTAGCGATCAGACGAAACTGAAATTGTCCAAAGAATTAAAAAAATAAACAAAATGAAGGAGGACCAGAGATCATAAGCTGAACTACAAGACACGCCTTCAGCTTATCTGAAATGTGCACATAACAAGAAATGAAATTTATGGTGAAAACACAGGGTTCGCTCTACCAACAGAATTAATGCATCAAGAGCCCCAAATGACCCCATCAACAACAGCACGAGGCTGAGTGCAAGGCAGGGCAAGGATTCTGAGGCCAGAGATGAAGACCAGGCAAGAAGGATCAGCTCTAGCCCTGGCATGTCCTCAGATGCTCACAAAGATGACACAAGAGAAAGTGGCAAGAGATGAGGAGATGCAGCCACCAGAGGCTGGAAGGAGAAGGTCCTGTTGTGCACAGAATCAGGGTTCCACGATACCTGCAGCATCTCAGAAATACCTTTTTACTGTTAAGGAATGGTCTCATGTTGTTAGTGGTATACAGTTCATGAAATACAAGGCAAATGCAATGAGGGGAAGAGGAAGAGATCATAAAATAGTCAAGGAAAAGAAGCGAGAGGACCAAAGAACCTAGTTGTGAAAGCCCTTGTACGTCATGAACATCATGGGACAGAAGAATAAAGTATCAGCTTCAACACTGCACTCTGGTGAGCAAATGAGCTGGACACAGACCTCGGCTACTGCCACAAATTATTGAATGTCATCATTGCAAGAAGAGAAGTTTTAAGCTTACTATTCTTAATCTTTTTTAAATGGGATTTTATCTGCATTCCTAATTTAAATGGAATGACAATACAGAGGGGTAAGGTCTACGCATCTTTTCCGAGTCAGTTTATATAGATCCTTCTTGGAAACTGGATTTAAGGATTAGAAATAACTGGCATTTTTTTCTGAACCATTTTCCCAGGGTTCCATCCCCCTTCATTTCCAATGTTTGTCCAAACAGGGTGGGGAGGCAAGCTGGACCATTTTGGAGAAGCCAAATAATCGTTTGAGTAGTTTTGCACTAAAACGTTTTTGTTGTTCTAAATTATTTCAAACTCTAATTCAAGATTAAAAAAACAAAGCCAAATAAACTGTTTCATGTCTATTTAAGTAAAAGATTTAATTTGGTTCGAAGTTGCTTTTCTAACAAACCAAAAACGACGGAGAATGTATTTCCTTGGCCCATTTGCAAACTTCCACATCCACAGACAGCTTCTGTAGACACAGAGAAAAATGGAAAGCAATAAACCAGGAACTTTCCCAATTCACAGCTGTGATTGGGAGGGTCAGTCCAGGTTAGTGCTCAGCAAGTACAGCCCATGTGATTACGAGGGGCAGACCAGCTTCATAAAATCCTTCTTTGCTTTTCCTTTGAGACCCACACTTCAGCGCAGACCAGCGCATCTCCTGTTCCTTAATGGAAAGTGAAGGGAGCTCTTGCTTTCCCCGTAGCAGTTTCCCTTGGTGCTTGCAGCAGCTCTTTGATACCAGGTCCTGCGTGACTGACTGACAAAGCATTCATTCCTTTATTTCTACTTTGGAGCAGGCAAATGAAGGACAGAGAATCATCTTATTGAATTATTCAAAGTAATTTTTAAATATAAGAGGGTATTTACGTGCTTTTCCTTACAAAGGATACTGGAAAAGGAAACATCTACCGGGCTGCTTTCCTCGCTAAATTACTCTGCACCTTCTCAGCCACCTTTGCTTATCTATATTGTTTCCAAGAAAAACCTGTTCGTTTACCGACATCTGTAACTGTGATAAAGTGTGATTGAAAGCTTGGTGTGTCAGATAGAGAGCTGTTATCACAGCTTGATTTCGAGCTCGGAATTATACTGTATAATATACTCTCCAAACAACATACCTTTAAAATGAATTTATGAATGGCCTTCGCTAGATCTGAGGATAAACTTGTGGTAATTGAAAAGAGTCTACGAGCTGATGGACGGCCTTATCATTGATGAGGGTTAGATACACTTATGCTGCACTGGGAATTTCATGGATCAGGAGAAGTCCCTTCACACTAATTAAATGTCATAGATAAATGCCTTCAATTTTCAAATAATTTATCCTTCTTCCCATTCACTTTCAAACCAGGGGAATTGAACTGATCAAGGCTAGAAACACATTAATATTTAGTATATAATTGCCTATGGGAGTGGGAGAAACCACTAGACATCACTTCTGAGCATCAACATCCTCTTACACCACATCTTCGTATCCACATCCATGCTCTTACGCAGAGACAGCTGGAACCATGCACTGAAAAGAGTCATCAGCCAACTGCATATTGTGATAATAATTTTGCATTACACTAGCTGTCAATTCACAGTCCATCGTTATTTACCTCAGATAATCACTGAAAACTGAATGAATTTGAAATTTGTTCAATAAGCCAACCAACTGCAGGGCAGGCTCAAAACCTGCATGGTATTTAGACTAATCCTTCTGGTCACTCAAGATGGCATTTTGTGGTTTGGTTTGTGCTGCCCAGTCAATGCACATGATAATAATTTTACAAGCAAACTAGGTTGTTTTGTTTTTTTGGGTTTTTTTTTGTTTCACTTTCACTTACAGCCAGTTGTCTTGTTATGACATTATACAAAAGCTGTTAGAGAATAAATCTGAACAACAAACCAGCTCTAAGTCACTAAGGAATTTTGGTCCATTTAATTTCAAATTTTGGTTTTCCTCAAATGCAAGGACTAGTTTTTCAATAACTCTCCAAACCAGCAAAGGTTTTGCGTATCAGTTTGGGTCTTCTTTTCAATGAATCCATACAAAATTTTTTGACATTGTATCAACTTCTGCACATTTTTTCCGTTGCACTTCACTGATTCCAACTCTTGCATACTATGCTAAAGACTGCCTCTAGGTGCTTTTCAAAGTAAACTTATAATCAAATATAATACTTTTAAACTTCTAAATGAAGTCTACACTAAACTTGAACTGATCAGGAAATGAATTGGAAAGAGCTGTGTTTCTGCCCACGTTTTCAAAAACATGGACCGTGAGCAAGCACATCAGGGCCAGGCATGGTTGAGCTGGCACCTACACTGCTAGGACAGGCTGCTGTCACCTAAATGAGGATGCTCTACAGGAACTAAAAACACAGGTAGGAAAAGGGTTTAAACATTCATCGCTATCATAATCTAAAAATCACATCAACAGCTTGGTGGCCCACCTGCCTTATCCTCAGAAGACTCAGGAGAGAAGAGTCACTAAAGCTGCTAATTCAAAATGCCAAGCACAAGAGGAATTGAGCAATTACGCCTATGTAGCATGAAGGAAAAACAAACATATTTTATCTTCTGCTACTAATGGAAAACTACAATTCTTCTCTCCGTGCTCTTTCCACTGATGACTCAGCCATCGGATTGCATATGCTGATCCCATAATTTGACACAACATCTCCTTTGGAAGAGAAAGCAGGAGTACTTTTTTTAAGGGGAAAATTATGATTTCATAACAACATTAGCTTCTTTATGACCTTATTAATAACCTAATACTGTACAAAAATGTATGGAGTATTCACACTTTTGTAGCTGCGACAGTCAAAGATATAGCGAGGGGAAGTCTGCAGGAAGAGGCAGCATGTTTTGTTAGACCAGTCAATGCAGCTGGATAGAGAAGAAAGTCTCCAAGCACCCAAAACCTTCTGTGCTTTTGTTGGTTGTTTTTTTTTTCCCTGATCTACCAAAATGCACTACCCTCACTCTGCTTAAGAATATGGGAGTGAAGAAGTGAAGTCCAAGCCTTCAGTAGGTCACTTGTGGGTGACATACAACGGCTCTCACAAAATTCTGGAGTAATGGAATTTACAGCCTTATTTAAACTGGAAGCATTCCTCTACACTGAATAATAAATAAAATAGCTTAGATTTGCTTAGATTGGGAGACAGAGAGTTCATTTGATGAAGGAATGTCTTAATATAATATAGCACAGCAGATGCATTAAGCTCAAAGTATAGAAGAAGCTTCAGAACTCAGCTACTGAGGAATCATCAAGCTGGTATCCAAAAGCTCTACAAATGGATATAAATAGTAGAGGTAACAGTGTAAGAATTATTTTTTTTTTTTCAGTTTTCAAATTATCTGTGTGCTTTCTATAATAATTCAAATTCAAGAGATTTCCAAATGCCATGTTCATCTGTCATATGATTAAAATAGTACAAAAGTTGTCTGAATAAGAACAAAGGTATGCAAAAGAATTGAGACGTCCATTTCAAAGGCTTAGGCATTGCTTTTTTAATTGACAGAGAAAAGAGTTTAACTATATAAATCATCCTTACCCATTTTGGGCAACCAAGTTTTCATTCTCTGATTAAAAAAAATAAAATTCAGACTTCTCAACTTCTCAGCAAGTCCATCAACGGCAATACAGGTCGGATGGGGCTTTGAGCAACCTGGTCTAGTAGGCAGTGTCCCTGCCCATGGGAGGGCGTTGGAACTTGATGATCCTTAAGGTCCCTTTTAACCCAAACTATTCTATTATTTATTCCTTTTCAGTATTTTGAAACTTGTGTGCAATCATCTAGCTTGCAGGTGGCTCAGAGAGCTGGAGTTTGATGCACCCAGTATCATCACTAAGAAGCCCATGATATTGGTAGAAGTTAGAACTCTGAACCTCCCATCCAGAAGCCAGATTTTCATACCCAGATCCAGAAGCACAAACTTCTAATTTAAATCTCTGTGACTGTTACTGACAACATAGTCAGAAGATGCCTGAATACCCCCCTTGTCGTGGTTTTTATCCTCCCTGGTGGACAGCATCCCTGCAAGGAAGGGAAGGCTCCTTCTCTACCCTCCCGTTTTTCTCCACCCAGGCATCTCTTTTTGTAGTTGATGGAAGAGGCTCACAGATGTTGTATAGTAAAAGTCTGCCAAAAAAACCCAACCCAGAAAAGAGAATAAACAACTCCGTGTCCACGGAGGAACAAAGGAAAAACAGACCATGCCCTGTGCCAAGTTCTCCAACAGTAAGGACAGTCAGGCTCTGGAGCAACAAGGGTTACAGCCCATCACTGGAGGGGCTTGTTGGTTGAAGAAACAGCTACACCATTATCAGTTAGGAACAGTTTTAGTGTAATTAGAACAAGTTTCTAACAAAGTGGCCAGCCAACTTTTTTTGAAGAAGAAGAAAATCCACAGATCATAACGATCGAGTGGGCACAATGAAGTACATCTGTGAAATAAGATATGACTTACCTAATTGTGCTTTTGCTGCTATAGCTGAATGTTTTAATTAGGCTGCACTAACTGCCTAGTGCCATCTTCGACCTGCAGCTCCCCCCAAAGCTGATGCCCAGTACCTGAAGGGGGCCTACAAGAAGGCTGGGGAGAGCCTGTTTACAAAGGCTGTCAATGACAGAACAAGGGGTAATGGCTTTAAACTGGAGAAAAGCAGATTTAGATTGGAGATTAGGAGAAAGCTCTTTACTATGAGGGTTGTGGAGCACTGGAACATGTTGCCAAGGGAGGTGGTTGAGGCCCCATCCCTGGAGATACTCAAGGTGAGGCTCGAGGAGGCCCTGGGCAACCTGTTCTAGTTGGGGGTGTCCCTGCTGACTGTGGGGGGGTCAGACTAGATGACCTTGAAGCTCCCTTCCGACCCAGATGATTCTATGATTCTATGACATACAGAATTACAAAATCTACATGCAGATCTTTTCCTCACCTTTTTCAAGACTTTGATGTCTGGGAACTACCAGAAGTCCATAAAATACAAGGTTAAATGAACTAGGTCATTTTTAAGGCACCCTGGCAGCCCTATTTTCTTTGATGCTGTGATTATGAAATAGTTTAATACATTAGTTGATATTTTTACTGTTTTTCCACACTGTAATGCTATGCTATATGAATGCTATAACTTTCACTCTATGGAAGAACCCCATTTTTCTTGAAACAAGGAAGGAACAAAAATCACCCAGACACAAGCAGGGCCAACAGACCTCTTACAGGGAGTTAGTCCTTCAATACCCAAAACAGGAGTCAGACCTACACTCATGTAATGAGCAGAAACTGTTCTTTTTGTCCAAATGGCACCAGAGACCCTGTAAGCCCTCAATCTAGTTCTCTCCAGGGAGGTGGACAGTGCAGGCAAGAGGAAGGACTTGCCTCAGCAGCATCACCAGCAGCACACTCAGACCTGTGTGACATCTGGCTGCACTGGCTTGGGAGAAGGGGAAGTCCTCCCTGCTTTGTGCCTAAAGCTCAGCCTTCCCCAAGCCCTAGAATCTCTCTGCCTCACTGGTCAAGTCCGTCCTAGTGTCCAGGTCAGAATGACCAGCACCTTCCTGAGAGCATAGAGAGGCAGAGCTTGAGACAGACAAGGACCTCTGAGGTTGAAAGAGAAGCTGTTTCAGGAATGCAGACAGCAGCTGAGTGGGAATTTCATAGTCACAACTTAGGGCACAGATGCATAAATGCCACCAAAAATCCTTTTCTTGTCTTCCCTTTACGTTCCATCCCTCAGTTTTCCCAGCTGTAAAATGAGGTTAACTTTGAGTGCCTTGCAAGGGTGCTGTGAGGATAGCTGTGGTACCACAGACACATTAGTGAATTACTTTCTTAATAAGATGGTCAGATAGGACATTAATAAGATCTGACATCCCATGGAGAAACACAGCAATGCTCCAGAATTTTAAGAAGGAAGCCACAAAGCCTTGAGCAAACTCAAGACTCCTGTGAAAGCTTGACTACTCCATTCATTAAGACTCTAAAAGCTGTGATCTCCTGGGAAAAATTTGCATACCACTCCCATCAGGGAGCTGAAAGGTCTACAAGGAGGTCATCCAGACCATCGCTCCTCTGGAGTACAAGAGGAAACAAACCATCTTGAAATTCAACAGCAAAAGATGCTTTCACAGCTTCTCTACTTAACTACAAACGTGCTCAACACTTTGAAAGCCATGAACTCAAAGCTTCTGTGAAGTTTTCCTTGGGCCCTGAATAAAACTTATCATTACAAATAATATTTTAGGATTATTAGAAAACAGGAGAGTATTTATATTTATACACAAGAGAATGAGTTCATGCAAGTGGTCATAGTTGACTGAGCAAAATAACCTCCAGTTAGGTATGTAGTTAATATCCTGACTATTCTGATGAATCAGATTATCTTATCCAAAGCACAAACACCTTTCACCACCATTTTATTCCACAGAGCAGGTCACACTGTTTGGATGGCACATTCAAATTGAGACCAAGTTTGAATACACTGTACCTACAATTTGGAAATTCCATCCAAATAATTCAAACACTTTTTTACCTCTCCTTAAGTAGAGCAAATAACTGTGAAATGTGAATGTTGAGTACTTCCCATTTGCTTGCAGAGACCAGGCTATTATCTAATGTGGACATGATGAACCATCCTTCAATCTTTTCATTGCCAAGGACAAGTCGAGATGACTGTAGCCACAGCTGGGAAAGCAGAGGAGCCT
This sequence comes from Arenaria interpres, assembly GCA_013399435.1. Classification (NCBI taxonomy): domain Eukaryota; kingdom Metazoa; phylum Chordata; class Aves; order Charadriiformes; family Scolopacidae; genus Arenaria; species Arenaria interpres. The sequence goes on from VXAK01026427.1 coordinate 935,029, forward strand.
GCACAGATGCTTCTAGGGATGGCTAAAGTTACTCAGCAAAACAGAAGTAAAAAAATGCTCTAGTCCACATCCTAGGAGGAAGGAAAGAGTGTACTGGAGATAAATGATAGGAGGAAAACCCTTGTGGTAGAGGCCCCTGAATCGGGAAGCCACAGCACAACGAAGAACATGCAGCACAAGCGAAGGCAGGAGAATGAAGGAAAAGGAGATGGATCATTGCAGGTACTGAAAGAAGAGAAAAATACAGCATCCCTTTCCCTGTTCTCTCACTGAAAGTAACTAAAAAATACTGTGAAAATAGCTGCATAAATTTTGCAATCAAATGTTTGCTGCAGTTATTACAGCCATCAGACATTAGAAAGGCAGGGAGGAGAGAGAAAGAGCTATCAGCTTGCTATGACATCCAAATTCAAAAAATATTTTAGAACACCACCATCACAGTGAAAATTCTCCAAACACCTTAAACAGTGTTCTTAAAAGTAGCTGTAGTAACCGTCACTTTGCTGTCTAATAATCTCCTGATCTCAAATGGAAAATCTCGGGTGGACAGTAGTGACCCGGTGGTTTCTTGCTCTTTCCTTCCCCCAATCCTGATTTTAGAACCTTTTTTATGGAGAACGGACACTTGCATTTATAGAAGTCATAAAAAAAAAAAAAAAGAAAAAAGAAAAATGTGCTTTAAAGTTATTCCATCTCTGGCTTAGCTAAATCTCTTCACAAATACATGGCACTGCTGAGCGTTTTCTCTGAAGGTGCCCGCAAAGCCTCATCACCAGCACAGTAGGCAGCCCGGTTACTGGGGCAGCTCTACATAGACAGAGTGGCTGAAGTACCAAGTCTTGACATGTTTTATGAGTTAATTTGGTGTTATTTAGTGCGCTGCACAGCAGCACTAAATCTTCACATCCTTTTTACTGCTTTAAGTAATGCTTTAACTTCTTGGTAACCACACAAGCTGGTGTTAAACCGCTTATATTTATTTGTTTAATACACAGGGGAGCTGCAGAGCACATTGTTTGCTGGAGGACGAGCGATCCAATCTAAGTTATGAAGCTCTATTTTTTCAAGGCACTTTTCCCAATCAAGGACAGATAAGGCAACAGGAAATAAGGAAAAAATAAAGATCAAACCCTCAAAATCCATTAAGCGTTCTCACTTTAGAGATGGCCATTTCATTTGACAAGGAGATTAATAGCTTTTCCACAGAGCACACAGCATCCCAAGTCACCCAATGCCAAAATGGAGCTTCTCCTGCCCTTTCCCTTTCCTGAAGATACCAAGATTATTTCCTCCTAAAATTCTGTAGTCTCCTCAAGCAAAAGTCTATACTTTAACAGGTACATGAATTAGTATATGATAATCGGTCAGTAAGGAAATAAATCACAGCAGGTGTTATTTCAGTTTGTCTTATCAGAACACTAGATATCAAATGGAACAGCTACATAACACACCTTAAGTCTGCCATTAGATATACTCCTAATAAATGATACAAATAAGGTAACACTTGATGAATCACAGAAAACATTCTCAAGTGTGAACTACCAAAACCTATAAATACTGCAAAACATCCCTGGCATTTAACTATGCTGTTTGAAGTGTTTACTTCACCAGGGAATATTGGATAGATCGACTAACAGATGGACACAAAGGTCCATCAAGTACATTATCGGCTGCCATCCTGTGAATGGCAAACAGTGAATATAGCGCTCAAAGGAGTTTTCCACCCATCTGTTCTTAATAAAATTACATGATGATGCTCTGAATCTAGTCTTTTTAACTTCTCATTCCACTGCTCCACAATACAGCTCAAAAGTTTATCTTGGAAAAAACCCACAGTTTACAGAGTGCAAGAAACTCATGGTATCACTGGCATTTGTTCCATTAGGATGCTATATGAGAGTCTTTTATTTTTCCTTTTCTAATTTATTAGCAGGGGTTATTACGCTTGAATAATCTTAATAGAACAATCTCATTGCTCTATTGCTAGCGATGAAACTGGATTATTGTTGTTCAGTGGCATCAGCCTTACGTTGGGAAAAATGCATGTTGATGAAACTCTGCTTTTGTCCAAGGAACCACAGGCTCCTGCATCACGAACAGCAGCACATCCTGAATTTAACGTAGAGTGGATTTTATACTCTACATAGGTTATTAATTATGTTAAATAATGTTAATAACGTTAAAAAGGAACGTGGGTATCGCCTACTATAAAGGGACAGCAATGAAAAAGGGTTACATGGCTACATTTTGTTCTTTTTACCCACTTTGAGGGCAGGTAGCACTCCTTTACCCTGAGCTCCGGTGAGAGGTTGGCTGTCTTTTACTCGATATTAGATCAATATTTCTCACAAGTCTGCCTCAGATCCATGTTCCCTGAAGCCATAATAATCAACACAAACATAGGGCACAAAAAAACCCAAGCAGTAACTTCAACTCACTTTTCAAAAGCTTTTGAAAACACCATTGTCTCTAAAATTTAACTAAAAGTACCAGTTCAGGACAAGAGGGAATTTCAGCCTGAACCTGTAAAACAACAGCAATTTCCATTCCTTTCAGTTTTACAATAGTAAACCAAAACTATAAAAAATACCATAAGAAACCAAACCAAGAACAGAACAATGATTTTTTTTTTTTAATGAGATGAATTTAAGAATTAGCTTTTAAATACAAGTCTTTCTTTTTGCGCTTGTGACCGCTTGTTGAATGAAAGAAAATGCACATACCTAAACAGTTGATTAATATAATAATAAAAAAAAAAATAATCCAAACCGTCATAATTAAAGTGCAGGTGTCAGAACCCTGACAAAATTCAGTCCTATCATCCCAAGCTACACATCTGGGGCTTTTGTTTTGAAGTTCATCTATGTTTGCTTTTCTTAACCTTTGGGAAATGAAAAATAAATTAAAAAAAAAAAAGCAACAAGCAAAAGAAGGAAACCAGCATTTGAAAGTGGTGAAATTCATCAGTCACATCGGATACTAATAGTGTATTTTAGCAGTTAAAATATGTAAAATCAGAAAAAGATTGGCAACTATAAAGCGTGTCCATGTATGTAAGACATCCTAGAAAAGTCTTGCAAGCAGCTTCATTTGCAATCATTAGGCTCCTGCAGATAAAATATTCTCCAGTTAAAGTAACAAGAAAGAGCACTGTTATATTTTAAGACTTCTCTTCAAGCCCATCCTACATTCAGTCGGAGCCTGTGACCACGGCTTCCTGCTCTGCCAGCTCCAGGAGTATTTATCACTTCCTTTTTTGATGTGAGATGCAAATCCCATCCACCATGATTCTCCCTTTTTGAGTGAAGGAGCATTATTTTTATAAACTTAAAAAAAAAAAAGAAAAACCTAACTAATTTACTGGAGCTCATCCTGTGCTACCAAGAAGACTAAGCTATAAATACATGCATTAAATGGGTTTATCAGAGCTTAGCAGAAGTTAAGCAAACTTAAGAATTTAAGCTACTATTAGATTCCTAGAGGGTATCTAGCAATAAAACAGCAACGCCAACCCCAAAACAGTCTTCTCCAAAAGCTTAGGTATTGGCCGGTGCCTTGGGGCAGTTCAGCTGGGTCTTAATTGTTCTCTCCTTGCTCCCAAGCCTGACCTTGGCCCCCATTCTGCTGCCACCCCAGGGTCACTCCTTGCAGGGGACATCTCCACCTGCAGGGACATCACAGTACAGAGGAGGGGTCTTTGTACCCAATACTGTCTCTATCAGGCAACTGCCCTCCTGGTGGGCCATCAAAGCACACAGTCAAAAGATAACTTCTGTACTATCTCACTGGACCACTAAGATTGTTTAGTGTCTTAACACATGTTCAAATACTTATTTAAATCAGGGTCATGAACACTATGAAGGAATACACATTTACTGAGCGCAATCTAAAGGATGGAACAGCCACGTACCTTCATTAAAGAAAAAAGAAAAAAGCAATTAAACCATGATTTAACTTAACAGCTATGAGGTTTTTATCCTTCATAGAAAGCATGAGACTTAAATTTCCTAGTCAAAGTGCTGTATATATAGAATAAACTTTTACTCTTCCTTTTTCATTATTACGATTTTTCAGTACTTTTGGAAGAATGGATGGAAGAGCACTATGTTGGTAACAAACTTGTAAATAGCTATTGAAAATATGTACAGCTCTGAAAAAATTACTTGGGGAGATTCATAATGCTTATGAAATGTTTACAAAGAAAATATCAACAAATATTAAGTTCCAGGAATAGAGACAAGCTGTACCTTAAGAAAAAGAAAAGAAATCTAATCTCTGGTAACACTGCAGTTACATTAGAGAAGAAAAGCAGTTTCCTCACACACGTGCCTTGTTCTGGAGAATTAAAGTCTGTTTTGCAAACTTTTGGACCTCAAACAGAGCAGTTTCCCATCTCGCATGGCCCCTGAAATGCCATCAGGTCCCAACTGAGCTGTCACCACATCAGCATGATGGGTCACACTGCACCCTAACGAGGGGAGAAAAAGATAGATAGTTTCCCCTGGTAACTGTGGGGGAAAAGTTTGGCAAAGCAGGATTGAAGTGGGTCAGAGCAGGAGTTAAACTCTGAAGGGAGTGTGGTTTCACCAAAATGCATCCCTGTTGTTCTTTGAGGTAGAGCATCTTTTAATTTCCAACCTGTTTCTTCATTGTTCTACTGATTCTCATTTCATTTATGAACACTTCCCAGGCTGGGACCTGAGCTAATGCCCAGAGCAGTAACGCTCTGCGGATACAGAGCATGTCCTGGAGGTGCCAGCCCAAGGCAACTGCTCCTGGGGGGCTGCTTATGACCCTCCCCACGGAGGGACCAGTTCATGACACCAACCACACTGTCCCTGTAGAGCCAACGCCACCCTGACATGGTCTTCTGTGCTGGTTTCACCCCAGCTGGAAGATAGGACCACTCAGCCAGTCTCTCGGTTCCACCCACAGTGGGATGAGGGAGAGAATCAGAAGAGTAGAAGTGAGAAAACCATCAGCCATCTCCAGGAAGGCAGGGCTCCATCACGCAGAACTGTTGCTTGGGAGGATGAGATACCCTAGTTCAAACACCTCCCCCTTCCTTATTCTTCCCCCAGCTTTATATACCACTATTTGGCATAGAGTATCCCTTCGGTCAGTTGGGGTCAGGTCTCCAGGCTGTGTCTGCACCCAGCTCCTTGTACCTCCCAAACCTACCCACTGGTGGGGTGTGAGGAGCAGAAAAGGTCTTGAGAGCTCAACAACAACCAATCAAACCCCATTGGTGCACTATTGCCACTATTCCCATCCCAAACCCAAACCATAGCACTAAAACAGCTGCTCAGCAAGAAAGCCGACTCCATCTCAGCTGAAACCGTGACATCTTCCCATCTTCCTCTCTCTGCCAGACAGAGCAGTTGCTCGTGCATCTTCATCCACCCCAAGAGCAGCCTCAACACTGGAATCATGTACTCAAAGAGATGCAGGAAACAACTTAGATGCTGAGGTGAAAACCGAGCATGCAAAATGGGATTTGAAACGCGACAAAAATACGCAAACAAACAAACCTGAAGTGTTGCTTTTACTATTAAAAACGTCTCAAGATGTACTGCTCGGCAAATTACGTCACTCTAAGTTATTAGCTCAACCTAGTTTGAACAAAATAATGTCACAGGAGGTGAATACAAAAAATAGATACCTCTGTATTCCTCAAAGTATCCCATTGATTCATGTGAACAGCTTTAAAGACACCAACCTTTAACCAAGTTGAATGCCCTTTTTTGAATTAGAGCCCTAAATCAGTGTGGACAAAAGAGACTAACATTTTTTTTATTTTTTTTTAACCTTTACCCAGTGAAAGCTAAAGTTTATATCTTTAAAGACTACACTAATTACAGGCCAAAAATATGAATATAAAAGTGTCTTACAAAGAATCTGAAATTGTTCAGAAGTAAATCACATGTGATAAAACAGAGTACTTCTAGCTAGTTTTAATTAGAAATCAGCAGTAAATTTCCATGAATTATTTAAATTTGTCTTGAAAGATATCCAATTCTTAGGGAAAAAGAAAATATGTATTTTACTTTGCTCTCTCTTCTCAGCAACAAAGATACCCAATCAAAGGATGTTTTCCCTAAATTGCCTGTTACACAATGCTAAGCCATCTCTCAGATGAGAGCGTAGAGCACGCACAACAGTATGCACGCTGCTGAGGCTCCTGAGACGCAATGCTGAATAATTTGGTTTAGGAAGATATATATCGAATTCTAGACTAAAATTAAAAGAGAAATGCGAAGCGATGCTACATGGGCAAACTCAACCACACAACAGTATTTAATTCTGGCAATTAGCAAGGCCCAGGGTAGATGGGGTCAAATTAGCCCTAGGACTCAAAGCATCAGTTGTTACATCAGAAGACCCTGAGCGAGAAGAGCTGCTGAGTTGAGTGATCCTTCTCATCAAGATATGCAAATAAGAAGACTTAAAAAGAGCACAGGCTTGGATGTTGCATGCAGTGAACAACTTGGGATGATCACCATGAGAATCCCTGTGCCCGTGTCCTCACAGCCATCACTCCCACCTTGCAACGAAGGGTGGCGGACCCCACGTGTCTCCAAGAGGCTGACACTCACAGGTCACAAGGATAAAGAATATGATCCTCCATGTGGGATAGCAACACACACATGGGGGCAGAGCACTAGCTGATGACTAGATTCCCTCATATGATCTTGTTTATGAGCCCATAATTTACACGTGCCTGAAAATCCCACTTGAGAAAAGACCACAAACATTCCACACGTGCCCGTTGAGGGGTAGGGTCACCAAAGTCAATGCAGTGTGCAAGTTGGCATCATTGCATCAGCTGTGTGTGGAAAAATGCCTATTAATATAACTGCACCAGTGCAATTCCTCCGTTAAGTCTTTTTAATATTGTGAGATGCCACATCAAAAACCAGTGTTTTAATTTTTCCACAGGAAATCTCAACCTATTACTAAGAGCCATTACAGTATTTTGCCTTGTCTTTCAACAGTAGCATCTCAATGTCAGCTCTAGAGACTAAATATGCATCAGTGTGTTGATTAAGAGACAGCGTGGATTAGAAACAAATCCTCTAATCAATCCCAATTAGCAGGTATTAATGCAATTCACAGAGCGGTTTTGGTGAACACCAACTAGAATTCTTTTTGAGGAAATTAAATCAATAGCTTCATTCCAGGAGTGCGAAAAAAATGGATTAGTTTGGACCATATTAAAGCATAAAGTTAATCTCCAAATGCATATGATCCCAACCAATTTTGGGTCCTTCAGACAGCTCTGAACTATGCCTGTGGCTTCGTTCTGGGGCCAAACTGCACATAGCTTGTAGGAAAGCCTTATTCTGCATGTGGTGTACATACATGCTCCTGAATTTAATCTACTGATCCTCTCCTGTGGGCTGAGTGACCCATGAAGATGTAGCCAAAGTTTACCAAGCAAATAAAAAAAAGTAACATTCAGAGCTTCCCAGGGCTAAAGGCACCCCCACCCCCTTTACAAGAGGGTACACAAACACAGGGCGGTTTATTGCATTCCTAACCTGGAGACTCAGCCTGGCAGAGCTTGGTACCCATTACAGACAGGCTTCTACAGTTGGGAGATACACATTCATCTTTAGGATGAGCCCATCTTTCTGAGGATCCTCCCCTGGAACTATCCCCAACACAACGAGTGCAGTGAGATGCCCATGGGGTTACACTCAATTGTCCTTCTGAAACAGCAGCTGACACAAAACAACCCTCCGGCTTGGTGAAAAGGGCAATATTGACACAAACATCCATGTTTTGCAGAGTTGCAATGAATACCTGTGCATCCCTGACTTTGAGGGGATTAATTCGCATACCTATGCGTGGATATGAGAGCCCTTCACCCCATCCGTCCCTGCCCCTGGGACCTGCAGAGGAACCAGAGGAGAGGTGCTCCAAATTGCCCTCTAGCTTTCAAAAGCATCTTTTATTTTTTTAGCTTTTCTTTCAAATGGTCTGAATCCCTATGAGTAAAACACCTCATTTCCACTCCCACGTACTGGGGTGAGGGAGGGACAGCGTTACGGTGCCTTGGTTATGTTTCAGAGCTTGTACTGGTTTGGTTTTTAACTGTCCAAAGATGCCACCCACAAGGAGAGAACAATTTCAGGAAGGATGTATATATAAGCCTACAGAAGCAAGTGAAATACATTAACAGATTCATATAGAATCTGTTAAAAAAATAGCTATTTAAGACAAAATTAAAGGTTATTTACCTGCCCACCACACCGCCCACGAACAGGGGATTGAACTATCAGGGCAGAAAATCGTACATAATTTACCCAAATTCAAGCGCAGTTTCACGGAAGGTTTTGGAGCATCTGCAGCCTGAAACCTCCACATGAGCACTGGTTCGGTGCCAGCAGAACATTAACTCTGTGCCAGGCCCTTCATCGCAATCAGCAGCTTAAAATTATCTCCATCTTACAGAAGGTAATTGAACATGAAAACACAATCTTAAAATCTAAATAGGGCAAAGCATATTCCTCTTGGGCCAGCTGCATCAGAGCAGTTTTCTGAGGTTTTCTCCAGTAAAGTGCCAGTTCACCCCTCTCTCACCCCTGAACTTTAGCTCACAGGCAGTGTTAAAGCACAAATAAACCTTATTATCCAGTTTCCATCAGTTATCTTTAAAAATAAGAATCCTTAAAAATTATTTATAGAATCCTGAGGGTCAACCGCCAGCTCATTATTCTATATTACAGTAGATTCTGACCTTTCTTGTCATTTTACAATTTCTATGCTTAAGTAAATCTAAATATTTTCCTAATTACTATTTGCAAGAGGAATTTTATGATTAGTTAGATAATTGCTTTAAAATACGCAATTAAATTTTCATAATGTATTCATTACTCTCTTAATACAGTATTCTTGAAACATAACAATTTTCCATTGAGAACATATTTCTATATTAATTTCCATAAGACAGACAGTTTTAAGAACTAGATTAATATACTTTCTACTTACTATATTAAAAAAAAATCATTTCCATTAAATCCAAATGAGTAATTTGCAATGAATAACTTATTTGATAGGTTTAGGTTTTTTCTCTCCCCTCTTCCCCCCTTGAAATTATCCTTACATGGTACGAATTATCCTTGCTCATCACTTAAGTTAATTCAAATTTCATCTGCAAGTTTTGAAAACTAAATTATGAATATTTCAAAATATTCAAGATGTAATCTAGCTACCTTATAAAATGATTTCTAATAACAGAGTAAGCCACAATTTTGTATTCAAAACAGTTGAGAAATTAAAACTTTGTCTGTGAAAGCTGCCAAGTAATTAGTAACTCTTAGAATTATTCTACTTTGCTGTAGCCTTCTAAAAAAAAAAAAAGACCTCAGGAGTTCACCTAGAAGATGGCTTTGAAACTTCTTGCCCTATCCCATTTTTTCCAATGTACGAGACATGCAGCAAAAAAATCCCAAGATATATTATATTTAAAGTGAAAAGATGGAACTGCGAGATGGGTACCTGTCTGACCGGAAATGACCACTGCATTTCTTACTTTTGCTCTGTTTCTCAGATGGGAAACAATGAGTGAAATTCAATTATTTGTCAAAATTTTCAGTTTCCCAGCAAACAATAAACACCCCATGCACCTGTGATTCACAAATCTCGTTCGTAAAGAATTTTCACTGGAAAGCAGAACTTTATTAAATTAAATCTTTGTGTAAGAACATAAATGCCATTTTTTGCATGTAAATATTCTTTTCAGGGCATTTTTGAAGCTACTGCACTGTCATAAAAAAAAAAAACCAAACACAAAAAACAGCAGAGTACTTCAAGCATCGTTACTCTCCTGCCAATAGGTTTCAGCACGTAGAGAGGTGGTGACTGGTATCATCAACTTTATGCACTGGCCAATACACTGCAGGGAAATTGTCAGCGTTGCCTAAAGCAGGGTCAAGATTGAATAGACCATCCAGAAGACAATTTTAAAACCCACATAATGCCTGCAACTCTAAAAGTCTGCTCCCAGCCCAAGCACACCTGGAGGCAGAGAACGTGCTCTACAGCACAAACACCAGGCTATACCCACTTTTATAACTTGGTGTGGCATCTAAAAAATACATCTAACTTAGGCGGTGTCAACAAGCTGTAAAAAGAAGCCACATAAAAAGGATTCAAGCAAAGCAACCAGCATATTACTAGGTAATAAAAATCAATATTAATTTGGGAGTCTCCAAGACAAGTTATACTGAAAGATTGTCATGTAATTATGTATAAATAGATAGACCTTTTCCTCATTAGTTTTAACTCGATTGCTGAACAGGTTAATCAACTGGCTTAATACAACTGCAATAACATCGGTGTTGTAATGGTAATACTTTGCAGCTCTTCTTTAAAGAGCTTCTCTACAAAGTCTGGAAGGGCTGTTGTTACAGACGCTTCCAACCAGTCGTGGATTTGGCTTCTCCAGCCTGGCCTTCCAAGGATGTCTGATCAATCAATTAATTAGCCCTTGTCCCTCAGGTCAGCCATTACCATATGTCCGATTTTCTGGAAAAACTACACGGAAAAATGGCAGCTGTAAAGACTTGGGAAAGAAAATACCAAAAGATGGGAGAAAGTAATTTTTCCTATCCCATAAATACCACAAACGCTCATAACTCTTCATAAAGTTATCTTATCAGACCACCTATATATTATCCTTTGCCACCTTCGGATTTCGATAGTCATGCTTTTAGATAATTTAGGAAAAAATCTCTTTATAAGTAACAGCTCTGTTTTTCAGAAGATGGTACTTGGAAGCAACAGTGTTTTGCAATATAGAAAATAAGTTAAGGAATTTTCATAACACACAATAAATCGATTTGGACTTTTCAGACTGGTCAGATTTACGGTCTTTTGATGACACAATGACTAAAGAAAATCTATACCATTTCCCTTTTTAGTAACCCCATTACATCCTTCCTCCTTAGAAACAGCAGAATATCTGCACCAGGACATGTCAGATCTCATGATTTATTAGGTGCAGGGATGCAGGGGAACAGCACAGCGAGCTGTTAGCTTTTGTGTAATGTATAATTGAACACATTTTAACAAAGCTCAGTAATTCAGAAGATTTATTTTGCAAAGAGTTAGGAGAGTTATTGACAAAGTGTTAATAAGGCAGAATCACAAGACGAATAAATGTACAAAGTCTTGAAGATCCAAATATCAAGACTGACGACGGAGCACATTACCAGAGCGCTCAACATTTACCCTGTCTGCTCCTGGTGGAGTCAGAGGAATATTCAGTGTCTGCAACCCTGAAGCCCTTGCTCCAATCTGTAGTTGATTTTAAGACTAATACAAATTACATTCGATCCCAAGTGATTTACTCTCGTCTTCAATAAGAGCTTAAGATGCTTCCAAAAATAAAAGTACATCTTTCTTTGTAGGAGTCTCCTGACAACTTCTTTCATGCATCCACATTTGCTACAGGCTTAACTCGTTTTTCTTAGTTTTAGAAGCAAAGCGAGGCTTGTCTTAGCTGCACTTAACAAATAGATTTCCTTTTTGTTTTCCAGTTGACATATGTTGCACTCCAGCAAGTCAAATCAGGTTACATTAGTGATCAAACTAAATAAAACAGCACAGTAAGGCTGGCTGGTGCCACACAGTGTGGAGTGGTTTCATGGGTTGGAATTTATGGGATTAACCTGATGAGCGACACCAAGCATTGCAAGAACCACTCAGGGAAGGGGGAAGGGGGGTGAGGGGGGGGGAAATATAGGAGGCAGACATTACTGGCAGATTAAATATAGAGCAGAAAGTATTCAAATTGCCTTTGTAGAATCACCCTTATTTTTCTAACCCTTCCCTCCCTTGCCCTCACCAAATCCACTAAAGCAGACATTTCCTCATATTTCTTCTACAGACCTTAGTGCATTTCCCCAACTTACTGAGTGAGCTACTGTATATGTGACAAGCAAACACAAAACCTCTCCATTTAGATACGCCAAAATAGAGACCACCTGTACCTATATGCCTTATAAAAGTGGATGTTGAACTTGGTAACCTGCTTGAATAGCTACCAAAATTAAATTCTCAAAGTAAGTCGTTTATGGGGTTGCTTTTTTTTTTTTTTCCAGAGCAGGTACCTACGCAGAAATCGTGTCCAGCCGAGTGGTCAACACGGCTAAACATGCTCAGGGGCAGCTCACAAAGAATAAGTCAAAGACTCTTAACAATATGAAGCCAGAAGTCTTTATTTGCTCATTAACAGAGAAATTCTCCTAGGAGGTAATAAAGAAATAACTACCACTGACAGCAAATTAAATGGGCTGATGCAGACATGAAATCTATATCTGGTACAGACAAGGAAATTACGTCCAAGAGTTAGTTCATTTCTAACCCATTCCTTCATCTGGAAAGTACAAACACCTCGCAATAAAATGACAATCGCTGCAAATCTGGAGATTCAGGTCATCATAACACAACAAAGGGTACGATTCACACCTTATGAATAATCACGGCAGATTCAGTTTGGTTTTAGAGTACAGAAGTTGGTCAGACCCCTGAATAAGATTCAACTTTGATCCATAATTTCTGGTGTTTGGGAACTCTGAAAGATACAATATTAAAAATAACTGCTGGACAATAAAATAGCTAAAGCACACCCTCGTTATTTCTGGCTGTAATCACAACTAGGTCAAATCAGAACTCAATTTCACAAATCTCAAATGCTTCTGGTGATCTAGAGATCAGATTTATGCTACTTTTGGCCTCCTACAATTGGATTTAGTCAATCTAAGCATCAAATGGATAATCAAGTATTTGTGACTATTTTCTAGAGCACTGGCATCTAAATATTCTCAGTTTGTTATACAACTTTTCTGCTAATAGTGTTGCAGTCACAGAAATCTGACCCCTTTCCAGGCCCCAGGAGCTTTGCCACAGACCACAACATTAACAATTGCACCCTTGATTTTGTCTCCATTAATTGATTATTTCAAAGGATATGTGTTATAATGAATTGTAAGTGAAATAGTATTGGGAAAAACATTACATTTTCACAAATGGAGTGCTTTTAACACTTCCCAGGAGGAAAAAAAAAAAAGCCACTCCCAGAGGCACAAAGTAAAATTTAAGATTAAATTCTTCAGCTTCTTCCCACAAGGGAAATAACCAGTATGAAATAGCATTTGCTAAAGTAACGATTAAAATTAAGACGGTAAATAGAAATCTTTTGTAAAAATTAGGAAATCAATAATTTAAGCTGCACTTTCTCTTGGATATGTACAACTCCTGAAAAAATAGATGCAAATAATAAAAATTTGTCATGCCTTTGTCTCATTTATGATATACCTGTTCTTGTTGCTTGGAACACGTACACGCATGATTTGCTATTTGAATATATAGAATAATATACAGAATAATTTGCTATTTGATTTTTAAGTATTGATAAAAGCTTCAGGTTCAAAATTACTGAACTACACCATCATCATATCTCTTCTTTTTTTTTTTTCCTCCTTTCTTTCTCCATTTAAGTACCTGACTACACTAGCTGAAGTCTAAGACCCCCTACCGACGGAGTGTACATTCATGTTGTGTCTCTTCTCATTGCACTGATGGCTTGAGTCCGCAGTCCTCCCCTTCCAGATTTGGGAATACTCTGGGTGCTGTTGGAGTGATGGTATGTGACAACGCGTCACCTGCTCTGACTTACTGACTTGGTTGTCATGGGAAGCAGCACTCGAAACAAGGACATTTAACAAAACGCATTTACGGTGTCTGCCTAGCTAGTTAATGTATTCAAAACTGGATAAAAATGTCGACAGCTCCAAAGTAAAAAGTGTCTGAAGAGACGGAGCCCTCGCCGTGGTTCTCAGAAACCAGCAGAAAGACTTGCCATTTCTTAAATCAGGAACACGACGGAGTAAACTACTGATGGACACAATTTATTCAGTGAATCTTGAGAGGACTTTTGGAACTGAGGAAGAACTTCAGCTTAACAGAGGAGCTCATCTCAAAGGAGGAGAGTTTTACCAAATATACAGGATTCTTCCCACTTATCTTGTAAAGTGCTCAGTCTCCAAATAGATTTGATCACTTGTGCTTTATTTCCAGGGAGAGAAAGTTGAAGCTGTTTAAGGATTTAAATACAAGGGGACTAGCTGTCCCTTTCCTTCAAAAAGCTTTCAAAATTGACGTCAGGTATTATAAAGCACAATTTAGTTACAGTGTTTAAAAAATGTAGGTATTTTCTTTAACAAGACATTTATTTCAAAGGTTCTGTAGGTAGCTGAAAACAGGTAAAAATTACTGTTCTGAAAAACACTCGAGCCTTTTCTTTTTCATTTTTAAGGTTTGAGATATTTATCATCTAACTAGAAAGATGTTAAAGGCAATGAACACAGAGACAACTCATCTCAGGATACATTTTATCTTCTCTAGAATTGGAGGTGTGGAAAAAGAAATTAAAAAGGGGGAAAAAAAAAATTGTCGTCTTCAATTGTTTGAATAAGTCAACATTGAAGAGAAAGGACTGTCAGCTGCCAACCAGCAACTTCCCTGCATCAACATCTCCCTCTCCCAACCTCTTCATGAGTCAAAAAAGAAATAATCATATTTAGCACAGGTTGTGCTCATAACGACCAAAGCTCCTGAAGACAAATTAATGAAAATGTCAGTGCCCCTGTCAGTCTGTGTCACCTCCCGTAGGCAGGGCAATCACATCTCCAACACAGGAATCCGAGTTAAGTTTCCGTATCTCTGGTTATTGATGCAGTGAACAAAAATATTTGCCCAAAGCAAACCAGGCTAAAGAAGAACGTATTTGAGTGCACAAAGAGGGGCACTCAGGAGCAAGCAAATCCAAAAGGAAGAAAAGAGCAAAATAAATTCACTCACTGGAAAGCAAAGATTGGGGTTGGACATGGCTCTTTTCTGAAGGAACTAAAATCTCCATAATGCAGGATGGAAAACAGTAGCTCTTAAAATAAAATTTAACTTGCTTCTATTTATCAAATTCACAGAAGGCAGGTGTAATTTTTGCCAGATTATTTACTTTTCATGCAAGTTTCAGAAATATGTTTTGGATTTTATTAGGTTTTGGATGGATCATAACTAGCATTCAAGCTCAGAGAATTCTGTTCTCTCCTTCATCGGAATAAATCATCCCATGAGCGACTGAGCTTGTTGGGGACTCTGGGGACTTGCATACAATTCCTTGACAGAGCCAGTCAGCAAGATGCACAGATTGCCTTCGAGAAGGGAGATGATACAGGAACCATATGCTCTCTGCAGTATTTCTTCATTGCTTTTACAGATCCTGTTAAGATCTACACCAGTGAGGGCACGTCGGACCCATGTTCCCATGTGTCGACATGCAGCCTGCTCTGGATAAGGCTGCTCCATGAGTACCAGTATGCCATGGAGGCTCTGCTGAGGTACACTAGGAGCATGAAATATTAAACAGTGAGGTAGATCATGCCATATGGTGAACCTAAAGCTCTCCAGGTAAGGGTTTCTTTGGAAAAATCTGCACATAGCCTTAGGGATCCTGCAAAAGCTTTAAAATCTGGTGGGACATCTCTTGGGTGGCCACAAGATAGATGAGTGAAAGGGTTCTCATGGAGTTCTGAAGACTGATCTATGAACAAGGCTGTACGAGAAAGAAATTTTGCCTCTGGTGTGTTCAGCAAGTTCAAACCAGCTGCTATATTCCTCCTTTTCACCACAGGGAGGGTAAACCATCCCCAGCCCGCTGACTCACGTTGGAATAACCACGACTCCATCACTGCTTGACTCTGGTGTGATCCATCGGGAAAGCCCCAGACACCAGCTGATAGCCACAGGCACCGCAGGACACAAATACCACCGGAGGAGTTGCACGGGGGATGTCTCTGAGCACAGTAACTGTGCTGTCAAAAATAGCATTTCATAATGGTATTGCTTGTAAAATGCACTTTTAAACGATGCTGCACACTTTGAAACCAAGCTGTGAACTGTGCCAGTATGTATCCTTCACAGCTCTGCTAGGTAATTCATAACACAACTATATATGCAACTAGCATTGTCGGAGACTGAAAAATTAGATGTTAATTCATTATTGAAAATTTCCTGCAAAAATGACACATCAGGTGGAGAGCCCAAGATAATTTTGCCAGTGATTACTTGGTTGGCTTCAACATGCGGTTGTTAAATAACAAGCAGGAGAAGAGCAGAGCAGGGGGAGTGAGAGCAGGTTTTGTCGTTAGCAGCTGTTCATAGGCTCCAGGAGGAGAGCACAGGGACTGAGTGGAATCAAACCACATCACCAGGAGCTGGTGATGCCCGGCCTGAGGTTTCTCAGCTGCTACTCTGGAATATCAGTGAGATGAATTACAAGTCCAGCATTTTATGTGCCCATTTTTAATCATCAAAAATAAATTTTGGTCATCTTCTCACAAATCTCATTACTCGTTAAGTTTCACAGAATCCATTTCTGGTGACTTTTCAAGTCTTTCTGTTCTTCTTCCTAAGGCTAAACAGTAAATCTGCATTCTGCAGAGTGTGCCAGTTAAATATTTCCTCTAAACACAAATGTTTTCTACTTCATGGGAATTATCTGAAGCCTCAAAGCCCATTCTACCACCGATGCTTATATGCAAGTACAGAAATATTCATGCAGATGGTGCTCAAATTCCAAACCCTGCAAGAAATCTGCAGCGGATCAAAGCTGTGATTAATCTGGAGACCCTTACACAGACCGACGTTCAACATAAAATTTTGAACCTAATTTTTCCAGCTTTATACACGTTAATAGAATATGGTGGTCTGACCAACTGATTAGCCATGAAATCAAAATCATTCAGTATGAAAAGTCTTAAAGAATTAGACACCTACGGGAGGACCAGAGAGATGCCAGAACACTCTGCTGGAAATGCTAATTGCTTGGAGGTAACATTTCACCTGTCAAAGGGTATGTCAGCAGCGTCACAAGCTTCTAATGGTTTTAATTAAAGGTCTTACACTTAGCCACCTTAGTTTAGACATAAAGTTATACTGACTGCCATTCACACCAAAGTGTTTTATAGGCTCTGACTTTTCTGTTCCTTTTTTGTAACCCAGTACGGTTCCTTCACATACAGCCCCACAGTCCTCCATAGCCTTCGACAATAAATCTTCATTATGGAGACACTTTTATTATATTAAGCTACATGCACCTTCCAAGGAGAAAGAAAAGCCTTATTGCCATTGAAAGAAAGGATGGCTGGCAGAGCGTGATTTACAGTAATTAGCAAGATTAAGAACGACAATTAACTGCAATTAGACAACAGAATATTAAAGGAGCAAAATTACCATGCAGTGTGACAGTAAATAAATACATGGACGATGCAGTTCCTTGCAGACTAAGAGCTAGGCAGCCCAAGTCACAGGCCAAAATACTACTTCATGCCAACAAAAACATACATAATGCAGGAACATAATCTGAATAAAATAAGTTTCAGGGTTGATATAACTTAGCCACAACCAAACGCAAGATCCACAGATTTCTGCTACTCTGAGGAGCGAGTTTATAGCACTGAAAGCTCACGAAATGACTGGGTAGTAAGTTTGCAAATAAAGAGAGAAACACAAGATATTTACAAAACATAAGAGCTTTTCAGTATCCAAACAGCTTTCACTCCTTTTCTTCTGGAAAATAAGTAAAACAACAATGTTTGTTAAGAACATTTTAAAAAGTTTATTTCTTCCTGTGAGGTCTTCTGTTCCCTTCTGGGCCGTACCTTGTTATCTCATCTCCCTCCCTTCACTTCTCCAGCCCAAGGATCAGACAGATCTGGCTGAGGCTCCAGAACAGTTTCCAGTTGTCATTAACAGCAAATGAGCACACAAGAGGTTCCTCTCTCCTCCTTCCCAGCTGATGTGGGCTCTACCCATCAGTGGCTTTGAGGCAGAGGAAACCAAGGTGCTCTGCACCTAGGCACAGGAAGGGGTGATGCTTTTCTGGCTTCCATCTACATTTTTTAATAACTCTTCATGAGGATGGTCCAAAATACCACCTGGAGAAGGAGCGGGGTGAGTAGCAGAACGCTCTGCCACCAGATTCAGTGCTGTCAGTGTCATTTGTCTGGGGCTCATTTCCTTCTTTCAAGCAGCAGCCACCAAATCAGTCTGAAAACCTGGCTGAGTACCCAGAGCCACAGAAGTTGAGAGAGTTGGAAAAGCAACATAAAGCCTCCTTCCTGGGATCCATAAGTAGATTTTTCCCAACCTGCATCAATACCATTTACAAGGGGCAATTAAAAAAAGAAAAAAAAAAATGGAACACTTCTGTAGGGAAAACCCTTCATTCCCCCAGTTTCCCCAGATCCCCAGTACAACCAGCTCCTTCACCAGCACAGCTTGAACAACCACCAGTGCTTCCTCAGGGTTGCTACTCAAACCGGAGGAGCCGGCAGAACATCCAGCGGCATCATCCACAGAAGGGCAAGAAACTTCAGAGCCCTGCACAGCTTGGCAGCTGGCTTTTGCCAACAGGACAAAAAGTTTGTTGGACCAGTACTTTATTATTATTATTTTCAGTTTGACAAATATTAGAGGATATTTTCTCAAATGGATCCTCAGAGCCAGCAGGTCTAAAGTGAAGCTGGTCAGTTGTATCAGCAGCATCAGTCTGTGCCACAAATAAAGCCAGTGGCGAAGCTGCGCCACTCAGATTTAAGAGCTACTCAAAGGCTGTTACGAGTTTGTGAAATATCCCTTATTTACGTGTTTGCAAGAGTCTGCCCAAATCCAGCACACCAGTCCTCTGAAAAATTAGGAAAACAAAAAGGAAAAAAAAAAAAAATTACTCTACTTTTTCTTGTAACTCTCAATAGCCTGAATCATAACTACTCATCATCCATCTCACATTAGAATGTTTACCAGACCCTGGCCTCGCTGTTGCAGGCTCCCTTATATATTTTACTGAAGAGGATGGTACTAAATGCAACACATCTTTCCCTCTCACAAGCCCTATAATCAACAGACTAGTAGCAGGAATCAGTAGATCTGTTTTCCTCAAAACTAATTAGAATATTACCCTCTGCCATTTTTTTCTGGAACATTCAAGCTAATGCAACTCAGACTTCTTTGTCTGACAGTTTTAACTTGCCTGAGCTGCATTTGTGCAGGGACATTGCTACCTGGGGGCCTTCTCGTGATCGAGACTGAAACAAGCATCTCCCTGAAGAATAACAACCAGTGTGTTTTGTACCATATTAAACAGACAAATGAAAGTTTTCCACATACAACCTCTCCAATGTTGTACTTATGATTAGTGCTAAGTATTCCATTATATCTGGATTTCAGTAGAACATTCAATACGGAAACTGTGAATTTGAGAGAAAGATATAAAGACTAGAAAGAGAGCATTAGATGGTAAGGAAAAGAATAAGATAATCTGTGCAGATTGAGGGGTATTAACTGAATCCTTGAAATATCAGCCTTATAACAAATTGGGTTTAAGTCCTTATGGATTTTTATTTGGTACCCACCTGAATGTGCTAAATAAATCAGCTAATAGAAGTCAGGAGGGTTCATTCACTGGGGAATTATCAGGTATCATGAAAGGAACTACACGGTGCTGAGTCACAGAATGACTCGATTTTACCTCTACGTGTGAAGACTCAGAAACACAACTATAGTGAAGTGAAAGATTATGCTCTTTGGAAGAAACAGCAGGAATATCTGTTAAATATCAGGAATGCACGAGTTAGAAGTACAAGAAAAGGAAACCAAGTATGCTTTATGTAGAAAGGGAATTTGAAATTTAAGAAGTTAAACCCTATCATGCATCGTTTTTCCAACAGACAAAAACACAAAGAACTTAATTTTCAATAACACATATAATTTTGTACATCTTTGCTCAAGAAAGATGAATTGCAGTGTATACAAGTATTGCGAAGAATTCCATGGATGATCAAGTGGGAACAGAGGATGAGATTCAAGCAAAATTGCTTATTTAGCCTAGAAAATTAGCCAGATTTTGTGCCAGTAAATAAATAAGGAAGAAAGAAGAAACAGTTATGCTCTAAGGCAAGGTTAGAAAAAGTCAGCTGGCTGAAAAACAAGGTTGAAACATCCAGTTTTGTAAAATCAGAAAAATTAAGCTCTGGAATAACCTTCCAGCTCCCCAGAGGAAGATGGAACTGAAGCAGCTACACGATTAGGCTCTAGCACTTTATGAAAGAAGGCGCGATACTGATAGCTAAGAAACTCACTTGATCACCTCAAAAGAGTGCACACACACCCCCCTTTGGTCCAGCACTCAGTTCTGGAGTCTCATTTCTTCCTCAAGTTTTTCAGATTCAAGTCAGTATTGTACATGAAATATGAAATATTAATTCACCCAAACATTTTTTTTTAAGAAAAACAAGGTACTTCAGTATTTATGAAAGGACTAGAAAATATTCATACCATAACCATATACCAAAGGCACCAAGCACAACCAGAGTTTCTTGATGTTAAACCAGTAGATATTGCCTATATTGTTGCTTGAGAGAAAAATTGTTGTCCCAGGAGACATTTCAGGTCTGATGAATAAAGGTTCTCACGATTTCATTTACTCATGCTGAATATAACATTCTAAACCAGACATATAGTCACCTGAAGAAGGCTGTTTTCCCAAAGCAAGCAGACCATGCTCCAAATTTAGCATTTGCTTTTATTACCTGCTGTACCAGCCCCTCAACAGCAGGTTCCACTCCTCAAGGTGCAGAAGCCAAACTTTCTACACTGGGTTAATTAGGAAAAAAACCAAGTCATTCAGAGTCAGCCAGAGCATACAGCTAAAACTTTCCATAAAGACATCAAAGAGCTTCTTATCTTGTGTATAAGGACAGAAAAGCAGAACAACACAACTCTCTAAAGACAGAAAATGCAGATCTACTGGGGAAAAATATTTTTTAAATGTATAAATAAATCTACCTTTTTCAAATTTTCATTCCACTCACATTTCCAGCTACTTCCAGCAGACTCTGGAGCCCCAGAGAAGTCTCCTTTGCTGTCCTCCGTGTACTGCCCAGAGCCTTCCTCACCACACAAAACCCCCAAGCTCCATCCAAACATCACAGGGCTGCCCCCCACTCTCCTCCCAGGTGAGCAGATTTCACAGCCCCACCTCCCCAGGCCCCAGCACTCTCGCTTGCTGCCCAAACAGATAAACAGCTGCAGAATAAATAGCAATAAAGCAATAAAACCATTAAGCCCAGTGTCACCGAGACGTACAGTCTTACAGAGCGAGGGCATGGCTCAGAACACAAAATGAACCGGGGTCACGGAGGGGGGTTTCACACTCCTGGCATTCAAAAATATAAATAAATATTCAAAAACGTGCATCTGAGCTGAATAGTTTCATGAAGGGAGCCATGCTAAGGCTTGCAGACTATAGATATGGAAACATGGCTCCAGGATGAAATACTGCTAGTTTCAGGGTAAAGTAAACGTGCAAACTAGAAATTTGTATGGCTTCATATTGAATCAAGCTGGGCATAAACTCAGTTTTCTTAGCTGGACATGTAAGGAAAAACCACAGATTTCGTGTTTATCTTTCCGTGTTTTATATGACATATTTGCTTTACTGGCTTCCTCTCCCCCTTTACTGCTTTAATGACAGCATTCCATATTTTAACTACTGTTAAAATTTCTACTTTGCCTTGACTTACTTTATCAAAACCCACCAAAAAAACCCTTTCTGTACATCAGAAAATTTCTTGGGTTCGCTGGGTTATTTCTGTATTACAGAGATGGAAATTAATGGTGTGTTGGGACACTCCTGCAAGTATGCTCCATAGCTATTGTGGGTTTAACATTAAACTTTGACAAGTCGTATTTCCAAGCGCTCTGAAATGCTGGGATGGTAAATGAGACTGAATTCCCAGGTGGTCCCGGCTAATCTGCGTCGTTCCCAGAGACCTCCTCAATTGACACCTTGAAAAATGATGATGATCTGCTACAACCTGGCTTAATTAATTGAACTGTTCATCCCCTCTCCTCCCCCGTATTAACACACCTGATGTGCAGAACCAGTAATCTGAATAATTACAGCAGTGAAAGCAGGGACACTGAGGGAGAATGTAGGAAAATGCAAGAGAACAATTTTTATTAAAAATAAATTAGTCACCCATAGGCGAGAACTTTGGATAAAATTAATGTGTAAAACCTATTTTTGCTCTTTCTAATAAGCACACATTAAAATATAAATTGTCTGTAAAATAGAACAGGTATTCCTGCCATTTTTTTGAAGGCATTTCCCAGCCTCCTTATTCAGGGATCGGACTTTGCTTGGGACATGTTTATTTGTAAACTGGGACTTTATTGTGACTTGTGCTTTCAATAGCCTCGAGACCAGGGAACGAGCTATGTCTGTGCTCCTTGGATGGCAAACACTTGTTGTCAAGCGAGAGGATAATTTTTATAACTAGTGAATCTAAATATTACTACAGAGATTAAGCTTTTCATCTTTTCTTCTTAATTTGATATAAATAAGATTTATTTCAAAGGAAATTAGAAGACACGATGTCATTATCCCCAGGACTTCTCCTTGTAAATTCTCACAGACAAATTCATAGATAGCTTTATATTTTAAATAGCATGATATTAGATATTATGTCTCCTAGAAAGCTTATTCCAGATAAATAATTGAATAATGATAATAAACCTCCTGTCTTTTCTGGTGTTGCCAGCACGGTGGGGTGTGCAGAGCCCTGTCTGTCACTAGAGGAGCCCCGGATGGTGGTACCCGACCAGTGCCACTGGCAATAAATCCCCTTGTACTTTCTGTGCACCCTCAGTGCCGGCCAAAATAATTGAAACCCAGAAGGACACTTCAATACATTTGTAGTTCATGGGGGAGGCTTTCTTTGTGCCCAACTGGTGTTTGGCATGAACCGCTTTTCAAGTTGAGGATAAAGAAATAAAGGGATAGATTTTGTACGCAACAGATAATTCAGCCCCGCTCAGTGCGATTCAGAGCTGTTAACGCCGAGGATCCGACCACGAACACGCTCTTCCCTGTGACAGGAAACGTGTGTTCATCATCTGACTTGGTCCTTTCATTATCTCTAACTCATTATTTCCTCCTTGTTACTTATAACATTATTTGACTGGGCAAGCCATACAGCTCACATTTTTTAATTAATATGTTTCATAATATATTATGTATATAAATTTGCATAATGAAGTTAATGGAAAGATAGTAGATTTACCCCAATAATATACCTTAAAACATACAGTAGTAAATTCATCTCCACTGATGTTGAAGGAGAGAGGAATTTGGACTGGCATTTTTTTATTTTGCAACGTTAATCTATGCAAAATTAGGTACATGATTATGGACTCAAACATACATTGTAATGATTTTTCCATGAACATTCTATCTTCCTGTCTTCAAGCTAAAACAGAACACCACAAGAGTGGGGGTGCTAAGAAATGACGGGATGTAGTGGGTTGACACCACTGAGACCCTTCTTTTGGGAGATTTCTGAGGAAGAGAGAAGTGGTTTTTCTCATATGTCTTTGAGACTGCATTTCACCATCTGCTATAAAGGCAGAGCAGTAGTATATTTTACTTATTAATCTCTGTTTTTTCCAATGCCTGGAATAAATTAAAAATGTCTTTCAAAGAAATACTCTACATTTTGTAAATGAAGGCCACGTAATAGTGACAATTAGCATTTTAAAGATTCATCTTAGTGTGAGAGCTGCTGACTGAAGGCTACAATTTCCTACGGTACAAGCAGTTTGACTTGTCTTAACACAACCCTTTAATAACAATTAAGGACCAGCAAAACCGATCCTTCCCGTTTGCTACTCTGAACCTTCAAAGGAATTGATTTTTTTAATTTAGTTTTAGCTAAAATGGTTAGGTTGCAATCCTTAATTGGGGCTGTTCTCACTAACGAGGAGCACAGATCTGGCCAGTAACGAGAGCTGAGCAGCTCGGCTGCTGCACGGTGCGGCGTCTGATGCTGACCTGCAAACTACCCCCTGCTCTTCGATTTTAAATATTTTGAACTGAAGTGTTATAAATTAAGAGAGAGAGAGATTGGGGAGGGACTC
The DNA here is from genome assembly GCA_013399435.1 of Arenaria interpres. NCBI lineage: Eukaryota > Metazoa > Chordata > Aves > Charadriiformes > Scolopacidae > Arenaria > Arenaria interpres. The sequence continues at coordinate 959,077 of VXAK01026427.1, forward strand.
TTTAAGAGGGACTGGAGCAACAGAAAGAGGGGTGACAGTTTGACACTGAAAGAAGGGAGACTGGGATGAGATCTCAGAAAGGAATATTTCACTCTGAGGGTGGTGAGAGCCTGGCCCAGGTTGCCCGGAGAAGCTGTGGCTGCTCCATCCCTGGAGGGGTTCAAGGCCAGGTTGGAGGGGGCTTGGAGCAACCTGGGCTGGTGGGAGGTGTCCCTGCCCAGGGCAGGGGGTGGCACTGGATGATCTTCAAGATCCCCTCCAATCCAAACCATTCTGTGATTCTAAGATTTACCCCATGATGCTGCTGCAAATCCTTGACAATTCTGCAATATTTTGCTATGGAAAAAGCAAAATGTTGTTAGTATTGAAAATATTCTGGTGGGGAGCCCAGCTGGTGGCCCCAGAATCATGGGAGAGCTGAGCACCCCAGGCACACCAGGGTCCTTAGCAGTTTCCGGGGGTTACACATCTCTGCAGCAAAGGCAGCGAACCTGCCCACGTTTCAGTAACACACATGTGTATCCATCCCACTACATTAGGATTATAGAATTAATTAATCTTTAAAATGTATTTATGTTAATTTCCCTTTCTGTTATACCCGTGTACTGCTGATGAGAATTAAAAAAAAAATCTAAATTAGGTCAAAAGCTGAAAAAGAGCTGTAGTTGCCCCAGATGAGCTGAGGTAGCCCAACACATGCACATGCTGCAATACACATGGAGCATCGCTCCGGAGAGAGCACAGAAAATGCTTCAAAGACAGTTTTCCTTGGCCCCTGTGATCACAGCACACTCTGCATGATGAGGATCAAAGGCTCAAGTCCTTGAAAGCTGCTTGGGTACTTCCTTTTCAATTCTGCGATCAATAAGAATCAAAACACTCTGAAACGTCTGGGTCCAAGTGACCCGGCCAAGTCCAGCGCAGAGCCTGGGTGAAAACAGAACCACAGAATGAAAGAAAGATGACATCTCCTAAATCCATTGAGCTTTGGTTTTCCCCATCAGAGACATAAGCATGGATTTTTCACATGGACCTTTATGCAAGTGAAATGTAGCTGTGGGACCTAATACACAAACAGATTTGCTTTGCATAGGCAAAGACTGACCTAAACAACATCAAGGACTCCATATGAAGCTCCATCATTGTTCTTTGCCGAGGCACTTTTATCCCCAGACAAACTTAATCTGGATTTGGCATTATTTGGGAAAAATTCAAGCAGGGATCTCTTTACTACTGTGGGATACAGGACTTTACCATCCTCTCAACAGTCATTCTAGTGTATAAGAGCTCCAAAGCGTAACCTGAAACAGTTTAGAGTCATTGGAAGCATCCTTGTTTTAATTAAACACCTTTCTCTGCAGCTGGGCATGCCGTAGTCACAGTTTAGCTTGTTAATTATGTTGTGCAAGGACCACTACTCTGTACTCCTAGTGAATGATTTATTAACTCCAGCAACAGAAAACGTCCTCTGTAGCGCTGGCACACCAAAGACAAAGGAGGTAATTACTGTGCCCAAAGCACTTTAACTTCATTTACACCCTGTACGCTGCAAGCGCCATCGCGGTGCTCTAAATCACAGCGCTGTTACTGAGTCCTTTTCATCGCGAGATGTTCAGCATCATCCTTTGCTTACAACTACTCTGGGGCAAAATCCGACGTAGCATGATGTCTGCAAAGGGGATACGCCATACATTAACAAACTTGCTATTACAGGAGGATTCATTGCCTTTTCAGGCTCAAATCACAGTTCTCATGACAGAATGTTATCTCTTCCTGGCCTTGTACGACATGAGTTACAGTATAAAGTCTGCTTAAGAACTTCGTTCAATTCTGTACACAATTAATTTAGCAACACTCCTAACATTCATTTCATTTTTCACTTTTTTCAGCTCTGGAACATCTCAATATGTCTGAATTGAATATGAAATGCCATCTTCTACATAACCTGCATTTATTTAAATTTCTGTGTCTCAGTTTCCCAAGATGTTTCACTTTACTGTCTGGCGCCTTTCCCAAACTAAGAGATAAAACAAGAACATGCTGGGGAACGAAAGACCAACAGCAGGCTCTGCTCAGAAAGATACCTGGCTTGTGGTTGCCCACCAAAGTAGCTCTTACTTGTGCCTGGGTGTGTGTGCATCACTTGCTTGGAGCCTACAATCTCTTCAAAACTGACATGAAAAGGCAGAGAGGAAGACCTAGAAGGAAAAGGAAAGTTTTGATTTTCCAGGGGGAGCGCAAACGTCATCAAAAGCGTTGGAGCGGGTGTGATTTGGCTGCCTCTTTCCAAGGGGCAGGCGTAAATCAGAGGCGATGGCAGCGCGAGAGGCTTTGGCACGACACGGGGATCCTTTCCCCCGCCTCAGGGGTGTAAAAACCCAGCCTAAAAGCCTCGCTTGAATGAGCGTGAGAGTCGGTGCAGCAACTTCCCGAGCTATTTATTATTTATATGACCTTACACAGGTTAACCCCCTTGTGTTAGTACAAATATAGAAACAAAAAAAAAAATGACCCCCGTGCTTACAATCGCATCACGTAAGCTGGAGGGAAATGATTGAGAGGGAATCGCATCGCGGCCAACAAGGCTGAGCTTGCCACAGACACCCCCCGCCCCCCCGAATTCTTCCTACAGGAGACAGGGAGCTTCTCAGACACGATTTCTCAGTGTCTTGAGGCCGTCCCCTAAAATTAAATATTGATTCAATATTAGTTGGCTTTCTCAGGGCGGGGGGAGGGTGAAAAAATGAATATGCATTTTTCTCAGCCTCTCTAGTTTTAAATACCAGGGTAATTGTAATGGTCTGCAGATAGGCCGAACGAGCTTTGAACAGCTAATCCAGTGTTTATAGAAGCAGAGCATGCATGAAGATATACTGTTTACCATCACCTCGGCCGACCCTCTTTGTTTATTCATCAATAGTAGTCATTTGGGAGAGTTTCAATCTGGCACAGTTCTGCCCTGGACTCAGCAGGTTACCTTCCCATAATGTCAAACATGCTGTAGGGAAGTTAATTAGATATAAGTAGCTTCTTTTTTTTTTTTTCTAGAGAACATAATTTGTTGCTTGGCGAGCTGTGTACATCATTCTAGATGGAATAAACATCCAGAGAGTTGCTGAAATCTGGTAAAATGAAGGAAATGGGTGTAAAACAGAGGGAAAATGAGAGCAAGTTTCCTGAGAGTAAAAAACCAGCTGCTTCTGAGAAGACAGAGTGCCTTTTTTTTTGCCAAATGGGGCTATGTTAACAACTAAAGCAGAAGATCACCTCAGGGTATGTATTTTATTCAGATTAGCCTGAATGAAAATCTATCTTGTTATGTTCATCTATTAGATGCTGGAAACGTATCACAACGTACCATCAGCCTCCTATTTTGTCTCCTCTCCAAGGAATTAACAGAAAGATTTTCATTTTATACCAGACGTCTGTAATGTCTGTACGTTTAGGTGACCCACTCAAGCTAACCATGGTGCAGTAGATGACCAAAGGCCAACTCAACCAGAAATACAGAAAACAGAAGTAAAAGAGCACTTCAGAACACACTGAACTGTGGGGAAAAAATGTCTGTGACAGATCTTTAAATATTGTAGAACCGTGTCACTTCATATCAGCTGTTAATCTGGTTCATACGCTTCCCATTAATAAAAGACTTAACAGCTGTATATTGCTCTGGAAATTCATAACTGTACTTCCACAGTGCTATACTGACCATTTATTTATTTTCCAATGTGAACCCAGTCACATGAAGCTATATTACAATGTTACTTGGGAGTAGCAAATTGATTCTATTAATCTTATTTACTACAGCTATTTTGAATTTGAGAGGGTAAGAACTGTATTGTATTAGAATAGGTCACCTTGACCTAATCGATACTAATCAGCTACCAGGCTTTTGGAGAACAGAATGGCTTGCTGTACTCTTACTAAAGTCTTACTCTTTTTGCTTGATATATATATTTATTCTCTTCTGATTTTCAATCGGATAAGAATTTGAAAAAAACAGGTCATCTGTACCTATATATATGTATGTTAAATTCAAACACAACTAGTGCAAATCAAAAGGAAATAACAGGATGCACTGGCAAAGGCAGCTCAATAATTAGTTTATAGCTTAACAGATGTTATTAAATGTTGTATTAATGAGCAGCAGAACTACCTTGATGTTGCATTTATCAATCAAAGCTGTCCATATAATTGCATTTTTCCTCCTCATCAAACTCCAATCTGTTTGTTTCCCCTTTTATTACTTATAATTGACATTAAATTCGGACTGAATAAAACCTCAAGGTGATGGGTCACCAGCAGTATTCAGTGGATGCAATGGAAAACGGAAGTACTTTAGGAGTACGTCCTGTCTTACAGCGTCTTGTAGCCAGTATTTATTGTTCAAGGCCTTTGTCCTTTTATCCACTTTGAAAATGAAATTCCCCAGTGCCCTTCCAAAATTTTACTCTGTAACTTTCTTTAATTTAAGCAGTTTTAATGTCTGCAGATACTGCCCACTTAATGGTGCGGCATTTAGAATGGCAGGTCCCTGGCATCCTGACAAAGGATTATTAATAATGCTCTCCAGGAAAGCCTAACCAAAAGAAAACAATTAAAAAAAAAAAATATCTGGCAGATTCGCTTCCTCTCCTCTTCTCCAGCAGGGGAATCAGCAACCCCTTTGTACAAAATACGGTTCCATAATAATTCATTCAGGGGTAGAGGTCTAAGAGCAGGACTTGCGAACCAGAGGCTGCTGGCATGTGAGTAACCCACAAACCTCCTGAGCAAGAATTATGTTTATTGATAATAAAAATCAAGGACCCAATGAAGGAAAGCATTCTCAATTGGCTTAGGACTACCAAACTGCTCGCCACTCACCCAACAAACCCACCTGACAGTTCTCTGGCCATAAGAACCTCCTAATTATTTTTGGTTTGTAGGCAGAAGACACTAATTTGAGGAGTATTCATTTCAAAATCAGGTTCTGTCTGTTTAAAGCTTGGGTTTGGGGTTTTTTAAGAGACCACAGATTGGACAAGATTAGCTGAGGAGTAATTAATACATCTTAGAATAGGGAGGGACTTTAAAATGAGTTTTAATTATACATGGGAGTGATGCAAGTTATGCAGCTGGCCTTTAATAGCAATATTTTTCTACTGACAATGAAAATGTATTGCTCGAGTTCCCAATTCTAACTTTGGGGTTGGGGGCTGCTGCCTCCCCCGGCACAATTTAAGATCATCATCTGAAAAAGAAACCCTACTTCAGTACTGTTGCTTGCTGGCAGACATGTCTGGAAGTGTTTTACTTGGAAGTGCTCAGAGAACATATTGGAAAATCAGAAAACATAAGGAAAAGTCTGCTCTTGCCAACAGATTTTCCTTTTCCATCCCGCTGGAGAGCGACAGCCAGAAATGGCTGCAGACACCCCCAGCCTTTGGCATCGCTGCCGTAGACGAATGAGTGGCCTTTGGGTTTTGTATAAGACAGAGTGTCAAAGTAGCTCTTTGCTGTGATATTCATAAAGAACCAGGCTCTCTGCTCTGAATCTTTAACATCCATATTAAAAATAGAAAACAACTATTCATTTTTTATGGATTTCTTAAAAAAAAACCAAAAAACATCTTTTTCAGCTGCGTAAAGCAGAAACCAACTCCAAACTTCCATCTCTCTGCCCCCTTGGACTATAGTAATTTAAAATAAATATTGTAAAAGAAGAATTGCTCGTACCCCTCATCACTCGGCTTCTGCAAGTTTTATTCCAAATCACAGTGTTACATTGACAATGTTCTTCCCACATGGATGCTGCGGTGCATGGGTGTCTCCTGCTCCCTGGTGAAGTCTTTCCTGAGCTGATGCACTGGCCTGGTGGGAGAGAAGAAATATGTTTTATAAGGGCGTCTGAGGCAGGGATGTGCTGAGGCTCGAGGCACCGCTATTTGCTAATCTAAGACGAGCATTTGAATTACTCCCCGCACCCTGTTTTTATGGTTTTATGCAGCTCAAGCCTAGAAGAGATTTTGACATCAACTCGCGTTATTTTATAGCCAAGTGAAATCCTACACTAACAGAAGCAGGCAATGATTATAAAAAAAAATGCAAAAGCTAATTTAAAAATCCTCTTGCCACACAACAACAGAGAGCTGTGCCGGGAAGGTCAACACGAGCAGCTCAGAGAAGGGAGATGTTGCTGGAGCCACAGGACAGTGCAGCCCCAGAAGTTGTGGCTAAATCCCTTTGCTTCTCCAGCAGCAGCTTTCCCTGGCATAATCCTACAGCAAAAATGCAAAAGAGGCACAACCATGGCAACTGGCCGCAAAATCTGAAACAGGGGATGTTCTTTTTACATTTATAAACGTTCAAGAATTGTAAAAAACTGAATACAGCAAACTATCTCCCCTCTCAACATGCTGTTATATTTTCAATACCATGTTATATTCACCAATTCTTAAAAGTTAGGGTACATCTCAGCATATTTCAACCCCAGGAAAACATAATTCGCTTCTGAAGTATCAAAACCAACTGAACCAGTAATCTCCCATCAGACAGACGGTAGCTTTCAGCCAATAGACCTGTTTCTTAGCTGACAGGTTGGTGTGCTTTGACCACCACCAGCATGGCCTTTTCTCGAAGTGCGCTCATCCTGTTATTAAAAGAAGAATCACAGTTAATTATTCTGTGCACCCATGGTATTTAAGTGTAAGGAATGTTGTATTACCTACCTACAAATTAGCCTTTTTGACGTTTTGTTTTGTCTCTGAGGAGGAAAAAAAAGAAATAAAGCTTTGTGGTAGTTTGTAGGAAAACTCAGATTCTGGATGAAACCTGGCTCTGTAAATGTTCATGCCAATGCTTTCACCAAATCCTGCAAGAAATTTTGTTTGAGTGACAGCAGAAAGGTTCCTCTTACAATGGAGATGTGCCCTTTCCGTTTAGATTTTGAATGCCAAGATTTTTTCATTACTGGCTTGAGGCAGGTTTTTAATTGTGTTGGATGTGTGTCTGTGTACGTGAAGACACCAGTTATGGTGCTCCCTAAACTATCTGGAAAAAGGTGACGGGTCCCTTGCTGGCAAAAATCAGCCCTGCAGTGTACCTTCCACCCCCCATCGCCTTCCCATTCCACATCAGCAAGACCAGGAACATTTTCCTCATCCACTCTCCTTTTCCAGGATTTCATGGGCAGAGAGGAATGTGAGCTGCATCCTCCAGGAGGTCAGGGAACCATCCCCACCTCCAGCAACGGGGCTGGTGCCATGTTCTCCTTCATAGACCCCAAAGGGGCTGGAGCAGGGTCTGACTCCTGGAGAGATCTGGAATCAGTCAGTTTAAATCCATTCTCAGAAAATTGTGCACCGGTTTCCAAGCAAAACTGCAGTGATGTTTCTGCTGTCACATGAAAAATAGTTTTGAACTTTCTTGCCTTTTTAGCAGAATAATGGGTTCCTTCAAACTTGCAAAGGAAATGGTGTCATGGAGAGATGGGAAGGAATGGAGGTGGGAGCTGGGAGAAGAGGAAGACAACATTAATTACACAGAGCCTGACAGGTAAAGGAGAAAATTTTGCACTTCTCAAAAGGAAAAGAATTAACAGATGATTGAGAGCAGGGAAAACTGGTAATTTCTCTGAGCTGTTTAAATAGTTTGTCAACCTCTTAATGTCATTCCATGTGTAAGAAAGAAATGGAAAACAATCAAAGCAGCAGCCCGTAAATATCTAGAATAGCATATTTCTGAATATTAACAAAGTTTTGAGTTTGGGGAAATGTTTGTGCTTTGTGGCTTTGAGTTCTGGTGTTAAAACATAATAAACTGGCAAAATCCACAGGCATCTTAGCTGGCCCCGCTGCTTTACCAGCTCTGTACATCCAGCTCGCTCACAGTAAAAAGGCAAGGGTTAGCTCCATGGTGAAGTCTACGGCAATTTCTAGTTTTAAAAATTAGTTTTAAAATAGTTTTAATAGTGCAGAGTTTAATAGTTGCATGTAGTACACACTACATACCTGAAATCTGACAGGGCACATGAATCGTGGAGCTTGGAGCCGAATGATGAACACGTGGGTCTCCATCTCCCTCAGGAGAAGCCGAGAGCCCCCAGGACACTTCCAAACAAGCACAAATGGAACCAGGCGCCAGGTATCAATGTGCTCCCTCACTGGAAAAAAAATGATGATGATGATTCCTGAAATTCTAATGGTTTAAGAATACCTTTAACCCCAGATATTTTTTTCTTTTGTGTAGAACATCAATCCTGAAAAATACCCTTTTGTTTGGTTTTAAATTACAAGAATTAATTGACAGAGGCAGGGCTCCAAATTTTGAAGAATTTCTTCTTTTTCTTTTTTTCTGAAGGAAGAGGGAAATGCTCTTTACTCTTTACTCTCTGAAACTTTATTGTGTGTTTCCCAGAAAGAACAGCACTGAAATATTGTGGCACTGAAAGCCCCCCCAAACTATATCATGTATAATTCTCTTCATCACAGGCCAATTTTATGGAAAAAAAATACTGACAAAGAACAGTTCCTCCAGGTCAGGAAAAGAACTCCTCTGACAGCTGTTAAAGTCCAGTGTATGGGCAGTTGGGAGTGATTAACTTTGCTGTTTTAAGGGAGTTGCTCCAAAAAGTCATTAAAAAGGCTTCTGAAACTTGACAGTTTTCTTCTGGTGTAGAGAGAGGAAAACCAAATGGTTGAAGTGCCAAAGGAGGTCGGGCGAACAAAGGCTCTGCCAGCCCATTACACACGGAAGACGGGGGAATTGTTAGATCTTCAACAAGAAAGGAGCAAACAACACAAAGAAAATGCAAAGAAAACACAAGGAGTAAAGAAGCTTTTGGTGCCTGACTTGCTGTGACCAGATATCGACCACATCAGCATCAGCAGAGAAAGGTCTGGGGAAGAAAATCCAGGTCAAAGAACACTTAGGGAAATGAAAAGCATCCAACTCATCAGGGTATGGCAAAATTCATCCTGGGGAACTTATGATCCATTAGTAATTGTCTTGAAAATCTTGCGGAACAAGTGAGAACCTGGAAGACTGAGCAGTGGTAAGGAAAGGTGGTTTTTTCAACCAAATATTTTCATTTAAAAATACGATATGCCCAAACTAATATTGTTTGTGTGAAAAGGCTCATATAAAAAACTTCATGAACTGACAGAACATGAACCTGAAAAATACTTTTTGCTTTGAAACGCAAAGAAAAAAGTTAAAACTCAAACTTGATACAAATCAAAGTGCTGTGAAACGATCAGAAAATGGAACATATTACTTTCAGAAAAGCAACTATAAATAAACAAAACTACTCACCTCAGTTTAGGAATGGAAAGTTTCTGAAGTATTTTGCAGGACGGGAAAACAATTTCACTCACAGGTTCCTGAGGGAACCTAGAAGGAAACCAGAGATTCAATTTATAAAAGCAAGAAAAGAACCCATTGCAGCGTTACCTTTGGCTATGAAAGATATAAATGAAAATAAGTCCAGATTCAGAGCAGCAGCACTCAAACATGCTTCCGCATTTTATGACAGACATGTAAAATGCTTCATTAAGTTTCTCCTGCCGTTTGAAGCCTTGTGCTGCCGGGGGTCAATAATAGTTAAATGTCAAGGTACAAAACAGAAAGTATGGAACATGAAATAATACGGTAAATCAAAACCTGTCAGGCTGCAAAACTCCCAGCAAGTGATGTAGGTGCTGGGAGATGGACAAGTGTCTGCAGCCATGGCTAACAGCTAATATTCTCTCTAAAAAATATGGTTTAGACTACGTTTGTACCAGAATAGTGAGAAAGTGATGAAGGGTTTCACTGGAGTGATTTTGAGGAATGAAAAGGTACCACAACAAATATCCGTACAGGCAAAGACTGGGGAGAGAGATATCATTGGTGTTTCGGGAAATGGAACTGCTAAAATGACCAAGAGTGGAGAAGGACTACAAAAAGCAAAAAGATGACTGTACAAGATTGTTTAAAACAAATATTTTAATTCCACTCTATTTTGAAAGGATCTCAAAATAACCTGAGGCAGGATATTTTTATGGTGAAAGCAATGTCACATCTTGCTAATCCAATTTACCTGCACACAGGTAATGTCCATTTTCCATATTATAAATTTGGGAAGGACCTTTGAGTTCTGTTTTATTTATCTCACTCTGTACTTCCAAAATAAGGTCCAGGAGATGCCCACTGTGGTTTAGTCCCAACCTTATTCAGACCTTTCAGCCCAGTAGCAGAAGAAGGACCCACCACACACCAGCAGTTTGTTAGCCCATGTGTTATTTAATGTTTGATGAAGCAGATTCTCACCTTTGAAGAAATCCACATCTATACGGAACCACTTTGCAGAGCTCCAAAGGTTGACCAAATGTAAAGGAGAAACACACTGAAAGAATGAATTTTGGGCAAACTGGTTAATTACATACCAGATCTGGTAATTACAGACCAGCTGCAAAAGGGTTGGAGAAGAGGCATACATGGCGACAGCAATACATTTAAAAAAAAAAAAAAAATTAATCAAAGGGGGTAGTGTTTCCAGCCTAACAGCTTCCTTGCTTTATTCTTGTTACTTTGGGAGAACCTGGGGGTAACTTCTCTGGACTCTGACCTGGGCGGATGGATCCTTTCCCTCCTGATCTCGGTGTTTCACCTGAACATCTCATGGCAGATTTTAGTGCTACCCAATGTGCTTTCCCACCTATTTGAATTTTCTTTCATATAAATTGTCTTCCTGACTCTGGCCTGGTAAATTTACTTGGCTTGCTAACTCATTTTCCTCTGTCCTGGTTTTGTGGTATCTATCAAATCAGTATGCAAGTAACATTTTCTGTCATACTAAAAGATTAGCTGTAAACAGAAGAGAAGCAAAGTTCTTTGCTGCTGTACAGATTTATCATGTACTAGTAGCACATTTGGCATTACAAAAGAGATCATATAAATTGTGAAAAATGATAATGAAACACAGCTTGAAAATGTTATAAAGAATCCTAGTTTTACCGTGGTAAAATAGAAGCAAAAATCCAAGCAGAGAGTGGGAAGAAAAAAAGATAACTGAATGACCATCACAATTTCTTAAAAATTAGGCATAAAAAAGCAGGATGTGATTGGAAGAAATAATACATATCGGAAAGAAAACAGAAGAATTAAAGTATGTATATAAATATTCAATTGATAGTATTTTCAATGAGGTATTTTTATGATTTTTTGGGGTTTTTTTTTGCCAGAAACTCCATCCTTCAAACTGGAGAGAGGAAGGATAGACCCGAGAAGCAGAGGGAAAACCCCATCCTGGAAGGTCTTGCAGGAGAGCTGGCCCCAAAGACTAGCACATATCTGAATGTAGGGGAAGCTGGTGTTAATGTGGCTTTTGGAGAAGAATTCAGGGAGGAACTGGGCTCGCAGAAACTGCTGTAACTAACAGTTATGCTTACGGTAAGCAGCATCTCAAGAATCACAAGTTCCTTCCTTCTACAATCAACAAGTTTCAGGTGTTTGGGTTGTCTTCTTGGTTAGTCTTTCATGGTGAAACTAAGCACCTTACCAAGTCTTTTCTTCATAATAAAAACAGTCTATTTTTTTAATGGATAAGAAAATTTTGACTGACTAAATTGCAGGAACTGTGGCACAAAGAAAAAAAAAAAAACAATTGTAGGACTTATTTTTTTCCCCTGGTTAATACGAAGACATTACCACAATTTACAGAAAAAAAACCCACAAAACAAACACCACCCAAATCAGTTCAAAAGGGGGAAAATTCAATGCAGTGAAGTTGATTTTTATATGTGAATGAAGGTTCATAGAGACCAACACTTCAGTATTCTAACAAACACATATTTTATGAGCACAATATATTCTGCACTAGTATTAGAATAATGAATAAAACATTCTTAAAAGGCAAAAGCTTTGTGAAAAACACTTCAGTGTGTGCAGCTCTCAGGTAACAGCAGAGGTGAATTACGTTGCTATATTTGTCTATTCCAGTCTCAAGCAATCGAAACAAATAGCTATTTAAAAGAAATTTAACGAAAAATGTCAAATTTACCCACACATGACTTGAATTCCATGAACGAGTATGTCTCTTACAGCATGCACAAAGTGATAAGGCTTACATAAACGCCCTACATCATCCAAGTAGTCACTTTCTGATCTTCAAAATCCAACAGAATTATTTATAGCTTTGTATGAAATATTCATGGAAAAGTGTCCATTGCCTGAAATTTCTGCTAAAGAGTAATTTAACTTGGTTTTTTGCATTTCTTACTATCATAATAATTTATGTCAGGCAAGTGCCAACAATATCATCTTGTCTAAAATAACTGTGATGAGTATTAAAGTCTTTAGATTTGTAGTAGGTCTTTTGTAAAAAGCACAATATATAATGGGCCCAAGCCAAGCCAACAGAAGTCTACAGTAGTGTTTCAATTTATTTTAAGCCTGGATGAAGCCTTACAAGCTATCTATTTAATTACAACAGCCAACTCAGTAATTCGCCCTGTACCCAATGCCACAGTTATACACAACATCATATTGTGCGGTAGGAAGCATGTATTTCCTAGGGCCAGTAATAAGACAAATAAATCCTGCCATATCCCCCTCCCAGTGCCTGCAGCATACGGTTAAATTCCCATCTGGTTTAAAACTCGTCGAATAATGAACACAAAAGCACAGGAGACACATGACTGGTGCTACTGGGCTGAATGCAGTAAATGCTGCAAGTGAAAGTATGTGATGTAATCTCAAGTCTTGTTGAACACGGGCCAAATTCTGTACTCATTATGTCAACATATTTTACACTAACTTCAATGAAATTTCCTGGCTAGAGAAAGATTCCTTTTTTCCCCATCTTTAATATTTTATAGATTTTTTTTTTCTGAATAATACAATCATCTTTTTAACTCCATATAATAAATATGCAAAAGACCTAAAGCAACAGATGGGAAGCAACATAAAAGTCCAACAGAATAAATACACATACGTGTGTATATTTATGTGTATATGTAAGGTACATATACATGTGTATGTATTTATGCCTTAAAAGGAAGTATTTTCTCCAGAAGGTTTTTCAGTTGCCATTTTCACTTAAAGTAGTTGTGATTTTATGACCACCAGATGTCATAAAAACATCTACATTCCTGCTAGGCAAGTGGGAGCTGCTTCCGTCCCCTTTCTTCATGCAAGCTCCGCTTTGCAACTGTTTTCTTTCTGGCCAAGGAAAGCTCTGGAGTTAATTGAATGTCATTCAGTGTGGTGAGGTGTCCAGTAAAGAAACAAGTAAATGGAAATGTCTTAAAACATCTGAAGCTTTCCACAGTCCACAAAACCCAGGCCTGACACAACGGAGCTGAGGTTGACAGTAGAAGACAGAAGTCTGATTCCTCTCTGACATTATTTTGCCTGGCAGAGCTCAGTTTCAGTTTTTCTCCCGTTCACCTCCCTGGTTCACGACCGCCCTTGAGATAAGGTCATCTGTCACCAAAACCACATTGGGAAGCCCCATTCGCCACCCCTGACACTTCCTTTTCATCCTGCTCATCACGCTCAGCTCTGTGGATGGCTCCTCCTCTGACCCAGCCGAGCGTGGTCCCGGGCATTTCCACCCTGTTCCCACCCTCACCACCAACTAATGATCGTTATTTTGGCAGAAGCCTCTGCCTGACATCCCTCAACACGGATAATAGAAAAAAGCCCATGCTTTTGCATGCTAATACAGCTAATATCAAAATGGTATTTGGATTGTGTTTGCAAAGATGTGAAAGAAGAGGAGTAGAGTGCCCTTATTTATGTATTTCAGTTTACACAGATCATAATATTGTAAAAGGGATCAGTTTTCTCATCTCAAAAAATCTTTTAAGGGACAATTACTATTAAAACCTACAAGTAAGAATCTTAAAATGCAGTGCGCATGATAGTTATGTACATAAAGTTATGTATCTAATTAGACGGACACATACGATAAATATAAATATTACATACCAACTACTTAGAACAGCCATAAAAGTACCTTTCAAGAGCAGTGCTGACTAACAATCTAAAGTCCCAAAGTTTTCAAGCTTTTTAAAATGCACCTCTGAATATTACCACACTAATTCATTTTCAAAAATTACCGCTGCACTTAAAAGCACCATGGTTTCAAGACACATATCTCATGTTCCTGCTCTCTCTCTTTGCTCATGTCAACTTTATCTTTTTGCATATTTTATGTGTATTTATAATTAAAAAGCAGCATTTGCTCCACCGTAAGTCCTAAAAGGTTTCGCATATCATATGCTACACGGATGTAATGGATAAAGAATAGGACATATTTACTTCACCTTGTGAAAGCCATTTTCACACGACAAAGTGGGAATCAGAACGATGTACCCTAATGTCAAGTAATGGAACAAGAAGAATCAAAAATTACCTATTTTTTTTCATGAGGTTGTCATTACCATTTTAAATAATACACCTCCCCAGAAATTCTTGCGGATAATTGAAAGGAAGAAATGTTCTTGCGAAGCAGGTGTTTTTCCCACTGCTACCAAATAATTTAGGATGGCACACAATATTTTGACAGCGCATATATGTGAAAGTGTGTGTGTGTGTCTCTGTCAGGCAGGAATTTTCCTCCAAGACAAAGACTCTGTGAAATGTACAATATGTAATGAGATCAAAGGCTCCAAACCCTGAGGAGGTCGAGCTGAGACCAAAAATGTGACTCTGAGAATCATACCTAAAAGAACGTCTTATTTAACAAAACAGGGGGAAATTAGGTGTAATTTCCAATTCTGACTTCTCAGCCTCAACGAAACAAATTCAATGGAAATACTTGGGAGCTGAGATTGTTTTATTAATAAGGCATTGGGACATTGGTTTTGATTTAGATTGCCAGAAGCTGTGGGCTCCACACGTCTCGAACGAGAGGGTCTGTGTAACGCCACCGAAATCTGTTCCACCTTTTCACATTGTTCTGCACCGAAGCCAGGTATAAACTCTGAATTTCAGGTATCAGGTGCAAAGCAAGGTCAACTGTACGTGGGTAATATTTTTGCAAAGATGAGTCAAAAGTTAATAAGAAAACTTCAGGTCAGCTTGGCCTTACCAGAGGCAGACCTTTATTGTGAAAGTATTTACTAGCTTCAGATCACACTAGTAGCATAAATGGCATTTAGATTAAAGTCTCCAGGCCTGGTTTTCATTGTGCTGGAGGCAGTTAAATATTGCACAAACACACACACAGAGTTCACATCTGTTCTAACCTCAGCAGGAAATTCTCTCCAAACACTGCTCCCTCCTACGCGTAGAATAAAGCTTCACTAACATTAATATTCAGGTAACGTTAATTATGTTTGTCCTGTTGATTGCTTGAGTAAAACAAATGTTTTGCTTTCTGATTTCAGAGAGGAAGATCATGGCTCAGACCGGACCCAACCCTCTTGGCTGCACCTGGTCCCCAAAACCCGATTGTCACCTCCCATCTTTATCCCATCGCCAGTAATATCTGCTTGTGCACTCTCCAGGCAATTCCAGAAGGAATTGTTCTTCACCTTCAAGGAGCTGCTTAAGAAAAGATGTCCCAGTAGGACTTGTAATAATTACCTCAATTCTGGCAGTGAATATTGTGACACTGCTGGAGAACACATTCCTGTGAGGAGAGAAAGGGGACAGGGAAGAGAAGGGTCTCTGTGCAGGCTCAGTCAGAGTTGCCCAGTCCCTCTTTCCTTCAGGAAAACCCAGCTGCATATTGAAATAAATAAAAACTAAAATCGTGATCTCAATATTCTTCTAATTCTTTTCCTTCTTTCTGCCTCTTTCCATTCCCTTTCATCATCATATTTAAAGCCTGCAACTCAACTCTCCAACTACATATAAATGTCAATCCACATTCTTGTGAATTTTCGTAGCAATTTGTGATAGTATGATTTAATGCACAACATCTATAGCACCAACGTGTCACTTTATCGGCTTCTGTATCATTAAAAGCACAAATCAAAACAGTGATCTCGTGCGTTATAAAAGGACGGATCAAAACTAAAAGGCAATGTTTCTCTACCTGTCAGAGAAAAAAAAACAGGAAAGAAAAGAGCTTACTTTTGACAAACCCACTATAAGTTTGCAATTATACACTAGAAGAAGCTGCATTGTAACATAAATGAATGTGTTAAAACTCCTTATACATAGGAAATGCTTAGTTTCTGCCTGCTCTTCATTTATCATTTTTCATATAAGAATTGATTGCCTCTACATTATACAACTCCATCTGTTCAAACAAAAAAGTTACTATTAAATAAAAAAACGGCATTCAGAAATTCAAAAATAATGTTAATAGCAATATTCTGAATGCAAGAAAACCAGGCGTGCATTTTCAAGTTACCCATTTTACTCTCAGAGGACTGTTACACTTACTGTGCAGCCTCATTTTTGATGTAAAAAAAAAAATCAAAATGGTATTTACCTATTTGACAAACCGAAGTGGAGGAATCATATCTTCCACTAGCTTGAATGATAAACATGAAGTCAAAGTATTACAATCTCAAGAGACACAGTTAAAAGAAACAAGAAAACTCTTTTGCATAACACAGCAGCTTTTCCTTTTCCTTTCAAAGTTCCCCTCCATGCAGACACTTTATTTTGCTGGATACTTTACAGTGCCCAGGAAGCCTAATATTTTAAATTTTCTTGCAATGGCACAAACTGCAGCACTAAAACATTGACCCAGTAAAGCAAAACAAACAAAAGAAAAGTCTTTGGATTTGGGGGAGTTTGTTCAAAACAAAACCTGAAAAAAACCTGAAGTGGAGGTTGCTGCGCAGCGACAGCGATGCCCGGCTCAGCACTGCCAGAGCAAATGCTGCTTTCCGAAAAAAACCCAACCCAACTTACCTGGCCTGAGCATTAATTAAACATAGGAGACTCAATCTCCACAGCAAAATATCATCACTCTCAAAAACTCTTCCAAGCCCACCTTGCCAAAGTGCTGCACTGGATATAAAACCTACCATTTCGGTAATTTATAAAAACAGAAGAGCGGAGACAAGGCTTAAGGGAATGCAGGGAAAAGACATCAAGCAGGTGTCGCAGCAGCACAGGCACAATAACTATTGAGAGGAGCTGTAAAACAAACCATACACAGGATAAAAAAAACAGATTACAGATCGCCTACTAAAGATGGATTCCTAGTTAATTGGATCTAAACGTACCAGTTAGGTTGGGAAGAGCAGAATCCAAACAAGTTAAAAACTTTCTGGTGCTCTTTGGAACAAGAAGGGGCAAAAATTAAAATTCAGGCCCCAGTTCTGAATTCCGGGTGCAGTTACGAATACTCCTGCGAAAAACGTTTCCCTAGTTCTGTGCAACTGCAACGTATACAGGTAGGTCAGGTCTCCATAATCTCCCGGATCGTTCTCGTCTTTGTTGCTACTCAACCACCCTTCCCCAACCCCAAAACCAGCAGTTAAGGAATCCACATGCAAAACCTGCCCGCTTTAACGCATTTCACTTGGAGACACACGGGCTGCATACGCCTGCATCGGTGTGGTTTGGTGTGGAACAAACACGGTGTCGTAGAATCATGGAATGGCTTGGGGTGGAGGGGATCTTGAAGATTACCCAGTGCCCCCCCCTGCCCTGGGCAGGGACACCTCCCACCAGCCCAGGTGGCTCCAAGCCCCCTCCGACCTGGCCTTGAACCCCTCCAGGGATGGGGCAGCCACAGCTTCTCTGGGCAACCTGGGCCAGGCGCTCACCACCCTCACAGCAAAGAAGCCCTTCCCCACATCTCATCTCAATCTCCCCTCTGTCAGTGTCAAACCCGTCCCCCTCCTCCTGTGGCTCCCCTCCTGATAAAGAGCACCAGTCCCTCCTGCTTCGTGCCCCCTGGGCCACCATCACCCCGGCAGCCCAGGCAGCAGGAGGCTGCTCCCCTCGCTCGAGGCTGGGGCACTGGTGAAAGCAAATGGATGGCTAAAGCATCCCTGGAAAATACTGCAAAAAGCACTCAAAATCCCCTCATTTGCAGTACAAGGAGATACAGCTTAACGCACCCCGGCACAAACACACCTCTTCTCTCCAGTAACTGTCACTGCAAGTCCCAGATAAGATCCAGTTTCCCTTATTCAGCAGAGGTGCTGGAGCAAAGCAGCACACAAAATATTCGGTGCTCCTTTGTAGAAAGCTCTTCCCTTCCCAAGCTTCTGTAATGACCACAAGGAAAAGGGCCAACGAGACCCCAGGGAAATAACAGGCAGTAAGCTGGTGCTGAAAATAAGATCAAAAATGTGTTTTTATAACCATACAAAAAGGAGCCTATTTGATAAGGCTTGTTGCAAAAACAATCACTGCAGAAATTCAACTTTCAATTCCCTTGCAATCCACACTGACCTTCGCCACCACATCTTGCATACAGCTGTGGCATTTGGATTAAATAAGCTGCTCCGCTTGTTAAAGCTGCACTTCCCATGGGTTAACATCTCAATTTAAACTCTGCTTTGTACTGCCTTAGTGCGACTGGACGGCCTTTGGACATTTATCATTGATCTCAATTGAATTACGAGGCAAATTACTAAACCGGAGTTATGAGCCCTATCATTATGCCAGAAAAAAAGTCATACATATAGCAACTCGTGTAGCATTATACACAGGAGAGAAAATCAAACACAGGTCCCAAGACGATTCCCCTGAGAGCTCAACACCAGCGTGTTATGCATGGTACACGCTGGGGGAAGCATTACGCTTTATGACATTCTCTGTCTCAAATACTCTTTCCAAAATTTCCGCGAGTCATCAGCTTAGCTTTCCCCCCTCCTTCTCCGTTTAGAGAAGATAAAATCAACAGAATTAGGATCCAAAAGAGCCTCGGCGGAGTGTGGGTGAAAACAACAATAAAGCCCCTTGTTCTCTCTTGGCAACCCAAGCAGACACCGCAGGATGCTGAGCCCGTCTCCTCCAGGCCACGTGTGCCAGTGCCGTTCCGAAAGATTCAAGGAAAGGTGATGAGTCAGTTCCTCTATCTTGATCAAATTCATCTGGAACTGCAACAGCAGCAAAATGCGGTTTTATCTCCAAGAGAGGGAGAGAAATAGAGGGCACCGATTAGACACAAAGGACAGAAACAGCACATTCCAAAACCTGAGATTCTCATTAAGGCAGAAGGAAAGAAAACCAGTGCTATGTGTGCTATGCTGTGGAGTAGATAATGGAAAAGGCAAAGAAAATGTACATTATGCACAGGACATTATAATTCTTTAGAGCACAAAGTTTGCACTGTTTCAGTAAAAAAAGAAACAAAACCCAAAGCCTAATGAATGCCTGAACGCCGCGTTATTCACAAGACGCAGGGAGAAGGCTGCCTTGTGAGCTCCAGACTCTAGGACTTCAAACTATATAAAATACAATGGGAATGGAAAAGAAAAGTGGATTAGACCGTGAAATATAAGTATGACACTATTAAACAATATTATGGTACTTCATAGTGTAAAAAGAATAAAAAAAGTGGAATCACTGGGTTGTGAAAGTTCTTCTTTCCTCAGATAAATACGGAGTGCGGTGTTACCTGATTGAGGGGAGAGAGAAGCTCTTGCTTCAATAGTTTTTCTAATTTACTCAATTCCTTAGAATATACTGGGAAGCTGAAAACTTCTCACCAAAATTTATAGAGGCAGAGGAGAGTGTCAGCGAGATAAAACACGCTGTTAGTGGTGCCCCAGCCAGCCTGGGGGTTACCCCCCAGGGCACCCCATGGCACTGCACCCCATCCTGCACCCACAGCCGGGCATGGGAACTGGGGAAGAGCTGCTTTTTCTAGAACTCGGGTTTAAACTCGAGCTGGGAGATGCTGTGGTTACCCAGCGCTGAGTATCAACAACATCACTGAGCAAGAATCGCATCTTTTCTTACGAAATGGGAAAAAAACCCACTGAGCTGAACAAAAAAGGATGAATTGCTATGTACCATCTAAGACATAAATTGGCTATGTGAATCCCACAAAACATCCTTGGCCAAAAGAAATCATCATCACAGCAATGTTTTAAGATGTTCAAGGCCCTGTGAGTCACCTTGAATTAGCCAGTCAGAAAATAAAAGCCTTGTTTTGGCCCGAAGCCTTTTAAAATGACTGGTTTATCTCTTTTTCCTCCCCCACTTGGTGTTCACCCCTCCTTTTTAAAGGCACCTCAAAAAACGGTCACCAAGAAGGTATAAATTTTGGTTTAACATCCACATGAATGTTTTACTGTGGGGAAAGGAACCTAGAGCTGCCATACGCCACCGGTGGGCTGCTGTGCAGAGCTCCAGGGGTGCCATGGGGGGGGTCTTCACCCACGGTCCCTTCTGCAGAACAGGGCGTAAAGATCTACCTCTGCTCCATATAAACCACTTGCTTCTGCAACCAGCAAGACAAGTTCTGTGGGGCCGGAGCTAAAATTGAAAATTATACTGACGTACCTACATGAAACTAAAGAAACAAAGAAGATTTAATGCATTTATAACATTAGAGCCAGCTATTTATGCTTAACAGTTCCTTCAATGGCAACGCAACAGATATTCCATTTTCTGAGTGGCAACAGTTATCCAGAAAGGCACATTAATGCCGACAGAGCTGCACACAGAGTGTGGAGGTTATAGTGCTTTAGCTCTGTCAACGTAACCAAAGAAACAAGTTTCTAACATAAGCAGGACTTTATTTTTACTATGGCCAGATTTAACATGGAAATAAAAAATTATATATCATCAATATAATGAAAATGCTTTGGAAAATTGTTATTTTTGGTCACTGCTAATGAAAATGCTTAGGAAAAATATTATTTTTGGTCATTGCTATGCTGGCAAAGGCCCTAGTGAGCTTCACATAAACAACCAAAGGGATTCTCTGATGAAGCAGGTTATTTTCTCCAGGGAAGAACACTGCTCTGCAGGGTCAAATTCTGGAAGTGCTGTCCTACAACCCTGCCCAGGAGTGATCCTAGAGCCTCGGAAATTCCCACACATTTCAAGTACATTCTCACAGGCAAGAAAGAAAGGTTTTGGGGAACCAAAAAAAGGACATGTATTGAAAAACAAATTTTGATTACAGACCCTACAGAAATGTATAAAAAGTTAAAATAATTTGCATACCCAATCACCTGAATAAAAGCCAATTTAAATAAATAAATAAATAGAATGTTTTGCTTTCTAACGGCTTTTCGAACTTATTTGAAGCTCCCAGTTAAAATAAAACAAAGTCTTACCAAGCGGTAAAAGACTGGAATACTTAAAACTGAAGTGATCTAAACAAGACAAATAGAAAACATAAGGCAATGACACAGCGGCTCATTAGAAATGGTTCACAGAACAATCTTATCAGTGAAAAAATTTCCCCCCTATATTTTGAGAAAGCAAGCAGTTAATAGGAAAATTAATTCAGGATGTTGACTAAATTAAGCCTGGAGACTTTCAGCAGGGATATAACAAACTCGGGGTTTGATTCCTAATTTATGCCCCTGACAAGTCTGAAAAGAAGGTAACCATGATCCTTGTTAAAATTATACTGTTGTAATTATTTTCCTGGTGTGACCTGTGGGAACCCAGGCTGGCTCCCCCACCATGTACCTCTTGGCTCCCCTGGGCATCAGCTCCAGAGTCACACATTGCTAAATTGAGTAGTGCCATGCATAAGAGCAGAATTGGGTTGCCCTCCAAAACAGCCCTAAGCTGACCATTTGGCACTCCTCTGGGCTAGAGTTTTGCCATGAGAAAGTAAAAGAGTGAGCATCTCCAGAGAAAATGGGAACCTGATAATGAACTTTGATATTTCCATCATATTCTACCAGAAAAGGGTTGACATTTTTTGTTTACTTTGAATAAAATGTGGAATTTTGCAATAAGCCATTTTGGAGCACTGAAGCATTTTTTTCAATCGACCATCTAATTTTTTGAAACTGAAATACCTGCACCCTCTTTACACTGAAAACTGAAACACTTCATTTTCTTTTTTAAATATAGGCTTTTGCAGTAGTGATGGGAAGGACTCCAAAGGGTTTGTGATTTGGGTTTTCATTTAGATAAGCTGGCCATGGCCAGAGAGGTTATTTAAGCTTATCCCCACCATCACAACGTCTTGGCTCCAGTCTGGGACTCCTCATGAGGAGAGCTTGTCTTGCAGAACGTCAGCAACTCTAAATCTTGTGTCTGCTGGGGGACAGGAAACAGGGGGAAATTATCTGCTGTGTCAGAGCCTTCAAACATGCAGGAATTCCACAACCATTTACAGGTTCCTCCAGGGCACTAATCACAACAGATATCAAGGCATTTTGTGTGTCACTGACCCACAAAACATGCGAGGAAACCAAAGCAGGCTTCATAAAAGACTAACAAATTCAAAAAATAAACATACTAACTAACAAACTAACATACTAACCTGAACCTATAAGTATTTGGAACTCGATGGTCGCTTCCAACCTGAACCATTCTATGATTCTATGAATATTAGTTACATATATTTGAACCTGTAACTGAAAATCCTTTTCTTAAATGTACAAGACTTTGCTTTGGTTTTATTTGCAGGGAAAGGGAACAACCACAGGGCAGGTGGGTTCATCCACTTGTCCATAAAAGTGGCTTTGCATCACTCACCTGTCTGCTACGGAGTTTGAAGTTGCTCCACACGGTGTCTGACCTTGCCTGCCAAATACGGCTGGGGAGAGTTGAGAACACCCAAAGCCCATTGACTCCACAGGAGGCTGACATCACCCAACAGCCCACAGGTGTCCATAAAAGCACTTTTTTCAGCTGGGAGTTTGTCTTGGTCAAAGCAGATGCCTTCTCCTGCACCCTTGCCAAGCAGCTCTCACCAGACAAGGAGCATCTCCATCTCCTGGGATCTCTGTGTCAGAAACCACCCACCACTGTGGCCCCATCATTTCAGGAGAGACAACCATGGGCATTGTTCCTCTTCAAAGCACATTGAGACCTCATCGTTGAAAGGCTGGTTTCCACCTGCAGCTCTTTGGAGTGCTTTGGGATGGCAGAGGATGTAGCAGAGTTACAAGCTGTGATTCAGAAACATTAAAAGGTTCAAAATGAAAAAATCAACTAATTTAAAGCTTTCAATCTGTCTTTATTTAGATATGGCCAATAATAAATGCTGCCCCAAGAAATATGGTACAATGAGACTAGCATTTTGACACTGAGATGCATAAAAGCCCATTACAGTCTTCTCTCACAATGGTTGTTAGTCCCATTTGAATCCAAAAATGCTTTGACAATAATATTTCCCCCACCTCTTTACTTAAGTGAAAGCTGCTACAATTAACAAACATACCAGAATTTGATCCAGAATTAATTAAAGAACAAGTGGTAGGAAACAGTATAATTCAATCACTCCAGTTTATGACAACCCATTAAGGAGCCAAAATCTGTAGCTGTATCTGTATTAGCATTAAAAAGAAGAGTGATACACTTAATACAGTGATTTTCTGTGTAACACTTACTGCAGGAGCCTACCCAGCTCTTAAAAGCATCCATATATCTACCTTCACAGAAACTCAGGCAAGGGAAACACTCCGATATAAATGACTATGCTGGTAAATTTTCTTACAGGCCAGTATTCACCCCCGGTTTGCAAGAACAGAGCAAGTTATGACAAAGGTTCTGATAAAAGTTAAGAAGAAAAATAAAAAAAAAACCCTAAAGATGTCCAGTTTCTTTTTCTATCCAGCTGGCTAATGGAGGTGCTGGGGTTGGCAACCAGTGTTGTTTCTCCTTTTTCCCAGGGTATGAAACGTGGTATACCTCCTTCTCAGGAACATATAGAGGGCAAGAGGCTCAAATTATGGACAAGAAAGGTGTGACAACTTTCTGTGCAGGACTTTCATTAGAAGATTATAAAACTCTTTAAGAAATAACATTATTACTTATTTCTCTCCTCCCACCCTCAGGTACGCTCAGTAGTGGATACAATTTCAAGACTTTTTTTTCCCCGTTGCCAGAGGAATTTATTGCTGCTGCCTGTGTTGATAACTGAGAAATAAAAATGGTATCTAACCTTGCCAGAACTAAATAATTTTGACAGCAATTATATCTGCTTCTTAATTGTTAGTCTTCAGGCACATACTACTATTTTCTGAATCTGGGTGACCAGACACCCAAATTTTCCAGAAGAAACGTGCTTTAGTGACACTGCAGATAAATGGCACGGAAGCACAGCATCCGACAGGATCCCACCGGTGCCTATTTGCAATTGGAACATCTCAACTCTGTTAACGGTGCTCAAGGTAAGACAAATACACGAGCAGAGTCTGGCCAGCTGGGGAGGACCAAGAAAAGATATTTAGCAATATTTATTTCCTATGGCATGCGTACCATAGGCCTAAATGGTCCCATCCCTCTTCCAGGTATCACCATATTTCAAATTCCTTTGGAAATGGCTGGTTTGAAAAAAACTTAAACAGATGTGGCAAAACTTTGTTCCAGTCACAAAAGTAGCCATAAAAAAATGGAATTTCTTTGGCTGGATATGCAGCTGGATGCTCCCAACTAAACTGTAATGAACCACTAAAAGCACAAGTGCCTTTTCAATGTTTTTTTTGCCCAACTCACCCTGACACTTCTGAAAATACAACTCTGAATGACAAGAGAATGCACGTCCTTGGTTCACAGTAGGACCTTTGGGGAGGTCACGACTTGTCTACGTATAGTTTTATCCATCCAAAAATGCATAGAATGACTCTCAGCCACAACTCACTGCAGAGTTTGCGCTTGCAAAGCACATCAGGTCTGTGTTTATGCAGTACATGTCTAATCACAGGATTAACAGTGGGCACCTAATCAACTGCAGAAGAGGAGCATCAATGCAGTGAGGGAGAATCCAGCTGTGTCCATTCAGGAGTCATTTCAAATCAAAATGGTACAGATTTTACTTAAAGAGCCATTAACGGCACTACAGAACTGAGATGGAAACTGGCTCTGTTTCATTTCCAGGCAAACTGCGCTCAATGGATGGCATTAACTGGGAAAATAGCAAGTGTCGAGGAACCATCCAACCACCTGGTATGTGAACAGTTCATCAAAAATCAATTATTCTATAACCACTGATTAATATAATCTAGTGCAACTTTTGTGATACTTTCAGCCACTCTAATAACTCAGTAATTTAAAAGAAAGATGAGAAAATACTTACCTACAAGTATATAGCAAAAAAACGCTCTAAATATTTGAAATTGAGAACTCTAGTAAATCAGCAGCCTTCCGGACACCTGGAACTTCAATTTTACAGCCCAAATACATCGTACGCTGTGAAAATATGTTAATCCTTCCTAGAGTGGAAAACTTTATCTTTCTTTGAGTGACCATTTTTTGTTACCTTGGATTTCCACCCCTGGTTCCCCCCGTGTCCCTTCGTTCGAAATAATGCATGAAATTCACAGTTTTGTAGTGCTAAAATCCATTACCGAATGTGCTTCACTAAGCCAAATTCAATGTTCAAAGGTGGAAGGTAAAAATAAATATGCAGTCCCCTAGTTGAAAGGAAACTGGTGAGGCATACAATAAACACATAATAAATCCCAAAGCTGTTTGACAAGCTGGGAGAAAGTAAGTTAATGTTGTGTAAAAGGTACACATTTATTCCTGGATTATCATCAGTCTTCTGGATCATGGCACAAAGATTATGGAGAATAAATAGGTGTAATTTGGGCCGGCATTTTGTATTTCGCTGCCTCTCTCACAGCGTGGTTTGCGCTGCTCCCTGCTATTTGGGCAGTTATCAGTGGGCAGCTGGGGAAGCTGGATGCTGTGTGCAGCTGATGTAGGTGAAGCAACGAGATTCGTGATGGACTATAGAGTAGTACCATTTCCTTTAACAACACATGGAAATTCTGAGGAATTGGAGAAAATTGAATTTCTTAAATGTCATTTGATTTTTCTATTTGCATGTAAAAATACCTACTGGTAAGGCCCTTCTTAAAAAAATAAATTTAGAAATATTTGACACAGATCATGCTGATTTCGGTGGCCATTTTGTTAGAAATCCTGAAATCCTTTATTATTTTATTTTTTTTGATTTACAGGGGCTAATTGCTAATGTTTCACATTAAGAAATCATAGGTTTTCTGCAAGTTAAGTTTCCAGTGCCTACAGCTGAGATCTTGTTCTGTTTTGCAATGTATTTTGGAGCGATCTTTGGCTTCAAACAAAATTATACGTATCAACATTTACATAAATTTTATATGTATTGCCCACTAAACCAATGCAAATCCTTATTCAACAGGTTAGAGATTAGTTCTTTTGACAAAAAAAAAACCCTTCAAAATGCTACACAATTATATTTTACCCAGTGCATTTACAACAGGGTCTTGTATTATTCATACAACACCCGTTATCAGCGAGGTTTCTGCCAGGACTAGATCTCCCCATAGTCATTGTCAGAGAAATACAAATGAAAACACAGAGCTATAGCCCCTAAATGTCTATGTTGTGTGAAGTGATAAAGCCACCAAAGGAAGGAAAGCCACCATGTGTGCAGTTTCTAGAGGAGACCAGTCCCTCCTGCACTTTGTCTTCCCCTGGAAGATGGCTACGTTTCTCAGTAGACCTTTTGGCTCATAAAGTTGGAAGAGGAGAGATGGGGACACAGTGGATAAGTACTCACTGCTGCTTTCATTGTACATTTGGTTGCATCTCCAGCCGGGCTGTGGGTGGGCATTCTGCACTTCCAGTTGCATGGGAGAAATTTGCTTCATTTTGCCAACTTGGTGTCATTCTGCAGACACATCTGGCAGAGGAGTCAGGGAGATTTCTGGGAAAACAGAGTGACTGTCAAAGGTGATAATTAAAAGAAATCTCCCCCAAAATCTTGTTGTATAAGTACAGGTTCTAGTGGGCCAGTCATGAATACATTATCTTAATTTTTATCGCTGACCTTTTTGTAAGTCTCTGGTGGTACTGGTTTGCTCTGACACTTTCTGAGTTATACAAGGTCATCAATAGTTTATGGAAAAAGCTTCAGTAAATAAAATAAAAAGCTATATCAAATAAATACTTAGAATTCCTGCTAAGGAAATTGCCTTCACAACAGAGCGAGTGTGCAAGAAGAGACTATTTTTCCCCAAAAGATATGAGGTACAAGGGAAATCCATCTCCCTTCACATCCAGCAGGGCTGAATTCTTACTATTCAGCTCTACTGCAGCTGCTTTTATGGACCAGAAACTCATCATGCAGCCATGTTATCTGGGGACCAAGCCCTCATCAACAAGCTTGTTAGTTTAAAGAGTATGTCCCTAGCTGGAAAGTGTGCAGGATAAGAACTAGGCAGTGACACTGAGAGTGAACATGGAAAAATGGAATAAAACACTGAGAATCATCAGGGTATTTACAGCCTACAAGGAATTGCAGGGCTGGAGCCCTGCATAAATCTACCTCCAACATCATCACTACTGGAATCAAAGCCAATAAGAGATTTCCATTTATAAAGACTAAAATAAGGCTTAAAGTATAGGAAGGGCTTTATTTTCATTCACACCTGGTTTATTATAGACATAACTGCAAAAAACTTGAGATAACTAAAAATAGTCTTTAATTAACATGAGGACAATGGTGGGTTTACAGCATGACGAATGACGAGGTGACTGCAGCTCCATGCTCAAGTGCAGAGGTGACAACAAAACCACCGTTACGAGAGCACTCCCAATGTCTTTGTAGCTTGAAAGGATTTTTAAGTTTGGATGTTTTCCAAAGTTACCTGCCATCATTCTGGAGCCATGTAAAATTGAATTTGTCTCCAAGAATTAATGTAGAGGCAAATTTTCAATAGTACAGGCAACATTTATTTCTCCTTTTTCTTCCCAGCTTACCCATGTTTTTTCACTTTAGTACTGTTATTGTTGCTTATTAAAATTGGAGAACTTTTCAGGCCAGACTTCCATTTTAATTAAAATGTGGCAGCAACAGCTGTTTGTCATTGAACTGGAGTTCATTTGGTGGAATAGAATCAGTGTGTTCTACATAGCAAGAACAAACCACATTTAAATATGACTCATTCCCAGTATATTGACTTTGCCTGCAGCACCGTAAATACAGGCACTCGGGTTATGAGTGACAACATAAAACACCGAGACTATGTGACAACCGAGCACGGCAGGCATGACTCATGTCTTTGAGCATCTGTCTTGGACAAGGGATGTGGTGCCAGGGAGCAGTTTATGAAGCCAGGATAGTAATGGGCTATGATGAGGTCTTTGCGGTTTGGGATACGGCAGCACGGTGGGGTTTGCAGAGCAAGGTAAGAGCGTGTTACGCAGGAAGCTTTCACAGCATGCGAGACCTCTTCAGTGCAAGCACTAAATTGCCCTCAATTTGGTCATCTCTTCCCAAATGAACCTCTTGGTAAAAGCCAACAACTGCAGCTGCAGGCAGAGTGATCTGTGTGACCCAGAAAGAATGCCACAGCAAATCACCCACCCTCCACCACAGTGGAACTATGTGGAACTCCTCCAACTGCACTGGAGGAGGCTGATCCTAAGCCAGAGGATCCTTGTACAGTAACAAGCCCAAGGAACAGACCCAGTGAGTCTGTATTCAGATGCAAGGAGGAAGCATGTTGTTTGTGGTGTTCATGCAGCGGTTTCTCTGAGGGTGTAGAGAACCTCAGGGCTTTCACCCATGCCAATGCTCATACCCTCAGCACCAGTGCCAGCAGACCAGGTTAAGGGTCTGTTCTTCCAGTGATCTAGGATCCGGTGGAGGAATTAATTGCTTTGGCAACAGTGTTGGTTTCCTTGGTGCCATGGCTCAGTGGCTCATAAGAAATGCTGAAAAAACTATGGTCCATCTGTAGGCATCCAGATTAAGATCTTTCCATCAAGTGTTCCCCAATAAATTGTTCACAGCCTGGTAGTTATAGGGAAGGAACACAGAAGGGTGATCTCCCATGTCACTTGCAATGTTTTCTTTATACTGAACATTGGCATATAGATACGCACTTGATGGAGACATTGTAGCTCCAAAACGTCACAGGTCATTCTACCCTGCTTTCATTCCTATAACAATGTTTAGCACTTCTAAACAACTTTCCAGCAGGAAGTTCCACTTGCATCTTAGAGGCGGCCAGCCCTGCTCCTTCCTGATTTCCAAAAGGGTGGACTTAATAAGATAGGACAGAGGAAGGGACTTACCAAGGGTTGCATGGCCAGCAGTCAAGGTACGTCAGCAGTTAAGGTACCAAGGTCAGGGCTCCCTCCTAAATGAGGGAACAATTAGTAAGTTAACAGTATGCAGCATTGAATGTGCACTTTTAATCTTCAATTCCGTTTGAAGTAATTACATTCTGACAATATGTGGGTGTACTAACCTAGTTTTTGCAGGAAGCCAGGGAGAAAATACGTCCACAAAAGGATTAAACCTCCCTGAGACTAATTCCTGGTTTTTCCTCCATGTTTGAAAGTGCATTTCTCTCTTGTAGAAGGTCTCTCTGCTCAGCTAAATTACAGCAATTACATTTTGCTCTTTGATACATTTTTCTGTTTTTATTTTCTGGTGCACGTCATTATTTTTAAACCACTCATTTAAAAAGCCTCAGGTCTGGCTCATGTCATAAGTAGATAATGGAAGGTTACCTTTTAATTCCATTGTTTACCATTTGTTCCTATTGCATTGACCTTACAAAGGAAAGATGTTTCTCATTTATGACCAAGAAACTGAGAAGGAAAATATTTCTTTCAGTTCCCTGCAAGCAGCATGGGGAGCAGTGACGCTGCCCATGGCAGTCGGATGCAGAGAGCTGTGGATGTCTCTAAATTCATTCTATGTCCCACAGGCTTTTAGTCTGTCAGGCTTGGGTTTCACAGCATAAGCATTTTCCAAAGCAATCCAAAATCTGTGCATCTACCTGCAAATTATAACCTCCCTGAAGCCAATCGAGCATGCACCCACCTTTTCCAAAGCCGGCCCCTCAGAGAGGAAAACCTACAAACCTCTGCTCCATCCCTTTGACACAGTAAAACACAAAAGGTAAAGACACAGTGGAGATAGCAAAAACCTCCTGCAACTTCTGATTGTACGTGCTGTAAACTTCCACCATTTCCTTTCTACTTCAGCGGTTTAGTTTGGCTTGTAAAGGCTCTCTCTCGCTTCCAAGACCAAATATGGAATGAAAAAAACCCCACATCGGGATCTGGGTGTAGGAAACGCGATGCGTCCATCCGGCTGCCAGCGCTACGAGCTGCCACGCGTCCGGTCATCAGAGGGATGCTGCTCCACGCTCAGCGATTGCTTCAAAAGCTGGCAGGACACAGGCAAATACCTTGAATCTACCCGGATTCGCACAAATGAGGGTAGTTTATAGAAAAGGCGAGACTGATGAAAGTGATGGAGGGCTGCACTTCAGTCGGAGTGTAGTTGTGGTTTCACGAGGGAAATAGCCGAGAGCTGAGCCGGTGCTGTTCTTCAAAGCGCCGTGCCCAGAGGATGCATTACTCCCCTGAATGAAGCACCAATTTGGAAGCTCACACAGCCTGAAGAAGAGCAAAGCAATTCTAGAAACTCCATTTAAACAAGCTAAAATCTGTCCTGTGTATAAGTGCCAATTTCTCCTTACACATTCCTGTTTTGCACAAAGGCAAATAAGAGCAAAATCTGGCCCCAGAACTGCCAACAGTTCTTTGAATACTAATTTAGGCTTCTAAAATACCCAAATACATATAAAAGCACAGCTCAAATTTGAAAAGCAACCAGAATTGGCTTTAGTATGTCTGCGCTCTCTTTTCTAGCCCTCCACCAGGCAAAACACAGGTCCTCCATATGGCCAACGCTCCATCACTAGAGGAGTAACTCAGTTTTACCAGTGCTGGTGCTGGGTTTCACTCTCCTGCAGAGCTTGCGGCACGGAGCACGGTGTCCTTGATCCAGAAGCTGCTCAGACGTTACCGGAGTCTCCCTGGGATGCAGTACTTGGCTTCAGGGGAAGTTTGGCAATATTTTTTTTTTTTCCCACATCATTGTGGTTTTTTGAGTTTTGGCAGAACGAGTAACATAGTCAGAATATTCAGTGACCTATTTTCAGAGTTGGAGTGGCCAAAAAAGTCATTGGAAAAACCCACTGCCTGGCAGGTCGAGGCAGTGGGGACGGTAGGGTCAGCACACGTGTCTGCCAGCTCCGACTCATTGTGCTGGGCTGGTTTGGCACCTCTCTCTGTCGCAGCAAGAGTAAGTCCTACCAGCTGCAGTCAGACGTCAGACCAAAACAGCACCAGAATTCCTACCGCCTGGCATCAACAATTAATATTAACCATTGTACCATATTTTTCATAGGCATAGAATAGAAATATACACCTTGAGCATCATTCAGTGTGCCCTCGAAGCACCTGGAGAACATACAACTGAGGGCAGTGTACGCAGGGTGTAAATAGTCCAACCAAAGAGAGGGAAGCTGGTGCTTAGAGATGTGGTTTAGTGGTGGTTTTTGTCAGGGTTGGGTTGGTGGTTGGACTTGGTGATCTGAAAGGTCCCTTCCAACCCGGGCAATTCCATGGCTCTATGATTCTACAAATGATTTGACCATTTTTCCTGGTGTAACTGGTGGCATCTCAAAGAGGCTCAGACAGAGCTGTTTGACCACTCATTTATTGAAAGCAATCTTACTCTTGGAGACCTAGTCAATCCCACAATTTGCTTTACAGCAGGTATATAATTTTTATGTTCCATGTGTGGCACACAGAAGCCAACAAAGAACTTTGGATCACAGTGAAATATTTTCCCCAGCCCAAATATATACAGTGCCATTCACAACAAAATGGTTTAAAATTCCGTCAGAAATTTGATGGGCAAACCTCATTTTTCAGAGGTGACTGCTTCAAAGGAAAAGTTTGTTTTGCAGACTTCTAATTTTTTTTTAATTATGTACAGGTCTTATCCCTTAGAATTTTGTATTAGCATTTATTTTAATTAAGCTTCCCAAACAACTCATTTCAGGATTTTCATTTGATTCAATTATTTCACTGAAACAGTGCCAGCTCATGCTTTTAAAAAATTTATGAGCCACTCTGAGATTTGTACACTAGGCATGGGTTGTGCAGCCACCTTAGGATTGCTCAGTCTTAACACAAATACTTACAAAAATTCATTAGCTTATTACAGCAACTGAAATTTCCAGGAATTTTATTATACGAGATAGTAACCTGCATGGCAATTAACCAGCAATTAATTACTTTTAAATATATTCACTTGATCACTTGAGAACGGCATGACTACTTATTTGGAATATTAAACAATGCTTTGAAGTAGTGTAAGGCAACCTCAGCAAAGCCTTCCAAACAACTCCTGTGATATTGGGTCCAGTTCCTCAATACTGGTGTTAGTCGGCACGTGGCTGTTCACTTTACTCATGGGAAAAAAATCAATCTTACCAGTTTTATTGCAGTGATGCTCAGGAGCACCAGTCTTGGGTAGCAGCCATCACGGGCAATGCGCTGTACAAATAAAACATAACCCCTGCATCACTGATTTTGCAATCTAAATGACAGGATTTATGTCTGTAGACAGACTTTCATAGATGGAATTAACCTTCTACATCTTATTTTGTATCAGTGGTTTTGCACATGTTATTATTGTTTATGAATGAAGCAGCATTGACTTTAACATTAAGACAAATTTTAGTGGACCATTTGAAAGCTCCGAGAAGCGTGTAGGATGTACATAAAACAAATATGTCATATACCTTACTATTACAGCTCTCCTCTCCCTACTTATTCCGCATTTAATTTTTTTCAGTCAATCAAACCGGGCCAGAATACTCCATCTCTGGGAGTAAGCAAATATCCTTTTTATCAAGTAAAATATATGCTTTTACATGAACTTGTTCTCTCTAGAACAGTTCTTCCATAGGCAAATAAAACCACAGGGAAAGGCATGCTATCGAATTATTTTCATGGATATGACAATCTTCCTTTCATATTTTCTATCTATTTCTATTCTATCTTGAGCTCTTTTAAAGTAACTCTAGAAATACGCTGTGGATTTTTAAAATGATGAGTTAGATACTGATATTTCTGTTTAGATTCTGACTTATGTCTATTTTATCAACTCCAAGCATTTAAACTTCTATTCCCTTGCCTTCTATCCCTTTATTAAATAATGCAAAAAAGGATTTTCCAAAGGGTTAAAAAAACATATTTGAGGGAAACATGAAACCAGGAAAGACAGTCTACCACATGCGCATATTGCCTTTTTACACCAAGATTTCTTTCCATAGCTTATTATGCTCAAAATAACATAATAACGGTGGCATCTTCCAGATTGCAAAGAGAGCTCATTATTCCAACATATTTGCAGTATCACGTTAGAAAGAATTACAAAATATCTGCATTTATATTGGAAATTAGAAAATGGCTGTTGAAAACTAGGGGAGAAAAAATGGGATGGAAGTAATTTTACCTTATGCAAAATTGAGGTTAAATTATAGAACAGTTACGTTTACTCCGCTATTTATAAATGCAGACATACACCTCAGGGGGTTTTGTGCGTAATATAAGGCACACTTAAAACTTGGCCTTCAAATGACAATGTTTTGCTGTTGTTCTGTGGGGCAGGGTAGAGGGTAAAGATACATTTTGTCTTGGTATGAGCTGTGAAAAGGCTCTTTGGCTCTTCACTCTGCTCTGAGCAAAAGGCTTAAAGCTCTTTTAGGTCTAGGTGCATTTTCACTCCAGTGTGGTTGTAATACCCAGCGCTCCCTCTGAGCTCCCCAGTAAAAGCTCTCCCTTTCCCTCATTACTTCAGAATACGTGACCCTATTTGGCTCCTGTTTCCCAGCCAGCCCGTCTCCCGGCAGGGGCTGCCTGACTATTCTCCTGGTGCTCTCGGGCTACGCTCCCGTTTGAAGTCAAGGGAAGCTTTGAGCCATGAAGACCAGGCTTATAAAGTTTTTATCAGCCAACATGAATCCGGTGATGATGCCTGCACTCACCACAAATTTTGAATTTTCCAAGTTTCTTTGTTGTGGTTTTGGTTTGGCTTTTATTTTTTTTTTCAAGTTATCCAAATATTCAAAGATACCACAAGAGTCAACTGCAGCTCTGCGTTTGGGGTGCTTTAAACTAAACTCAGTTTATGGCTCATACCTGAACTCCTGGGACTTGCTTATGGTCAGCTCCTCCACCTCCTCTCCCTTCCCATCCCATCCTCGGTCTCCTGGGCATCCCACCTGGGCTTTGGGGAACCAGGCACCACGACTTGCGCACATTTCTTGTCTTTTTGAAGACCACCAATGTGAATACTAGTACACACATAATTGCCCAGTAACATCATTCCTGTGTTTATATTATAATTTTTTTTAAGTTACTATTATGCCTTTGAATTCAATTATACAACTTTGATTGCAACAACAACCACCAGCCAGAGAAAAGGGAATATTTTGCAACAGAAATCAAAAGTCTGCTTGTTGCAAATGGAACATATAGATGCAAAAAAACCCAAGCATCTCCCGATCCTTCCCTCCCCTCCAGTACAGTGGATTTCATTTAGGGGCTGTGATGCAAATCCCTGGGGAAGGAGCAGAAGGATTTTCACTGACCTCTGGAGCCTGTGCATCCTTCGGCACTGCTGGGCGGACGGAGAGGAGCTGTAAATTCTCTCTTCAGGCCACTTGGCAGAACTAATCTCTTTTAATCTGCTCTCTTTATGGCATCTCTTTGGTCTGACAAAACTCCGATTTATTGACTGTCAGGAAAGACCACGAGGCCTATATCTTCCCTCAGTAGTTCACTTTCTTCAGCAGTGTTGAGTGGCGAGGGAGTGAAGCTAAGGGATTCACTCCCTTAAGCCTGATAAGAGTGGCACAGTGTTACATCAATAGTTAGGATTATTCTAAAGGAATGAAAAATGCACATGTATCTCAGAAATTAATGAAAAATTAGGACTCTGTTTCCTTCCAGTGATATTCATCTTAATATAAGCAAACGAGAGCCTGGCATGGAAGAGAAAAGCTGGAAGGACACAATTTCCATAGGGGGTCATCAGGCATTTGTCCCCCAGCAGCGCTGAGCCCCACGGCAGAGCCGAGGACAGCACTGCCTCTCCTGCACTGCTTCGTTCTCTATAAAACTTACTAGAGTTATTCCTGTGTGATCTAGGTTTAGCACCCTGCCCTGTTCTCAGGGCGAATAAGAGAGACATCATCTCAGGGCTTTGTGACAGTTTAACTGATTAGTCCCATGGCTCTGGCATTATTGATTCCCTCCCCACCGTGGTCTCTCAGGAAGAATCGTATGCGTTTTGTGAAGCAGAGAGATTTAGAGATCGAATAAGAGAAGAGGGACTTGAAAATTCACAGGATAAAAATAATTACCTTCGATTCTGAAAATCTATTTCTTTTTTTACCCAATCTGGCAAGACTACATCACACTAATTAGTTAAGGAAAAATATTATTTATATAAGATCAGCTCTTAAATGTCTTTAATAAAATATTCATTGGCATAATATTGTGAAGGGCAATAGTTAAATATTTAGCTAATATATTTGTAATAATAATAATAACTAATATATTTGGCTCAAACATAATGACAGCTATCCTGATTTTACAGGTCAAAATTAAGTTGCAACCAGACCAAGAGTTCCCTGAGAGGTCACACAGAGAGGCTGCAGCAGGAGCTCAAACTGAGCCCAAATATTTTCCATATCGATTCAGTGTTTTAGCCACCAGCTCATCCTTCCCCTCCTAATTCCCTGAACCTGTTCTATCAGAGCCATCACAGGACAGAAGCTGGAATTTAAATGCAGTTACATACCATGTTTACCATCCCTCCCCAAAGGATTTAATGGAATTAATCTGAATAAAGCTATTAGCATGCGCACGAGTATTTGCAGAACTCGCCCCTGAATGAGAAATATTTAAAAACAAGTACCCTGCAAGGGGGGAAACATTTGGACCACTCTTTTCTGCTGCATGTATGTGTTGCATCCATAAATTGTAAACATAAGGTAAAACTGCTGCAAAGCCTCGACGGAGCCTGGAGTCGAAAACGATCTGTTTTGGTCTGCTGGTTTGAAAATGGTTTTCTTGATGAAACTCATGAGTCCACTGGAGACTGAGACACAGATGGATGAGCGGAGCATATGATAAACCTGCTGCATGAGTTTGTAGTTAATTGCCCATCATCTTTTTTGTCTCACCATAAAAAATTTCACGCCCACCTTGCACAGTAAAGGTAACCCAAGTGTCATAAACCATTTGTCTCCTGCGCTTTCTCTGCTGCATTATCCGATCGCTCCTGTTGTTCGAGTGCTGTTGAGACAAGACAAATTTGCTGAGCCTTTTTACAGATGGAGCACACCGCATCTTTTATCAAATGATCTCCACTCTCTAATGAGAAGAAACACCTTCCAGAGTCATTTGCATACTAATATCTTTATTTCTAAAACAATAAGCCGGCTGTAACTCACCGAGCCGTTAGGCAGAATAGAGCTGCTTCGTTGGCACAAAGTGCGGGGACCTCGCAAAGAAAACATGTCCCCTTACCACCACGGAGGGTACCCTGTGCTCTGCAGAAAGAGGGGCTGAGGGGTCCGATGAAAGAAACATTCAATGGGTGGGGAGTCCACAAGAGAAGCAGAAAACAGGGTACGAGGCTGGTGGTGGTTAAAGCCACAGGATAAGAGGACTGGAAAACCGGAGCTGATACCGCAGATAACATCAGTGCTTCTCAAATATGTTTATCACTGGCTGCGTTTCTCTCTCTTCTTTTTTTATTGTTACTCAAGGACAAAATATTGCAGAAACAGGTCACTTCAGGGCAGTACGCTAGGCCTACTCGGAGCAATAAGAAAAACAAAAGACTGCCCAACCACCACGCTTCGAAATCTGCTTTCAAAAAACCTACATTTTTTTCACTCGGATGCCAGAATATGAAAAGCTGCTCTTCCCAGCTTGAAGGAAAATGGTGTCAGTTGGGGCATCGTGTCCTCTCCAGCACCACCTCTTCCCAGGGCTGAGTCTGGTGGGCATCATCTGTTAAACAAAGGGAAAAGAGAAAAAGTCTTCCCGAGTCACTTCAAAGAAAATTGAAGCCTTTTCTGGATCCCAGTGGTGTTGCCTAAGTGGCCATCCAGAAACAGCCAAAACATTTGGTGATGTCAGAGCTCCCCCAGAAAACAGCTTTTCTTCATCAGTCAGGTACTGTAAGTAGGAACGGGCAAAGTAAGTCTAGCGGGCAGTTAAAGGAATTAGCCCCGATTTCCCTGGTGTGCTTTACAGTTCGTGGCCCTGATTTCTGGAACTTAAATGTTTGGCACGTAGTTTTTCCCTCTTCCTTACCCTTTCCATGGCTCCCCTCCCACTGCCAGGAGGAAGGAGAGGAGCTGCCAACACAGCGCTCATTGAAAAGCATCTGCAAGCAAGGAGGACTCCGCTGAGCACCTCATTCTAGAGCTCACTGAATACAAGCAGAAATGTCTCATAGAAGAGAACAAAGATCCGCCGTGTAGCCTACGCTGCGGCATTAACACCTCCACCAGTAATTGAAGTGGGACCTATCTTTATTAATCTAAGAGGGTGACAATTTTAAGCACTTGAGAAGTGATGAAATGACTAAAAATAGTCATAAATTGAAAGAAGGTCCAGGACTGAAATAATGGTGTTAACATTAGGAAATACTGCTCTCTCACAGGTTGCTGTGAACGTGCCTTACAGATGACCATTTTTCCCCCATCAAAGTGAGAGGAGCCATTCCACAGCACCTGTGTTTCCTTCCCACTGTGTTAAAACAAACATTAAATGGAAGGTGGTTTTCCCCATATCTTTCAAAAGGCTGCCACCATATGGGGGATTTGTTTTAATACAAGGCTGGGTTTTATTTTTTGCAAATAGATCTCGGTGTAGCCTCAGCTCTGTCTCTGGGAGGAGCCGGGGCTCCAGGTCAGCCAAGGAGCTGTGGTACCGCACAAGGAATAATGACACAGAAACAGCTCCGTGCCGTGAAGGACTTCGGGCTGTAATTACCTTCCTCTTTAAAAATCTGTACTTACTGCAAAACGTGTATTTTATCCATTCGTGTTATAAACAGTTCTGTGTATTTTTCAACTGTATAATTTAAATTCTGCTGCACTGTGGCTAAAACTACCGACTTTATGTACTTTAAAGGAGTGTTGTCACTGGCTTACATTTTCTCATCTTACCTCCTTTAAAACTTAAGTATCCATAATGCTTGGCTGCTTCTTTTCATGGTGAAGAACGTGTTTTGTTTTTTTTCTCATGCATCTGTTTAGCAGTGATGTTACAATTAGCGTTAATTATTTTAGGATTATCCTTAGGGAAGCCAGCAGTGCTCACAGCATCAGGAAGAGCGGTCCAGCCCCAGGCTCAATGCATTCCTGGAGGGGAACAGGCAGCTCAGCAGCCCAGGATGCTGGGTGGGCTCTTCCCTGTTGGGATGCTGCCAGCTACACAGGGCAGTTTCTGACGAAGTCTGCCCTGCCACACTCCTTCAGGAAGCATGAAACCTCACTGCGCTCTTCACCAGCATCTTGAACATGAGAAATTAAGACACTCAGCTTAAATAAGCACATAGAAATAAGTGGGGTTTTGACTAGTGACATAGATCACTTACTTGCTTCCAAATGGCAGCAAGAGTCTCACTAAGATAAATCCAGACCAGAGCAGAAATGTAAAGTGGTCTTTTCAGAAATGTGAAATCATTAAAAATTTTTTTGTTCTCTGTTCCTGGCTTTAGCTGTAACCAGAAGAATGAAGATACAGATGAGATAAGCGCTGCGCAGCAACCATGCCACAGTATTTTTCATTTGCCTCAAATTTGAAGGGATATCTTGAACAGAATATTTTGTAAGGAAACCTCCTTTACTGGTTTCAGAAGAATATCACTGAATATCAAAAAAGGACTTTGAATAAGGTTTGCAAAAGCTCCTGGGCCAAGTTCTAAACACTACAGATACTTGTAACTAATTCAGTTTCTCAGAAAAAAAGAACAAAAGTCTTTCCCACTTTTCTTCTTTACCTTAAAAGGTGTATATACAAAGGTTTAGTTTCTAGATGTTGGGACATACAAGTTAAATGTTGGATTTCAGCAAACCGATGTCTTTTTATCCCTATGCTATAGTAGGGATTAAACATATTTTACTAAAAAAAAAAAAAAAGTGCTAGACCTGCACAAACAAAATAGGAAACACGATAGAAAATCATCATCTTTACCCTGACAAGGTTGTAAGAAATGTCTAAAGTGGCAGCATTGTCTAAATAAAACAAGGTACAAGATGAAAGATGTTTCCCAGCTCCATAAGTATTTCTTTGGTGTTAGCAGGGAGGTGAGAAGGGAGCTGTGTGTCGGTGCAGGCACCAGCATCGCACCAGCACCAAGAAGGTCGTGCCTGAGGAGCGCTGCCAGCACTGCTGGGTGCCACTCCATCCCAACCTGTGGGAGCTGTGACCATTTCTAAAGGTGTTTTAGCGTGAAGCTGCACAGAGAAAATTAGCTGTAAACCCAGTACGAGGTGGAACATGCTACAGGGTGCCATAGCTGCAAGATGATATTGCATGAGGGACCATCCATGTGCTGCACGACAAATATCCGGTGACCGATTAACTCAGCTCTGCAGCTCTCACCAAGTGTTGGAGGAGTTCTTTTCAGCAGCCAGGAAGATGAAAGCAGTACTAATCAAGAAAATAATAGGGTTTACTGTGCAAATGTCATACTGCACCTGCTTGACTCGTATAGCTGTCGACACGAAACAGAAGGTAGATGCTCAGCTGTCCGACAGGACACATGAGGATAACAAGTGTGCAAGCAATGGGTGAGTAGTGAAACCTCGTACTCTGCAGCCCTGTAGGAATAAACATAAAAAATAAGACACAATTTTTTTCCTAGATTTCTATTGGAATTGACAATTAAACTAAAGAAAATGAGAGAAGGTGAAAGGAGGGAAGTGCGAAGGCTTTCCTTGCATCAGAATTTCTCCACAAGGCATGACACGTATACACTGGAGCAGCTCCGTTGATAATCCTGTGGTCATATCAGATTACCTCAGCTGAAGAACTAACCCAAAAATTGTACCTAAATTTGATAAGTAAAGGTAATTCTCCATCTCTCAGTGGAGCTGATCAAGCCAGAAGTTCTCCCTGTCAAGTTACAAATGTTATCTAAAGATCAAGTTCCAATCTAACACGAGTGTTTGTTCAACAAAATACTGTAGTGCCTGCACACAAAGGTTAAACAGAGCAAGAACTTTCAGATAATACTATTCTTAAACTTCATTCATCTCACAGACACATTTCCAAAGGACAAATAGAGACAGTTACGTGCTCTGTGTGGAATATTGAAGCAACGTCCTGACCACTCTCCCAGTTCACCCTCTAATGTACATTCCCTTTGCCTGACGGACATGTAAATAGTTCAGCATTGACTCTCTGAAGAATGTGCTACTCTGGAGATTCACAGAATGAGTCACAGAATGACATGGGGTTGGAAGGGACCTCTGGAGATCATCTAGTCCAACCCCCTGCCAGAGCAGGTCCATCCAGAGCAGCTTCCACAGGAACAATTCCATTTCCATTTAAAAAATTTGGATTTACCCAAGAGCTCATTTTCTTGTTTCCATGGCTCAAAGATACCAGCTACTGCATTGGCATGAATTAGAGATGCAGGAAGGGCATGATGTGAAAACAGAGCTCAGAGAAAGAAATTTCTGCCATGGCTACACTGTGCTGGATCCTCAGCTGCATGCACTGTGGAGGAGGGAGGTGGGCAGCGACGCTCTGCTCTCCAGTGATGCTCTCCAGCTGGAGCTGTGGCATCCTGACCACCTGGTGGTCCACCCCTGCTGGCTGAGGTCAAGAGGAGTCAATGAGGCTGTAATGATTTCAGGACTGGATGCTGTGGCTGCTATTGCCTAGAATGAATATAAAGAGATCACATACACATATATGATATAGGAATTACATTGCATTTAGAGCAAGGCTGAACACTTGGTCTCCAGCAGAAACCAGCTCGCCACTTCCAAACGGGATGTGGAATTGTGGAATTGCCACAACCCTTCCTTTCTCCAGACATCTACAGAGCAGCCCAAAACTAGAGATGTCCACCTGAAAAAAGATGAATTTCCAGGCTTATTTGCCCTTCAGAGTGTACATCTCTATGTCTTTGCAGAACAAATATCAGTGTCTGGGGCTCTGTGCATCTCTCCTGTTTGCAGAGCGTTGCTTTGTAACAAGAATTGCCAGATTGCATCTAGCCAAAAGCGCAAATAATCCAGTCTCTGGCAGTGTCGAGGCACTAATACATTTTCAAAGCAAGAATCCAGTTTTGCAATACGGATGCCACCCTATATAGAGAGAAATTTATGAGGAAGCACAGCCTTTGAGAATCAAATTTCCTCTTCTGTACTGCTGTCCCAAGAGAGTTGCTACAGCTTTCAGATAATGATTAGGAAGATGGAGTTTGAACCAGGAACACGTAGAGCTATAGGAATCGGCTTCATAGGTGAGGAAAAAGAGCAGGTTCCCATCTTCGCTGGATCAATCACAGAGCTACGCAAGATACAGAGTGAGCACAGCATCACCAGAATAAAAATGATGGCTTACTCTGAAAGATGAATTTCTTGTGCCATAAATATATGAACAGAAAAGTATTTTTTCCTGGCTCTCTTGTTTGCCCAGAATGCTGTTGGAAATGAGATATTTTTGATTTTACTAGAGATCCCTCTAATTTAAATACTTTAAGAACATACAGGAGCAGCTGCTTATCTTACATAAAAATAAGCATATCCTGTACACTTCAATGGATCTATATTGATTTATACTGCCAATAATCCGGCCTATAGATTTTAAGTTAGTCTTCCTCTGGCCCAAGGGGTGCTTTAAATTCTTTTATCCTAATAAGCCTTTTAGAAGGGCTTGACTTCTATACTCACCAGCTCCTTCTTCATATATAAGAAAATTGGTATTTCCACATTTGGGGCCAGGGGGAGGGGGTGCCTTTTTATTTTTTTAAAGACTTCATGCATTAATAATGGAGAACTTGAACAGAAACCCCGAGGACTGCAATCATTGTACGAGTAGCCAGATTTGGCCCCCAGGGTAGAAAGTGACCCCACTACTGGATTTACAGCTAAAATGACAAGATAGTATTTGAAGGATGGAATGAATCCGAGTGACATCCTTGCACAGAAAATAAGTGAACTAATATAGCCAAAGAGGAAAAAAAAATCTCAAAAAGTTCAGAGCAAAAGAATTGCAATTATAAACAGAGATGTTAATTTCTTAGTACAGATGAGATGCAATTAAATTACAAGTCAAGACATCGCAAAAATTTGGCCAGGTAGTCTATATTGAAAAGACTTCCTTCTCTCAACTTCACCTTGGGCACTTTCTGCCTTGCTGTAATTCTGTCACATAAACAGGAGAGCTCTCACTCGGCATGTAACCACCAGCCTGCTTGGCCCTTCCGAATATTAGGCAGGGGTGTCCCTGCCTCGCTCAGAGACTAGACTTTTTATTTTATTTCTATAGTGCCACTGGATTTTACTAACAATAATATTCCAATC
This sequence comes from Arenaria interpres, assembly GCA_013399435.1. NCBI lineage: Eukaryota > Metazoa > Chordata > Aves > Charadriiformes > Scolopacidae > Arenaria > Arenaria interpres. The sequence continues at coordinate 1,001,547 of VXAK01026427.1, forward strand.
CGAGATTTTATTTGCCTCGTAAATTCAAAGAGTCTCCTTTATTAGCTAATACGGAGCTTGTGAGGACTCCTACTCTAGAAGAGCAGAAGTCAATAAAAGTAACAAATTAAATGTAATCGGCCTATTTTTACTTGGTCTGTCTCTACCAGTTCCCTTCAATCCTGACACCATCGCAATGCACCACTAATGCCCTGCACTACAGTCAGTGGGGTAGAAAAAGGAGCAGAAAACAGGTACAAGAGCTATTACCCAACCATGAGAAATTACCCAAGTGTGCACAGCTCCACCCTGAGTTTCCAGCAGCTTGAAAACAGAACTGCAAAGTATTTTGGCTGCAAAATGCTGTGGCGTATGCGGCCTCATACACATGAGCAAGGCTTTTACCTGGCCATAGACCGTATCTCTTGACGCCAAGAAAACTGAAAAGATAAAGAGTGAAAGAAAACGTCATTACACCTAAAATTTTACCATTAGCAACGACAGGTTTAAAAATACATAGTAAAAAATTTCTTGTCATATTCCCCCTTACATCACCCCAGGAACTGGCAAAACAATCTGTGTTTTGTCGATTGCTGCAAAGCGACTGGAGCTTAAATGAGGTTTTATCTTTAGTAAGTGTTTATTTCACTCCCCATAAAGTAAAATGCACCACAGTTTAGAAATAATGTATTCACAGCCCTGAGTATTATGGTGAACCCATTATTTTTATGGCTTGCTGTGTAAAGAATACTTCATATTTAGGTAACAGTGGTGTTATGAAACAAATAAGTAGGTAGGAAGCTGCATAAAAACCCTGTGTGCAAAACACACATACAATTATGTGCCTCAGCAACACAGAAATATGTCGTAACGCTCACAGAAGTTTTATAACTGTCAGAATAATCACTTTTTTGCATGTGCAATTACTCCAATTACATATGCAATTACATCAATTGTCCAATTACATCAACTGTTTTTCCAACAAGCTAAAAGAAAAGAAAAATTACACATTTCTCTTTGTTGTAATAAAAACGCAATTTGCATACAAAGAAAAAAAAAAATTCTGTTTGCTGGGATATGAAATTAGACTACCTTGGGGTATTTCGCTTTTCTGTTCTTGAATGAAGCATAAGAGTTTCTGTGGTATAAAAAAAAATGTTGGGGCTGTTTTATAGCCTGGGACTTTGCAGCAGTATGTCCTCTTGGGCCACTGCAATTACTGTAGAGTATTCCTTTGTCATCAGAGAAATTATTTTATATGTAAAATTAAAAGATGATCTTGGAGCACCAGACTTTAGCATTTTTTTTTCTCAGTAACGACATAGACCATTAGGAATCACATCTATTTCATTTCTCAGAAATGTGCAAATAAATGAAAAATTCTAAGTTCAAATTTAGAATGGTATTTCTAGAATTACGTAACATCTGCTCTTTCTAATCGCCCAACAGGTGGTAGGAAATCCCTTAATCTACTCATCATCAATTTAGACTTGTGAAATTACTGCACCTTAAAGTGCAGCAGTAATAAGAAAAAATATAAAAACGATATCCTGGAATTGTTGTGTATGGAGCATTTCCGGATTTTCAGATTTTATTTCCTCAGCTGAGAAACAAAAAGTTTTGCTCATTTCCTTCACTGCTGCCACACAAAGACAGTGCTCTTTCCCTGTGGAGCATAACCAGAAACACAAATTTGGCCACCAGCGGAGAAGTATTTCAGTGAAATATTTACAGCGCCCTCACCAGATTTGATCTCTCCATCCTCATATTTAGTTTGTGCCACAGTCCACCAGCTCCATCCCTGGCTCTGTCCCTGCAGGTCTGTTCGGGGCCAGTGCCGCCCCAGCCCCTAGAAATCCCTCTATTTGGGGCTAAAATCACCGACAATTTATGCCCAGCAGGCAACATGCCACTCGAGCAGATGGAAGTCAGCGTGTTCCCATGCAGCCAAACTGCCATGCGTACCAACTGAATATGGACATCCAGCAAAGGGCTTCCACCAGGGGATGCTGAAACTCCTGTCCACATCACCCTCCCAGTGCCAGACAGAGGACATTCTATCTCTAAACCTATACTAAATCCTAAGCATTAAAAAGAAAATTAATTTTGTCTGCCTTGATAGAAGAATATTTAACCTGGAGGAACCAGAACCTGTTCTTGCTTCAGCTAAACTGCAACAAAAACAAACCAGCACCTGCGCTGCCTTTCCCTTCCTCAAAGCAGATGGAGAAAAAATATCCTATATAAGGTAAGAGATTACCCAGCTCTATGTCTGTTAAATTCTCATTCCTGTTGGGTTACATTGTCCTGCCAACTTAAGACAGGTTCTCTCTGTCGTTTACACCTCTATTTAAGAAAATACATAGACTTTTGCACTTTTTAGAGGAATAAACAATGTTAATTAAAATGGCTTAAAAGTACTGGAGCTATTTTTGCTTCAATAGCCGACTCCTGCGAAAATTAGAAAAGCTTATGTAATTGTTACTTGAAGTTCAAAACACACACAAATACATCTGTCATTGAAGAATAAAAACTGAAAACATCTGACTCATGTTCTAGTTGTTCATTTTCAACCTCTTCCAAAGTGACTCAGTCCCTGGATCGGGCTTCTCCTCATCCCTGTCCCGTCTGCCCTTGGGCACGCACTGCATGGTCTCTCTCTTTGCTATTGTCTTTAACACAATATTACCTTTAATATTTTGTTGTTTTGGATGTACTTTTCCACTTCCAGTAATCTTCAGGATCTGACCATTAGACACCAGAATGTACTGAAATTAATCAGAAGACAACAGAGCGTACAGAGCTGATATCAAAGTTCAGTTGATTTCCAGTTCAAACCCCTCTTCCCTCACCGAGCAGGTTCATACTCACGAGCTCTGGTCTAGAGGCACCGTTACTCAAACCATGAATTAGACCTTGAGAGACAGTTTTCAGGTTTTCAGAGAAAAGGTTCTTCTTTTTTGAAAACAACTTTCCTTTGATTGTGATAATAAAGAGGGGTGTAATGGGACAACTATATCTTACGGTCAAGAAAACTGGAGCTCTTGCTCACCACATTTCAACCGTGTTATGGCTCTGGAGTTTACGCATCCTTTAGAGTCATTTTGCACCGCAGCTACGGTAGAGTGGTTTCAAAAAAATGGTTTATTAATGGTGTGAGTCTTCTTGTCCCCTCTTCAGACAGTGAGGATGGTGCTTCACGCTCCAGCCGCTGTCTGCAGGCTCTCTGCGAGGAGTCTCGAGGGTGTGGGCTCTTACTTCACTTCAGGAACATAAAGAAACTCAACCCAAGAGAGAGTTAATGTCAGTGCATCTTCACACTTGCTCTGCCAAAGTTTCTGAGGAGGAAAAATCCGCTCATACACAACGAAGAGGGGCTTGGCTGGGGTTTTTATCCCTTCACTTTCCTTCATCTGCCATGAAAAGGTAGGGTGGGATAATTTTTTGAAAACAATCCTTTTTCTTTGTGATAATCTTTATTCTCATCTTCAGTCACATTTCATTTTCATGTGTAAATATGTGTGCAATTGTATACAGGGCTGAGTTTTCAAATATAAACAGAAAACTTTATAAATAAATGCCTTAACAAAATAAACAAATGCAGCAGCAAAATGCTTTAATTTGAAACAATTGCTTTGGGATGAATGCCTGGCTCTTCTCTCAGTGAAAGTTTTCTATTGATTTCATGGTGGGCAATGGGGTGCCTCTTACTGGGGCTGGTTACCAACCATGCTCAGTTACAGGTAGTTCAGGATGTATATATTGACTTATCTGTGAAATATTTTTTGCATAAAAACAACAACAACAACAACAACAAAATAACAAAATGAAACCAGCAGAGAGCTCTGAGACTTCCCAGAGCAGCCTGAGAACAATTCTCCTCTCACCAAACAGCTTTGGGGTATTAAATGTGCAACTGCACATTGGTTTCACAGTCAGACATTTATGCAGATGAGACCATCCGGATTATCGGATGTTTGCTTGGGAGCAGCCTGCAATACAGGGCAGCTGAACACACAGGCTAAACCTACCCAAGTGCCAACAACCAATAATTATAAACATTTAAGCACCTTAAATGAAATAAGACCTTCAGGCCCAATATTATTTTCCTTCATTTTCACTTGCCAAACCCTCCTCTAACCTTTTTCCTTCAAATCACCAGCCGCTCTCCTCCAAGCTTGAGTCCCACACCAAGTCTGTGTTTGAACCATTCAGATTGGTTAAATATGTTTTAATTGATTCCCCAATGTCACAATACTTCAAAGACAGAAGCTCTAGAAACCATTTAGAGCTCTGGGACAAGAATAAGATTCTCCTTATTTTAATTTTAAATTCACTTTATGGACAGAAATATAGAAGGGAGGTATTTAATTAGATAACAGAGATTCTCTAGACTTTAAACCTTTTGCTTTGAGCAAATTAACTGGATAAAGCTATTATTGAAACCTCTTCAAACAGAGCATTTGGGCTTTCCACTGTCCACAGAGCAGTTACAAGTGTCTAACTTGGTGGTTTCAAACAGCACAACTCTTTGATACCCAACTTACACTCCTCTCCTAGAACTCCTCTCCTTGAACAAATGACAGTATTTTTTCCCCTTTTAAAAGTGCTAATCTTCAAGGCCCTGAATCAAAGGTGTTCAAGTTGTGCTTAAATATATTCTTAACTAAAAATAGGTTTCCAATGAAATTTGCATTATTTCCCAAAATTTCAAAATAGATTTGCGCACAGATCACCCAACTCACTGACCGTATATTCAAAGACTACACACATTCAATACATTCATCTCTCAGCTCAGTATTATAATTGACAAAAAAGTAAATCCACCTAAACCAAATCTTCCTTATTAGAAATGCAGAAAGAAAGGATTATTTTGGCAGAAACGGCAGCACGTGAAAGATGGGATTTGTTCAATTGGCATCCGACAGACTGGGACACCGCGTTACCAATCACTGTTTTCTGCAATGAGGCTGAAGACCTCTTCAGTCCTATAAAACTTCCTGCTGCATAAAGCAAAGATGGTGAAAAAAAAAGTTACTGTTCCACGTGAAAGTGGAAAGGGTCGTAACGCCCATCTCTGGCACTCCCAAAGGAAGGAGGTGAAAATGGTGGCTCATGGAGGGGCTTATCTCACACACCCAGGTCCCTGCCGAGGCTGCTCAGAGGAGATGTGGATGCCAACAGGATGTGGATTTCCTGACCAAGTCTTTCCAACTGCCTGAGTGCTGGGTTTAAGGACCATGTGTCGTCTTGAACGAGAGAGAGGAATAAAGGAGTATGTTCAAAATTGAACTTATTCGGTATCTGATTTTTGTAACAGAAAAAATTTAACAAGTGAATATTATTCTTGCACCTAGAAATAACGTGGAAGAGGTACCTGACACACAGTACAACCAGCATTAATAAGACAGCTGAGTTCTCCAGGCAAAGCAGCTGGTGCTGCCGCTCCTGAATGAAAAATGAATCGTTCCTGTATTCAGCTCAGTAGCAGTCTCTTGTCTTTTTTTATTTGCACATCGGGTGAGGTGCATAAGCAAGTTCAATTCTAAAAATGGTTGATAAAGGTAACAGAAAAGTTGTACATTTGATTCTGTGGAGCACTGGTTTAGTAAACAACAGAAAATAACAACTCATTCCTATAATATGTTGTGATTCCCATATAAAAACAAGGACTCTTAAAAGAGCAGCTCAAGGTTAAACTTCAAAAGCAGCTCATTCTGGGGTGGGGGAGGCACTCACTGTCACTTTCGCTTGTAAAATTCTTAATTAGGGCTCTGCTGATTTCTTTTCTGAAACTTTGGGAACCGGAGGGCAAGTTCTAGGGAAGGCAGAATTTCAGAGCAGCCCATGGAGCCAGCAGCGAAATCTGAGGCTGCAGAGCAGGTTGCAGCAGCAGCATCATCCCTGGAGAAAGGAGCTGGCAGAGGGAAGGACTAGCAGGTGCTGGGAAAGACAGACCTATCCAGCAGATGCCTCCAGGGCTCTTCCCAAAGAACGTACCCGGCAAAGCATAGGCTTTGATACCACCTGGCTTCTCCAGGGGGAACGTGTGCTGGTGATGAGCCCAACCCTTGGCCACACGCATCATCTGGGGTATCTCTTCTGCACGTGCCCGACAAAGGCAGGCAGCCCGATGCCCATCATTAACCTCATCTCTGTGGGCTTCCCAAGTTTTTAGCATATCAGATTCTGCTGAAGGCAAATCCAAGGTCACCTCATGGTGCACTTTGACTCAGTATGGTGGAACCGCACTGATACAGATACACAAACACTTCTACTAATGGGTTCTTGCTCCATCATCTTAATTACAGTAGCAGTTGGTAGTGGAAAAATAAACCCAGAAGTTTAAACTCGGCATTATTGTATCGCTTCCTTTCCTGTTTGAGATTCTAAGAATATTGTTCAAAAGCAAACTCTGGAGATACAGACAGCAGTACTGTCATCCCAGAGCATGCAGGGGAATTCACGTAACATGATTTGTGCAGAAAATGTCCGGTGAAAAATTGCATTCATATTTGCCTTGCCAGAGCTACAACAAAGCACTCGGAAAGCTACCGACCATCACACTGACATTGAAACAAATACCAATGATGGTTATTTCAAAAACTAGTGCAAACCCTACTGCGAAGCAGGAGATTTGGTTATTTAGCAATGGCATCCTTGTTGGGATCATACTCACCCTCCCGATCCACCCAGAGGAAGACTCCAGATGCTGCTCTCCTCCTGCCAGGGCTGAGCCGGTCCCATCTGCTGATTCTGCAGGTAAAAGGAAGAATTATTGGGTATTTGTACTGAAATACTGCCCACAGAATTGAAGATAAATCACAAAGTGAGAAAAATGACTAGAGGAAATGGGCAATTGGAGAGTGTCCAGGATGTACTGGGAGAGAAAGGAGTTGGGCTGGGAACACCAGAGGTCCTGCAGGAGGGGAATTTTCAGGGAGAATGGCCCCAATCTCCAGGGACACAATCTCTGCATATTCCTGGACCTGGAGGTTCACCAGGTTTTTTTCTGTTCATTTCAAGGCAGGAACATGAGTATCTCCAGTACTGGGAAGGAACTTCCCCAAGGGTTACCCTCTGCTGGTAGTTCTCCCACTGTGGAGATGGATGGAAATAGTCTGAGCAAAAAACAGAATTTATATTTTTTAGGCAGAAAACATGTGTGAATTCAGTTCAGCTATGCTGAATTTAGCAAATCTCTCTGCCCCACTGTATTTGCAGAGGGGCTTCATTTTGTGCCACCTAAACCTGATTCTCTCTACAAGCTTCCTGTGTCACCAACTAGGTTGCCCGTTAGCATAGATTTCTGCATTGCCATAGTTTTGTTAACTTGCATGTAAAATATCCCAGTTATGATCAGCCTGGAATATCTAGGTTAAACCCATCTTCCAGGCACCTACAAGTCTTAGCTTTCATTTCTATTCTTTCTTCTTGGCACAGAAAGGGGAAAAATAAAGCCAGAAAAATCAAAGTTGCCCTGTTGCACCTGACCCAGTTGCTCGCCCATTTGTTTTCTTTCTCACAGAGTTAATGCTAGAGGAGGTGAGCACACTATTGTACTTAGCCACACATAAAAAAAAAATAGCAGAAAAGTTGTGATGTGCACAGCACAGCTAATTTGAGATGTGAGGAAGCAGACCAAGGACATCTATTGCCCATTCCTGCTCCTTAATCCCTTAAAGGCCTGATAGATACCATCATCAGCCCAGCGCCTCAGGAGCGATGGAGTCTGAGGAGATTCTGCTCATAGCTGCAGTTTTTCATAAACCTCCCTGTCCCCATGACAACTCTCATGCCTTTCTCACAATCCGATATATTTTTAATGGCAATCCTTTACCCTCCTCCTCCCGCGCAGGCGGCAGCTGAGCTAGAGAATGCACTGTTAGAAACTAAAAAGAAGCCCGAAGTCCTCTGTCCATGCAAATTCAGAACCAAAAGGCTGGCGGGTGGGAGAAGACACTTAAAACCAGCACTGCTGGGTGCTTGCCCACTGCCTGGGACAACTCCTGGTGGCCACTGGGCAAGGAGGCACATGGCTTCACCCAACCCATTAAAGCTGTTCCTTACTAACCCAGCACCTCCAGCGACTGCCTTCTGTTCCTTGCTCAAAGTGTTTCTTCCCAGGTTGAGGGGGCCTTTCCCACCCCTGGGCAAATTACCTTTGCTTTGATACTTCTTGAAAATATAAAATTTTGGAAGCTCGCTTGCATCATTCCCTACACCCCTTTTTACATTTCACTGCTCATCACACAGCAAAACAAACTACAAGTCGATCATATTTGCAAGTTAAATGAACTCTGCTTTGTGACACCCTTTTTCATGTATTTGTAGTCCCCATATATAGGGGCGAAAAAGCCGTTGAGGCCTTTCAGGTATTTTCAGAGTAAAATGCTATCAAAAGAGCAAATTCCAGATCTCAGATCCTAAGTCAGATAATACACATACATACTCATACAGGTGGCACTTGACATAGTAATTTCACACATTTTCCATGCTTTATAGTGACATCATTGTTACATGCTCTAGGCAATCCTGCTTCAGCAGGGGAGTTGGACTAGATGATCTCTATGCTCCCTTCCAACTCTAAAAATTCAGTGAAAATTCAGTGAAATTGTTCATCAGACGTCCTTTGTAACTTTTTATCTGTAGAGCTACAGAGCATCATTCGGAAATACCTCGTTATAAAACCCTACTAAGCCAAGTTCTTTATTTTCCTCCTCCTTTTATTTCTTGATGCCCACATTGTTAATAATTGCTCTGCATTTCCTATTCTAGCCCAAGGTCAATCTGATATGCAGTATTTTACTGAAAGTACAAATATGGCAAGGGAGCACTGGGATATTTTTTTCCTTTATACCCTTTTCCATTAAAAATGAAATTGTGTTCTTTTCTCATTTGCAATATTTTTTTTTTGAGGGAGAGAAAAAGAAACACCCCATAAATGTTTTCAGTAACTTAAGAAAAGCAAACTAAAGAAACTGAAAAAAAAAACCAACACCCAGGTAGATCTTTCTCAGAAATAGCCTGGAAAATCGAGAGTTCAGTATTAAATGTAGAAAGTTGTAGAGCACTGAAGAAGAGCTCAGATGTAAACACAAAACAGGTGGATCATTTATAACTACATGAACTTGTAGCCTGAGAATGAAACTTATTTCTGACTCAGTTTAAGTAGCACTAAATGTGACCTCATCTTGTTATTTGTAAAAAGGAATGAGCTTATGCTATGCATTAAGAAATTACGTTGACCATTGCCCTTTTCTTGTCCTCTGCCTTCTGAGCTCTCTTATTGAAGAAAGAGATTCCCATTAATAAAACCAATTTATTTCACTCTGCCTGATGAGCAAGAAGAAACCTTTGTGAAACTCCCAGCTGTGGCTTTGAGATACTGCTGCTTCCTACTTCTCCTACCTATTTCTCGGCAACATCTCCCTTATTAAAATGCGTTTTTCATATTTTTTTAAGGTCAAAGTGTCTCAGTATCACAGTGCTGAATGGATGCAGTACCAAATGGGTGCTTTGCAGAGGGTTTGTGAACGGTGCCGCAATGGTATAGCTTCTTTTCAGCACACACCAGATTTCTTATCCCCAGAACTACTGCAGGTAGCCATTGAGCTCAGGAAACGGAGCTAAGTGCTGAAATTGATTGTCAAATATTAAGATAATCAGAAAAAAATGAAGATGTTTCCATACAGGTCTCAGGGGTCCATTGAGAGGGAGAAAAACCCCTTCAATTCTCACGACCAGTCCTCCTCTAAGGACCCCAGCCAGCTCCCCACAAATATCTCACTGCTCATACGTACACTGGTATGAACAGAAAAGGGTGCAGTGAGGGAGAAAGTGAGAAATTTCTCATTATTTTAGGTTATTCTTTCTATGCAGAGCAGTGGAAATGAAGCAATACCCAGTTATTTGTTGCACAGGTCACCCTGTGCTGCTGCCAGGCAAAGGTGAACAGGTACCAGCCAAACCACCTCCTTCTTGAAGCCTTCCTTCATCATCTGTCAGGTAGTAACGGTCTAGAAAATCACAACAAAAATTATGAAAGTTGCTTCTCCTACAACAAAGTAAGGGAAATTCAAAGCCTGTGTTGTCCAATCCAGCAGCCTGTAAACACGCAACTGGTAGTGACAATTTTAACATCCCAAACTGTCATGAAAAAAGAGGGGGAGGAAGAACTATCTGAGTTTACTCACATCAGCACTTTATTTTTTGGCTCACCACAATAATTACTGCCAGCAAAAGACAGACACACTGTGTCGGCCGAGTCCATAACAATAATTTGCAGAGCAAAGCAAAGACACACAGAATGAGGTTTTCTAAAAAATTGCAGTGGAAGCCTGTGTCCCAGCCACTGGCTCAGAGGGAAATTTTGCTCATGTCTATTTTCCAACAGTCCTGTGTTGTATATCAGCGCAGAACACCGAGCATACGCAATCTCGGGCAAAGTCCTATAAAACTTATTTTCCATCTGCAACTGAAGAGTAAATGAAAAATAAAACTGACACACCTAGAGTCACGTACAGCCCACGGCACATCTAACAGATATTATGATGAATTTATTTTATTTTATGATCAAAAACTACCAGGATTGAATTGGTATCATAAATTCCAGCTCTGAACCTTGAAATGTGCCTATTCTGAAGAACAGTAATTGAAAGTCTATTAAATTCTTCAATGATTTAAAAATAAACCTCTCAGGAAAAAAAACCTGAGAAGTCAGGTCAGTTCTTTGATAAGCCAAAAACTTAATTATATCTTCACAGGAAAAAAAATACACTACTAATTCCCATTAAAATTGGAAAACCCTTTCTTCAGCCACTTTTTCTTTCAATAAAACTCTGTGAAATGAAAATTAAATTAGCCTGTTTGGAGCTCTGGTTTTAAGCTAGCCCACAAACTGCCCTGTATATCTCTAACTTCATTCCATGCTTTTACTCAGTGAAATCACAAAGGCCACTTAAGTATCCAAAGTGAGTTACAATGAGTTTCCAACACTGGTAACCACCTACAAGTTAAACCTAGGAATAAATACATTACCTGGCTTCGAAGTAAACTGACAACATCATTCATCTGGTGCAGAAATGAACCCACTTTCACAGCTTTAATCAACACCTTGCCTTCACCTAATAGAAGAAATGCCACCTTCAAAATGCCAGAAAAGTAATTATTGCAATGCTGAAGACTAACCAAGAGTATTTTCCTGACATACTGCACTGAGGCTTCTTCTAGAAGGTACTTGGGCAAGAATTAGCAAAAAAATTGGACAATGGGTTAAATGTGTCTCAGCTGAACAAACACACTTGCTGTTCATTTTTACCTCTTACAGACATTCCATCTGAAGTTTGCACAAGAACAGATCCTGCTTCAGGGAAGCCATTAACAATTTTGACTAGTATTATTTTTTAGTTCTACCAATCCAAAACAGATTCAGAGAGAAATCAGTTCATCACAGCCTTTTGAAGCCCATGTAAAAGGCATGTACAATCCCGCCCTGATGAGCAACGCTAATGAGCCACTTCTGGGGGGCATTTTTGGCAGGGTGGCTTTAGAGCAATATTTGAACTCTGAGTCCTGATGGCAGCAAATGAACCTCCATCACTGCTCTGAGCCAGAGGCTTTCACCCAACAGGAGCACAGCAAATGAACAAAACTGAACCAGCTTGTTTGCTCTGCAGATTTTCAAATTCAGTATCTCCTGTATTGATTCCAGCTACTCCCATTTCTCAACTAAATGGGGTTATTAACGAATATTTCTGCAATAACAATTCCCACATCTGTGTTCGTGAAAACTCGTGTTAACTTAACTACACCATCCTCTCCAGAAAGTTGTATGAATTTTTCATTGGTATCACTGAACCTCAGGGGGAAGCAGGCGTGAGAGCAAAATAAATAAATCACAAATATTTTGTGATTATTTTTCCTGGTTTGGAACACATTTACTGAGGTGTGTTCGTGCAGCCAGGCCACCTCATGATCTTTACTATCAAAATCAGACACGTGTAGGACAGCAATCTTTCCCAGGAAACCTTTTGCAACAACAGAAAAATCAGAAAATACTCAAAATTGTTAATTTGCCTTTTTATGTAAGTGCACTGCTGCTTTTTTCCCCCCTTTAAATTAGCACTTTAGCTTCCTTAGTCAATGTGCTTAAGCAGCGCTGCTTAATTCAGCTAAACATACGAAAACTTCTTGGTTCACTGTGATTTGCAATTTAACAATACATATGCAAATGAAATTAGTGCTGGCAAAAAAATAATTATAGTTGCTCATGGGAGGATTAATAACTAAAGTCTGCCCTGCTTATGTTGAGGTTTAATTTAATTCTGTTGCATGCATTAAATGAAGAAACTAATTCTGCGTTCGGTATTGTGTTTGGCAGTTAATATGTGCTCACATGATTCTGTACTTATTTAGATGGAGTGAAAAGGATGGCGCGTACCCGCGTGTCTTATAAAGATACAAATAGTGATAATTAGTTGGTGGATGAACAGTATAATGTTTTTTTCTAGATATGCCAAAAAAACTGCCATTCGTCATTTGCAAGTGGTTAGGAGCGACTTATTACTATAAGGTGTAATAATGTTGTTTAAACCATCCCCTAAGGCTATGAGTATTTAACAAAAGAACAACCACCGTTCTATACAGTGTTCATGCAAACAAATCAAATTTAGACACTGCCATTGATATCTCCCCCCCACCAAAATCGTCTCAGCCTCAATGCCCAGGGGAAAACCAGACAGAGGGCTAAAGTCCTAATTTGAACAGAAATGCATTCATTTGTTGGCAATCCCAGCCAGTAGAGAGAACCCAGAGCAATGGGGTACTTCCCTCCAACCCCATTGGGAGAGTCCTGGGTGGAAAAACCCTCCCATCACATTGTTCTCACTGCGCCTAAATCCTTCCTACTTCACCAGCGTGAAATTGGGCGGGACCCTCATCCCACCCCAACAACGGTGCAAATCCCCACCATACCCAGAATGAAGGTGTTCATTAACCTAAAAAAAATAATAATAACCATGAGCATTTCAGGGTTATAAGCACCTTACAAGATGAAATCCCTTCTAAATCGTAACGTAATTATCTGGCTGTTTACAAGACTTTTATGAGTTGGATTAGCTTTATTGAAGCCCGTGGGTACAACAGCTGTCTTTCATTTAGGATTAGCATAAAAATCAATCAAGCCCCCTTATGGAGCTAGCAAGCTGAAACTGCAAGAGTTCCAATAAAAACAAAATACAGATAAAATATATGAAATTTTTATGAAGCCGGAGAATCCATATCAGGGTTGGACCTTACCTGTTGTAGATGTGTGCCCAAAATCTTTTTTTATATCTACAGCTTTGCTACTTAGCACTTACCCTGAAACATAATTGTGGCAAAGGTAATGTTATCTAATTAACTTGTAAATATTGTTTTCAAAACGATGTACCCTTTTAAACATTTAAAACTTTCCCATGTTTCACCAGAGATCAAACATTGCCACACCAAGCTAGTTTGCTGCTGCCGGAATTTATATAAATTCTTCTGGCCAAACTCTTACTAGTGTTTAGGGCATTCAAATAAGCCACGAAAACGGGTCTCAGAAACACCCTGAACATTGCAGCAAATACACGCTGAGCATTTCAGAGTAGTTTTCAAATCCTTGACTTGTTTTTGTTTGTTTGTTTGTTTAAATGGTCAACATATAGTTGAAACATGTCAGGGGAGAAATATCATCATAATTAAGTAATAGCTAAATTTACTGGTAGGTAAAGCAGCCAATTGCATAAATGTCTCCTGTCAATTAGCATCCAACCAGTTTTCAGCACAAATTTATGATATTAAACCCACTGAAAGCATTATTGGGGTCTTTAAATGGTTGTGATATCAATCTGATCGAATTTGATCTAGTTTATTGTAAAGCTATAGAAATCAGAAGATTTTATTTGAAACCAAGGAAAAACCTTTAGATGAAATTCACAAACTCATTGCCAACATGACGCTTTTCTAAAATTCTGTTACACTTGCAGAGATTGCCACAAGTTACCAAAGGTTTCTACACTTATTGCCAAAAATTACCTGGGTGTTTGCTAAGAAGTTTTAAATCTGTGGAGTTTAAGGTTCTGTTTGAATGTTACTCCACAGGAAAAGCATGAGAAAAATCACTTCCTATAATGTTATAACTTCTAATTTTTCCCTACAGGTAGTTTTAAAGTAATTGACAACTCATGGGGCTGTAGTTTTATTATTCTAACCCCAGTAGCACCTAGAATCGCTACAGAAATCCATCTTAAAGAAGGTTGAAAACTATGTGTCCTACAGACACTCTCTCTTCGCTGCCATGGACACTACCATTAATTTGTTGTGTGCATGTGTAAGTCACACAGAGATGTTCATATATTTCCACATGAAGCAAAACCTTGCAAAATTTACTGAGTTTATAAGCATGGAATAGGGTTCCTATTTAGTTCTTTCAGAGCTGCTCTAGTTCATCCTCAGATAGCTATGACTGGTTTCATGCCCCACATTCAGAAAATCCCAAGAATAAGAATTATCCTATTTAGACCAACTAATATTTCATACTAACTCCCTTTCCTGTCTTTAACTTTTTTAAAAATCAGATTAAATTTAATATTTCTTGTTCTACCTTTCTCATTTAAATACTTCTTGAAAATGCCACTTTTTTTCATAACGGCCGATATTATGAACTTACCTCAGTTACACAATCTTACCACCATAAGTGAAGTCATGCTTTTGTTTATAATAGGCACACTCCTACATTAATTCAGGATCCATCATCCAAAAAAACCAGTGTTAACTGTGATATAACTACATACAACATAGTAATCTAAAGAGAAAAAAAAAGATTCACTACACAATCCTAAATGAACTAGTTCGGTAGGAAATGGTGTCATCTTCAGAAATGTGGGTAAGTCTCCCTAAAATCACCAGTTAAACAAAGACCACTTAACATTCAGCCTGTGCAGAAGTACGGCTCACACATGAGGATGCGTTATCTGATTGGACTTTGAAGGCAAAAAATAATTTGTATAAGGGACAAGTGCTTAAGCACACGGGTGGCACAGGTGCAGGCTCATTAAATTTTAAAAGTTATTTGAATCAGACACTAAAACTCCTGTCTGCAGTTAATTTGACTTGCTTATATACGGGCATAGAAATTGTGAGACAGTCTTTGATTTTTATTTTTTCCCATGCAGGCTGACTAATTGCGCAAAGGAGAGTAAATCCAGTATGATGGTAATTATTCATGCGCAAAATTAGTTTTTGTAGGAACTAGACTCGTGCTCTTTGCTTTCTAATTGGTGCATGGCACCAATCAGCATTTAATGTAACACATCTGGGCAAAAGAAAACATACAAAAAGCTACAAAAGAGGAGGTTGGTTGGAATTCTTGATTCTGCTGCTTACCCAGGGCTCCAGGCAGGGGTGAGCATCCCCTGGTACCGCACAATTCGCGAGCTCAGGCCAAAGGCTTCCTGCCTCACAGAGATTAAACTGACCTTAAGACCGATGGCGAGCCCCTGGATAATCTGTGCTGCCATCCTATTTCTGACAGACATTTCTAAAACCACAGGGGGGTCATGAGAGAAGCAAAGAAAACCGTTTCCGCCTCCCATATTCATTTGTCAGTCCCATCATCCGATTTCCTGATAGTGACAGATAAAGCCAATGGCACTGATTGTGCTCAGGTGGGAAAGCCATTTTCCACTGGAATTATGGCTCCATTCTGCCCCACGCCAGCTCACTGCCCTTTATAGGTGTTCAGGGGAGAACTCGAGGGAGAGCTGGTACCCAGCACTGCATCCCCAATATGGATTTAGACTAGATATAAGGAAAAAATTCTTTGCTGTGAGGGTGGTGAGAGCCTGGCCCAGGTTGCCCAGAGAAGCTGTGGCTGCCCCATCCCTGGAGGGGTTCAAGGCCAGGTTGGAAGGGGCTCTGAGCAACGTGGTCTGGTGGGAAGTGTCCCTGCCCAGTGCAGGGGCTGGGAATAGACGACCTTTAAAGGTCCCTTCCCATCCAAACCATCTTGTGATTAACATACAAGTAATATCTACAGCACATTCCTGTCATTTGCTGTTACATTACTACAGTTCTCATTGTGAGAGTGTGAGGGTTAAAAAAAAAACATATATAATTTAATGTTGCTGTTCAATTGCATTAAGATTACTTGCTTAAAATCTTAAAGAAATAGATTTAATGACGATGTTAAAGTATACTGTGGTATGGATATAATTGAGGACTGTCACCAAGAAAAACATTAGTGTCTGAGGATTATAGTATTTTTTAGTACCTTATTAAAATAGTCAGCACGGATATGAAAATTTTTAGAGATGTCTTGCTACATAAATAATTGGACCATAACTTTCATACATTGTACACTATATAAAATGTTAATAAGCCCGCTAAAATAGCTCTACATTATAGAAACATATTTTATATTCCATAAAATATTTGGAACTAAATTATTCGCATTTTTGATACTTTTTTCCTAAAGGCTCTCATAATGCAAAAAGGACACAGAACTTTTGAAATGAAAACCAAGATGTTTCAGCTGTAACTTCAAATATAGAAGGCAAAAGAGCTGTGGTTCTATGTGGCATAGGAAAGGTCACCAAGGACTGGGTAAGGGCCATGTGGCCTTCCCTGGAGAGGACAAATCCCAGCTTTCTGATTGTGTACCCTGTGGAATTTAACTAAGTGGAGAAAAGTGCTTCCTCCTTCCCAGCCACAGCTCACGTCAGGTTTAACCAAGAGTAGGAACAAAGACCTAGACTATCCTTTATCACCATTTCCAAGCTGACGGATTTCATATGAAGATTAAGAATTTTATCTACATATAAAATAGTACAACCAGAGGTACAGATGTTATTTCACACCAGGTTTCAATAAAAAGGATAAAAAACTTTAGCAGAAGGAGGCTTATTTCTTGGAACATGTTACAAATTCATCAGACTGACTGTTTTCTATTAGACTACAAAATAATAAAAACAGACCATCACACCAAGGTCAAGTGAGACAGTAGTTACTCCTTTCCTTTTACAAACAGGAAAGCCAAGCAGAGGTCAAGTACCTACACCAAGTCACCCACGGGAAAGGAGCCAGAGGAGCATCTTGAACAGCATTCGGGGCTTCTGAAAGCTTCTTCCTGGAAACCTGAAATTATGATGTTCCTTTCAGAAGTGTTTCCCTGCTACTGACAGCCCAATTATTGCAGGCTAAGCATCTACACAAAAAAGCCCCCGATGCACCATTTAAGACATGCGCCAATGCTGTTTGAAAGAACCAGAGCAGCATGGTAAAACCCGATTCTTTGACCCACAAACAGTCAGCCCCAAGAGCAAAACACCGATAGCCACCAGGCTGCAAGGTCCAGAGGTGGCCAAGTGCAGGATCCATGCAGAAGGTCAAGGTACGCAGCTGGGGACAAGTGGAGAGACGCTTGCTCCATCACCACTGTCAAAGACAGGAGAGGATATCACAACTGTGATCACCTTCAGTAAAGTAAATCCAAAGTATGACTGTAAGCAGTGGCTCACAAATGGACTCAGCCCAAAATTTTCAACAGAACTGAATCTTTCCCAGATCATTTTTTCATAACAGATAAAGTTTACCAGATAAGAGGTATGAGCCCTGGACAGGTTCAAACTATGTGCTGTGATTATCAGAGGTAGCCAAAGAGCACAACAATTCAAAGTTTGGGGTATTCCTTGTATGACTCAGCATATGAAAGTCATTCTACTTATCTGACTCGCCTGAGAGGGTAAATAAATCAGATATAAAGCCCCATAGCAAGAGTGTGTCTTCCCTATTATGCTATAATTTACAGAACCTTTCAAGGTTGTGTGTGTCATTGTGGTTTGATTTAAGAGGATCCATAACCTGTTGAAACCAATGAAAGACTCGTAGGAACTCAGTAGCCTCTGGAATAACCTTTTCTAAACAGTTTGGGATCAAACTTTTTGAATTCCAATACCATGTGAAACAAAACCCAAAGAACATTTTATTCTTCAGAGCCTTTCTTATTGTGATCAAAGAATACGTATTTTATCCTGGATGACTGACCAAAAAAAAAACCCACCCCATATTGCTATAAGCATGGAGTTACTGTGCTTTCATTTATTGCCAATGACACCCCATGAATACCATCACTGATAGAATGACATAACGCCATGTGCTTGACAACTACACAGGTTCAGGGCAGAACAATAAATCCACTACACAGTTACAAATGATTACTGGGATTCACTGTATTACATATTGATCTACCTTAGTAAGGGAAGGTGGGAACAGCAAACAGGAAAAATATACAAAATCCCTAGAAAATCAATCCCAGATAACCCCCAAGCATCACTATCTCCCCCAAACACTGTTTTGCAAAGGAGATTGTGAAAAGACTCACTGTGGCCCGGTAAAGGACTATTTATCACTGGGAACTTACTTGAATTTACTGTAGATCAGCAGTTCTTCCTTCCTGCCACCACACCTTTGGAGAAGGAGGGTCCAATCAGGCGTGAAATCTTCATAGAAAGAAATGCTTTAGAAGGCACGAGATCCATGCTTTATTTTTCCCATGAAAAATGAAGGCTAACACAGTCAACTTGAAGCCAGTAAAGAGAGTAGATTTCTCCATTCAAGTTGTCCTATTTTGTACCTGTAAAAGAATAAGTATCTTAATTTATTAATATAGTAAATACAGGAGGACCAACGGGAGACAGGGATCGGTGTATTGGTTTGGAAAGCATAGTCTCAGCTGAGTACGATGTTGTTTAAGCACAATTGTCAGTGGCTGTTAGTGACTGGGACGAAGCTCAGGCTTTGGTGGGGAAAAGAGCATCCGGACAAAACCCACGTGTTGCTCCAAGGAAGAAAATATATTTTAATTACTTTTGAGTATATCGTCTATTTATTTTCCAATGAGCATTTGATGGAGACATAATCGTTCATGTTTGGAGTCAGCAGACTCAAGCAGCAGTACTCCCAGCCCTGCTGTTGTCCAACTGGGTGAAGAAGGCATGGAAGACCTGTTTCCACCAGTCAGGGAGTGCCAAGGGAAGCTTGGTGACATACTTGTTCTGTAAAGAGACAGCAAACTCTTCAGCTTTCACTTTCAGAACACACATGGAAAAAGTTTTGTATCTTCTTTTTTTAAAAAAATAAATAAATTCAAAAATGCCTTTTCTGACATCTCCTTTTACAGTCCTTAAAGTCTCTCCATCAACCCCATGAAAGTGTCTGGCATCATCTGGAAGAGCACCCAGGAGACAGGCACTGATGTATTTTCTACTGTTATTGTAAACTCTCTGACTCATTGGTAGAAGTTGCTTGTTAGAGAAGGTAATAAAAGCCAAATGGCTAATAACTATACTGTAGTGAAAATATTTAGCAATTAAATTAAAATGGAAGATCTTTTGTGTGTGCCACATTTGCATCCTCCTACCAGGCAACTCAAAAAATAGAAAATCAAAGAGAATATTTCAAGTTTACCTTACAAAGTCACAGTGCTGAGAAAAAAATGAAGTCTTGGAGACACCAGTTAATTTATGGAACAGGATCTAGCCCAGAAAAATTCCTGTTTTTTACTGAAGTTAATAATCAATTTATTGCATGCAAATCACAAAACAAAAGAAAGGCAGCAAACAGCCCACTCCTCTTTCAGGCTTAAACAAGGAAATATTTTATCAACTCTTCTTTAACATCCTTTCTGGTGTCGCAGGCTATTTATTGAAATATTTCAGTGTTTTTCCTTGGATGGACAACTACAGTCCAGATTGTTCTTTTCTCCAGCTGGGTTGAGTCACAACAGCTTTGGGTACTTTGTGTTATGACTAAACTCCATCACAAAGACAACAAAAGGCTTCCTGCAGCATTCCCTGCTTGGCCCATATTTCAGCAAAACTCCTGCTACAATCAATAAGCATTTTACAAGAGTTACGAGGAAGGTAGCATAAAGTAAGGTTTATTACCAGTGAAAGAAAACCCTTCTCATAGAAGCATGTCATTTTAGCTTTACGAAAAAATTACATTAGGATTCCCAGAGCAATACCCATCATTTGATACCTACCAATAAATGTGTGGTTATCATTTAAAAGCAACGCCTATCATGTGATGTACATAGTCTTTGTGGTTTTTGTGCCTACCAGGGACCCTGCCCAGTGTCAGAATGAGTCATGCACAATGGAAACCACAAGGACCTGCAAACCGGGTCCTAGGGAGACAGAAATAACAGCAGCAATTTGGAGCTTCGTCATGAACAAGCTTCTCATGAAGTTGTTCTTGTTTTTTAGCCCCAAAACACAGAGGGAGAGCACGTGCTTTAGAAGGGGTAGGGATAGCTTTCACTACCCCAGCATATATGTGTCAAGTATGTGCAGTTCCTTCCCATTGCACAGAGCAGAGGGACAGTCATTCAATGACAAAATATTTATATAAATCTACACATATATACACATAATAGCTATATCACCAAAACGTCTCTGTCATAATACAGAAATTCCCAGGTGACCAACTGGAAGCCATAGAGTGAAATAGGAAAGTTATTCAGCAGCAACATCTTAGAATTTGACTTCATGAAAACGAAGTTTCCTCTTCGCTATGGAGATTGTTTAAGATATATCTGTGTATCAGACACCTCACGCACAAACCCTTTTCCCTACTCAGGAACTGCTGAAGACATTTTATTGATTATACTTTTGCAATTAGAGAGCACTATAAACCAGAACAGTGACAAGCCTTTTGGAGGAGCATTTATTCAGGGAAAAGCATTGAGGCAGGATTATAGAACACCATGGTATAAGGCTTTAGCCCTTCAAATTACCATTTCATGCAATGCACTGCTGAGGAGTTTTTGATTTGTTCCTCAAAAACATGTTTTGACACAGCATCAGAGCAGAAACTTCCCAATGATCTGTGAAAATCAGCTTATTCTAAATGGAGAAGTCCAACAGTTTTGAAGCTAGTACACTGGGTCAAACTGAATTTACAGCTACATGTGCAAATGCTATGCTGGGCAGCGAAAGCGGAGTCTGCCTTTTGAATTCTGAATGAAACGTGCCTAATATGAAGACTACACATAAAATTTTACAAACTGCTGCAATATTAACACCCCCCTTTTCAAAATGACTGGGGCACTGGGGAGAGAATGTTCCATCCAATTTCGCAGACATTTGGGCAGTTTTGAGATGATGCTGTTGTATCATTTCTATTCTTCAGCTTTCCCCATGTCACAAAACTAGATCTTAGACACCAATAGCTCTGAGGAATCATAGAATCATAGAACAGTTAGAGTTGGAAAGGACCTTAAAGCCCCCGCAGTGCCACCCCCTGCCCTGGGCAGGGACACCTCCCACCAGACCAGGTTCCTCAGAGCCCCCTCCAACCTGGCCTTGAACCCCTCCAGGGATGGGGCAGCCACAGCTTCTCTGGGCAACCTGGGCCAGGCTCTCACCACCCTCACAGCAAAGAAGTTCCTCCTAATATCTAGTCTCTCCCCTCTTTCAATTTAAAACCACTATCCCTCATCATATCATTTTCTAAAACACATAATCCAAAGAAACAAAAGCAAACAAGCAAAACCCAAGTATTTTTGGTTTGCTTCTTTGAAAAGGAGTATTACATTTGTTTCTCTTCTTACTTAGATCAGTGCACAGGGAGAAACAGCCCAAGAGTCAATCCCTGCTCGCAGCAAGAGACTGGTCCAGACCATGGGAGCAAACCTAACAACCTCTGCTCAGGTGTGGGGGCACAATAGAGCCCCACTCAGGGAATGGCTAATGGAAATTGTGCAAATAGTACCCATGGAATAACCTTAAAAACCTCCTAGCAGTTTTTGAACACAGCTTATTGCAAACATAATGGATGTGAACCCTCTTTCTAGCAGGTGACGTAAAGCCATCATACCACACAAGAAGTTCTTTCCTTTCCGTGCACAGGGAGTCAAGCTACATCAAAGCCCTCAGCAGATGGAAATGAAATCATGCTAGGATTTCAGTGGCAAGATGAAAAGGTAAATGAGATGCAGCTCCTTCTTGGAGAAAAACAAGAGTACGTTGCACTGTGCTCTATAGTTTTTAAAGGCAAGACAATCTGGCCTGAAATTCACGTAGCTGTCACTAACCTGAGTAAAAAAAAACCTGTCCACATGCTCTGAGCCATGTGTGTGATATTTAGGGATCTCACAGAAAGTAGGCAGGACCTCAGTTTTGCACATTACCTCTAAAAGATGCTCCACTTGAACAAACGCTGTCAAACTACGCAGGAGCATCTGGCAGCTCTGATTTGCTCTGCATATCCCACTGCAACCAAATTAAGTTTTCTAAGAGGAGAGGAGGGGTAAAAAAGGAAAGCAAAAATAAAAAAAGGGAAAGAAGAAAAAAAAGGAAAGAAGAAGAAAAAAAAGGAAAGAAGAAGAAAAAAAAGGAAAGAAGAAGAAAAAAAAGGAAAGAAGAAGAAAAAAAAGGAAAGAAGAAGAAAAAAAAGGAAAGAAGAAGAAAAAAAAGGAAAGAAGAAAAAA
Organism: Arenaria interpres; assembly: GCA_013399435.1. Classification (NCBI taxonomy): domain Eukaryota; kingdom Metazoa; phylum Chordata; class Aves; order Charadriiformes; family Scolopacidae; genus Arenaria; species Arenaria interpres. The sequence continues at coordinate 1,024,042 of VXAK01026427.1, forward strand.
AAAGGAAAGAAGAAAGCATTGTCATTGTTTACTGTCCTTTTGATTTAGACTTTGCACTCCAACCCAGAGAGCTCAAGCATCAACCTTTGCCCAGGATCAGCACCTGGCAAGAACAAGGCCAGGGAATGGATAAGTGCAGGCTGACGTGAACCACAGTGATGCTCCACACAATATTGGTGGATCGGGTCCATGGAAGACAATCTACTGGAGAGACCTGAGCTGCATCCACATGGCCAAGCTGAGAATTAGAGGCAGAAGAGCTGCTTTCCTCGGGGCAGCGCCCAAGGCTGGAGGCACTGCCCCTGCCCTCACAGCTCAGGAAGTTACAGAATCACAGACAATTCTTCTGGGCTGGTCCTTGCAGAGCCCCGTGAGGTGACACAGAGCCGCACGGCACAGATCTGCTGGTACGACAGACATCCCTGCAAGGTATTGACATTACCTAACGGCGCACATTAAAAATTACCCATTTTCAATTATAAGTGCCTCAGAGAAAAGGCATCAAGTTTTGTAACTAGTGGAGTAACACCCCAATAGTTCCTTGAACAAACATTTAAAATATTATTTAAAAGGAGCCGTTATTAGATAATCAAACCCCATTTGATCCTAAGCGGTATTTCCCTACAACGGCCAAACCTACCAACTGTGAGAAATGAAAGTAGCCCCACAGCCAGCCCGTGATGAATGTCCAGTCACCAGAGGTCAGACACGCCGCTTCCCTGCTGTCGTTCCCCGTGACGTCTCGCATTTGATCCTACATAATTATGCTGTGCTTTTTCCCAGCTGGAGGTAGGTGACTTTTAAATTTAGTGTGTCTCCACAGAGATTTATGGGTTGCTCGTCCCTCACAGGATTCAGTAAGACTAACACCACTTCGCAGGACCTCCGCGCCAGCATCAGGACTGTCAGAAAAGAAGTGATGATGACAAGATTTTTACGGTGGGAGGTTAATAGCGGACTCCTCTAAGAGACAGAAATGAGAGACCTATGGCACTATTTGGCCCATCTCTCTGCCACGCCATTCCCCCAGCCCTGCCTTCCGAGGCACAAGGACACAATTTAGCACCTCTGGCTCCAGCGCTATGTTCAGCCAAGAGAGAGGAGCACAAGGGCTGAGACTCGCTCTTTTTCTAACAGCCCTCACAGTGAGAAGAGTCTGAGATATTGATTTGCCCTTCCATTCCATTCCATTCCTTCTAATTACACCCCCTGCACTTACATATTGCACATTTAACATTGCCCTGAATGAATAGTGTAAGGACCAAAACTTTCCTTCAATTACCTGAGGGGGGTGTTGGAGGGGGAGGGGGGGAAATGAAAAAGAAAAAAAACCCGCACGAACAGAAAGAAGAGCTTAAACAAGCACAACAAAAATATATTTGTGACAAATGCGCTGGGTGAGTTTTCTCTCCATGTGCAATTCTGGACTTTGTAATATTGCCAAGGTCTGAGGCAGAAGGTTACACTGGATTAAGGACACCTATAAATTCTTCTTCTACCTAGAGGTCACTGAAACTTTTGTAATTTAGACACAACACCTAAAGACTTCTGTAAGTGCTTTATTGCCTTTGTCCCCGCTTTCTTTTTCCTTTGCTCTTTTAGATACATGAAATAATTTTCAAATCATTAGATACAATAAATTCTTCTAGATGTTTACCACATCCTTAGGGATGAAAGCTTATGTATCCTTACATGAAATGAAAGAAGTACCTTCCTCCACAATTTTCATTTCTTCAATCTGAAATCTAAATCATAAAAATAATAACCGTGCAGAGCATTAAAATCTCACTGTCTTCTCTGCAAAACCCATGGTATTTAACTTATTTCTCTGTGACTACCTGCTGTTGTAGATTTTCCCCACTGAGAAATGACTAAGAGTTACGTTAGAAGGATTTCTGGTTTCGTAACAGTAGAAATGCAGAGTAAAGGAACTGAGACCAGTCCCATCCCTGAGGCAGCTCAGCTCTAAGTTGTACCATCGTAGAACCTGCCCTGTTCAAATGAGACATCTACCTTCATCCTCCCAGAAACATGGGATGGAAATTGTCCCCAAGTGGACAATGGACACATGGTGCCATGCCAGCTTTCAGCATGACAAATCGGAGAGGAAAATGGCCAAAAGATTAATGGCTGCCTCTTATTAAAAAAGTATTTTTAAAACCCTATGAAATTACTCCAAGGGAGGAAAAGTTAAACTGTCTCTTCAGCCATCAGAGACAGGAGGGTTTTGATCCATTAACCTTGCATGATAAAACACGATAGAAAGGATGTCAGAAAGAAAAACACAAAGGCATGATTTTACAATTCTGAAAGCCAATTTGAGAACAGGCTAATGACCATCCAGACAGTACGTATGTGGTTCCCAGCAACTGCTTCTGCAAAGGACCACCCAGCCCTTGGTCACTCCAGCGAGCCCAGAGCCATTCCTTTTGGGCATTTTGCTTTTTCAGCACTCTGTATTCCTTTGTGAGATCGGGGAGCCGTAGAAAAGAAGAGCTGCCTGATATTAATAGCTTTAGGATGCAGCTTTTGGTGGGGCAAGCATTTGAAGTCAGCAAGCATAAATCACAGACGCAGAAATCCAAATTATCCAGGCACAGAAACTGCTGCTACATTCTTTGCATATCTCAAGTCTCCAAAGCAGTACATGCATAAAGACTCCATGTAAAGAGCTATAACAAAAAGCAGGAGATATTTCAGATACGTTAAAGAATACCTGCAAAAAACCAAATATGACAAACCCTCCACAGCCATTATAATTTTCATAAGGAATGCCAACCATAATTTAAATCATGAGAGAAGTGCTGAAACCAGACATCAGAAGCCCTAGTCCTCTACTGATTATGGTATTTATTGATGACAATGCCCACATGATTGCAAGCAAACAAAACAAGAATTTGGTGTGTAGAGGAAGGGGGGGGTTGTATTTTTCAACATGAGTTTCTCATTTCATGCAGATTCCGTTCTCTTTTATGGAATTATTCTCACAACCACAAAGATGTACCACTTCTAAAAACACGAATGTCAGTATGCAATTGAATTAATTTTGAATATGGATGAAATCAGAGACTTTGCACTGCAGCTTTCAGAGCCAAACTTAGTTCTGAGGTGCATAATAAGCTCAGCAGCATTACAACACAGATAAAACATTTACTGCAGATGTATTGTAGGCCATTAAAACATTGTACCATCCAAGCTCCATTTGCACCTGCACTCCCTCTATTTAACACCTTTCCATTTTGCTGCTGTTGGAGTAAAGTACTTCATTTATTTTAAATATGTTTATCCTACCTTGCTGCAGGCCAACACCCTCCAGGGTTTCCTTTCTTCTTACGGTACACAGACTGAATTTGAGATGATATCTCAAAATTCACCTCTTTTGGATGCTGCCCGACAGCTCAACACAGCTCTTCTGTGCCAGTCTTCATCTGCCAGCATTACAGATGTCATCTGCCATTGCAACGCGCTCTGCCAGCTCCTCTCCGTGTTTGCAGCTGTTTTATAGGTACGCACCGGTGATGAGAACCTGGAAAGATCCAGAAGCAACGTCTTGCAATAACCCATGGACTGCAATTCATGAATGGCCAACCAAGGTGACTAATGGAGTTGGCAAAGCGTGGGTTAGAAGGTGGCAAAGTCTTCATAACACAAGGTCCTTGGTATTAGAAAGAGTGAAAAGAGCAAATTGGGGGCCTTTAAGTGTCCTAAAAAAAGAGACTCTATATCACCTCTGGTGCTTTATTTTTTCTGCAGCTACTTTCATTCCTCAAAGCGTTACATGTCTACTTCATAAGAAAGTTTTTATACCCAAATACCTCCATTTCCATTCTGACCCACTGGTCTGTGTCGAAGAGCCATTAAAGAGCCTTGTGCAGCCTCGAAACAGCCGTTCCTTTGCCTTGCTCTGTCCTTTCATGTAGAGCAATTTTTTATCTGCATTATTTAGCAGTTACAGCATCAGATATTGTTTTCTAGGAGACTAAGAGGAAGAGAAAAAATGAAAAAAGGGGGGAAAGGGGAAAAGAGATTTCCTAGCCTTGGTCATTGCATGCCAAATTTCTACTCAGAATAAATTTTCACAATAGATCATATTGAAAACACCGACAGACTCTTAATTGGTGTTCTGCCGCGCGCCATACACAGCTACACTGCAATAATTTGGAAATGTCTTGTTTAAAATACATTTAGGCTATTCAAAGCAGATATTGATATTCGCTTGTAGTATGAGTATGCCAACAACGCCTTGAAGGCATCTCTCAGCAACAGAATCTTTTTCAGCAGCAGGTGGGATGAAATGGTGACAAATGGGATGGAAGGCAGCACATATGAATAAACTATATAATATCCTATTTGCTTCCCCAACTTGGCTGCTCGCTTTGTTATTTTTCATACGCTGGCAGTGTGAAAGCAGCCAAAGCACAGCCCCATTCCCACGTCTCGGTCCTACAAGGAGATCGGAAGCAATTTCTGCTCAATGTGCTGTCCCCAGGAAAGCACAGAGCGTCCGCAGGGAGACAAAGAGAAAGCGGCTGATGAATGAAATCCTGGCCTTCTTTCGGAGTAGATTCGCAAGGAGGGTTTATTAACAATAACACAATTGCAGTCTCAGAGAAGGGAAAAAAACCTGCAACACGAGAGCTCCCTCGAAGCAATCTCACAGCTGCTCCCTCGGTGGGTGCGTCGTGTTTGCTCAGATATAAAACACAAACAGGCTCCCATTCTGCCCAGACCCACTCTTACGGGGGATAAAAATCACTCCTCTAAGGATTGCTCCAAACTATCGTGCGCATTCGCATCTGGTGAAGAACCGAGATTTAACATTCTTTCTAAAAGAGAAAGAAGAAAAAGCAACAAAGTGAAAAAAACCTGGGTTTCCAAAGCCTGTAATTTACAAAAATAGCGGTTATTTTGTTATACAAATCTTGTTTATACACACGCAAAAAGGACTTAAAGCATCTAAACAATATCTAATGAGGAGAATAAGTTCTTTACAGAGCTCTGATCCTGTGCTTCTCAGGCTCGGTGGGAGCGTTGCCAGATCCCTCTGTTTGGCCTGACTTTTGGCCGGGCACTGCAGCAGGTTTTGTTCATCCCTTATCATTCCGTTGTCTCATATCGCGTTGAGACAATAAATATTTACCTGCCTCCCACAGATGAGGGAAGGTTTAATAAATTATTGCCTGCTCACTGTTTGTGGGAGAGCTAAGCACTGGCATTACCTGTGACTGTAGAAGCCACAGAGTAGTGAATGCAAAGCCCTGCCTGATATTCAGGTTAGTTAAAACCCTTCTCTTGAAGTGACCTTTGAAAGGTTGCTTAATCAATGCACACTAAATCATGCAGAAGGGGTTCGGTATCCCCATCACTTCAAGAAAATAAAGATGAATTCACAATACATACACATAAAGAAGTCAAGTCTACATTGCCTTGAGTGTCCTATGTCTTTGGATGTAAGATAAGTTCTATTTTTAGGAGAGTTTTGCTGGGTTTTTTAAGTTTATAAATACATTAAGAAGTTAAACACCATATGCTTCCCTCTAGACCATCTCCCCACAATTCAGGGCATGGCTGCCACAGCACTTTTTGGGTCCATGAGGGACCAGCACATCTCACATCATGCCCAAGGAATTCCACCTCTATCCTGTTGGCAGAAATGCTACTCTCTGCATCTCTTCTTTTAAATTGCTTTCTACCTTTTTTCTTCTCCATTTTTTCTTCTAATCTGCCTATCTAAGTATTCATGGTATCTCCACTGCCTGAACACAGAGAAGACCTGCAGCACTTTCCCATAAAGGTTATCAATGAAGAGAAACCTGTTGTGGATTTGCTCAATAGGAGTTAAGGAACAGCATCTGTCACACCTCCTGGAGGAAACGTTTCTGTTCTTAGCTTTTGGGGAGGGCTAGGGAGGGACAGGACACAATGAACATTGAGCATCCTAACTGTGCCTGTAGGTACACTGAAAAAAATTGAGAAGAAAATTAAACATTTTTTGCAAATTTCAAAAAAAAGGGGGTTATAAATAATGCTTTTTGAATTACAAGATGAAAAGTGACTGAGCACAAGGAGCAGGATTCTTCTCTCAAGCTGATTCTTTCAGGAAAGGAGGCAGGGACCATTCATCCTCTCTGCACTCAACAGCTCCTCGTTAAGGAAAACATGGATATAACTTCATCTTGCTAGAAAAATCTTCATGTGAAAATACCCTCAACATCCTCTATAGGCCTCAAAAACACGAGCTGACAGAGAAAAGAAAATCTCACAGGTGCTGCCCACCACACATCCAGAGATTCCAACTCTCCTGGAACCACTTAATATTGAAGTGCATCACTATCGCTTTCATTTCCAGAGTAATTAAATTGGAACTTATGACTCAAATATCCAAAAAAGCTATTTCACAGATGATCTGAAACCATGTTTCAGCACAAACATTTGTAACATTCACAGATCCTTTGTATTTGGCAGGCTACGGTATAACAGACAGAAAATCCAGAGTAATACTTTCATATATATTTAATATACCCATTACTGAGATTCCCAGCTTATAAATTGAAGGGTTAAAATGTCTGTAACCATTAGATTACCTGTACACAGAATATTAATGCTGCCTAAGAGCAGACATCACTTATATTGTCTTCTGCTATTGTCATTTTTAAGTACCACTCTAAGCAATTGATTACTCTAGTGCTACACGTACATATAATGTTCAATATAACCTATGGCTTTCTGAAATACAACTGCATTTAGTTTAATTGTTACATCTATAAAATGTTCTTTATGGTTGCTGTGGTAGAAATATCACTCACTCAAAGGATCTTTGCCTTTGATGGGATCAAGGACGGATTACTCCCAAATGACGGGGTGCCTTTATACAGAATTCAGGTAACCTGTTACCCATAAATTTATGGTCAACTTCAGAGAAGCATTTTGCACTTTGCAGGATAATAAAGTTCTTTGCAGCAGCAAGCATGGATCTAAGTGACAAATACAACTTAATCAAGGGAAAATCTATTTCAAACAGAAGATAAATTGCCTCAAACCTTGGTAATTATCTCTCTGGGATTAATAATCAACTTTAATTTAATAATTGGCTTAATATTTCCTTTTGGAAATCTACAATAATTAACCTACACTCTCTTAAAAATAATATTCCCATGCACTTCACGGAATCATTATTTAATGAAAACAAAGTTAGATAAGCTGTCACTAGGAAAGAAAAAAATCAAAGCACAAATTAAAAATCCTTATTTTGTGTTGTCAAAGACTTCTAATCTTTGGCAAGACAGGTGTCAGGAGTTCTGTCATTTAACGTGATCCATCATGAGGAGTTCTGAAGAGCCCAAAACGTGCCAGCCAAGTACCAACCACCAGGCTCAGCTTTACCAACCCTCCCTCTGTCCGAGCAGAGCTTCAGACACACATGTCCAGTGGTAACAGACATGGATAACGTTGAGGATTAGACCTACTAATCACAGAAAGAGATTCCAAAAGAAAACATTCCAGGTCCTGCTAAAATTCACTCTCTCTTTGCCAAGCCTGTGATTTTTTGAGGCAAGTCTGGGAGGACTTTGCTTTTGGCACGAACTTAAAATGCTGGATCTGGGCATCGCAAAGCAAATCCAAAGTGCCTAAAGTCAGGCTTCAAAACAAAGACAGATTAATTTCTAGAAGCTCCGAGGGTCAACAAGGAAAAGTGCAGTTCCCCACTCCCAGGAACCAGAGCTCTTATTTCAAGTGCAGTAAAAGCTCCCCAAACCCTCTCCCACCAAAGAGTAGACTGGGTTGCTTTGCACGTACTGGGCAATTTGTCTTCCACAAGAGCCTACCCACTGTTTTCTCTTGGTCAGCTGATGCAGTACATTATGAAAAGCTTTCTAAATATTTGCACATAAAACTGTTTGCATCCCACAGGAATGCAGGCTATGCTAAGGGTTAAAAAATAATCAGGTTTTGATGTCAGGAAAGCGATGGTGCCTCTGCATTGATGTCTGGACATTTTAAATAAAACTGTGGCTGAACTACCTAAGGTCACCAATGTATACTTTGTCCTTTTTGCTTTCTTATGAATAGGCTTAAAGATGTACAGTGACTTATACGTAGAATGAAATCTGATAAAGCATTTAAAGGTCCTTAACTTGGGGCAAGACCTGAACAGAGGCACCAAAGACCTACAGCATGTAGGGGATGACCTACTGCAGAGCCTGGGGGCTTCGAAAAGATTTTCTACATCTGCCTGAAAATGCTGATTCTCCCAATGTCAGCGGAGACTCATCTGAAGGGCTGTTGTTCTATAGCATTTTATCTACTGATTTTTACCAGAAAAATCAGTTTGCCTGGAAGCAAAGTACAACGGAGAACTTCACTGTGTCCGTTCTGGTGTCCTAGATTAATTTTAGTTCTGCCAGAAAATGGGTTTTCCCTTCATAAAATAACAATCCTCTCAAACAGCACGACATGAAGTGGTTTGACTTCACACAGTCCTGAAAATGGTTTTCATTCCTATTACATGGAAAGCTTCCATGCTGTTCCTCGGAGATTGCAAGCTGAAGTTCAGCGTTCCTTGTTGTGCCAAAGTGACGCAAAAGGTGCGTGGGGGTGAGAGGGTGTCAAGTTGTAATAACTGTGTCTTTCTCATACTGCCAAAAAGTCAGTGCAAATCACAAAACCCGAGGTGGAAATAGCACACTGAAATTTCTGACCAAACTCACTGGTAGGACTGAATTATTCCCTTCTTCAGTTTTGCAAAACCAAACCAAATTATTGTATTTCGTATGAGATGGGTCGTATCATGTTAAGTTTTTTCCCCCTGACTTCAAGAAATGTATGCCTCTAAAGTCAGCCTAAATTTGGAAGTTCAGCATTACTTGCAAAATTAAAAGGTACTGGGTAGAAAAAGTCTGTTCATCTATTTTCTAATACTGTTACAAAATCTGTTCTCAAACCGAAAATCAGTTACCAGGAATTTTATAAATAGATAAAATAAAATTAAACAACAACAAAAATCAGTCTCCTTACCTTTTAGGATTCGTAGGTATCTTGTAAATCTATCTTCTTCTCCATAACCTTCATTCAACAAAATACAACTCTTCTTTGAAGGAATCTAAGAGCTGTCATACCTTCTCACACGTCTACAAATTGTGGACCCTTGCTCCTTTGTTTTGCCTGCTGACTGCTTTATTACTCTCCCTACTTAAAGTTTCCTGCTTTATTATTGCCTGATTTAAAGAGCCAGTCTGGACCTGTGAAATCAGATCCAGTTTATTCGCCAATTCGCCAGAATTCACCAATTCTTTGAAAATCAGACACACAACAGCTAACATATTCCCTAGTCTTAAAGAAACCCCTATCCAGCCTCCAGAGCTGACCACTTCCAACAGTGACCACCACAGACACACTACTTGTAGTAGTATTTCCTAGCACAGCATTATTTTTTTTTCTTTTCAGTAGATTTTCTTTCTTTATTAACATTTCCTTTCCCTTCTATTTAGGGACAGTCTCCCAGGGTGGAGAGCATGACTTACACCTTCTCACTCAGCTGCTCCTTTTAACATCCCAAAACAATAACTCCATTCTCATTTTCCTTGCTGTGACTCACAAGCATCTTCCTGTGTTTCACAGGTCATCTCCCACCCTCATTTACAAGAGAAAAGAGCAGAGAAGAAATCTCTCGCCCAAGTTAATAGAAGAGTCCCTCAGTGCCGAATGCCCTCAGGCTTTCTGGGGAAGGGCGACAGAGGAGCGGGATCACACACCAGTGCTCTGGTCCAAGCTATACATAAACGGTCTTCTCCAGCATCACCGGCTCCAGCCCCTTCAGGGGCACTATCAGAGAAGATGGTGCTTTGGTCTTTAATGAAACCACATTTTCTCTGTACCTGTAGGGCTGAAATTCTCAGTTATATTCATCCTTACAACACCCAGTGTCACCCCACAGGAACCAGACCAGTTTTTCCCAGCACACAGGAACCAGAGCAAACCAGGACTTCAAATCCAATTTATTACAAATGCAAATAAATCTGTGTAAGTGTTCCTCAGTTATCAGTGTCCCTAAGTCTGCTTTGAGCTCCGCTTTCCTGTTGATGTCTTCATATTCTATAGTGCTCACTTTGGCCAAACACATCTAGTATTTCAGGTTTCCTCATGGAACTACAGTTGTTTCTTCATATTTTTCCCCCTTTATGTTAATTTTCCATTTGCAGTCTCTGAAGGGAAAAGGGGTGAAGAAGAAAGGTGAAAATATTTTCTTCGACATATAGCAATCAATAAAAGCAATGCTACAGAAGCCAGAGTGTTCCCTGCTGATTTGCCTCCCCTTGAAATATTGATACTGCTGTGGTAGATCTTTTTTCCTTTCTCCTGCTTTTTGAAAATACAGATAATATAAATGCTCCCATTAGCAAGAAATATGTCACATCTAAATTAATGGTATTCAACCAATAACAATGCTACTCTCTGGCTGTCAAGTTAACTCAATTTAAGGTTAGCAGAGCAATTCTGCCATCCAAGCCTTATTCAGAGACAGAGATGAATTAAGGCGATTCTCACAGGCTGTGCACCCAGGAAAAGCATGCCCTGTGTCTAAGCGATTACCTGGGAGCCTTTCGCTTGCACAATAGCCTTTTATTCCAGTATTGGGCAAGATCCTGATCCCAGTAAGAGATCTGCAAACCAGTAGGAGCTCACAACCCCAGGGCAAGTCTGGAGAAGCGGGAATGAAGTTATTTCCCTTTTTCAGTGGTTAGAAGGGATCAGGAGCCGCTCCATAGATGTTTGATCATGAAGCCTTGCTTTAGGAAATTTTATGTCTTAAAAGGAGATCGGTATCTTCAAAATAGTCTTTGACCCCAGCACAAAAACCTCTCTTTATTAAAATACTTAACAGCAAGTAAAATACTTGTTAAGATAACTCAGTGATATTTTTTTTTATTGCCTTTCTTTTTTAAAAGGTACTATCAAAAGACAGCAATGTGTTAGTGGTTTTACTAAACTGAACCAATGTCAGAATGCAGGTGTCTATTACAACCTCCGAGAATGACATTAAATCTTTATTACAAAAAAAAAAAAAGGTTATAGACAGATCAATGCTCAAGGGTGATTAAGTGACTAAATCATCTAATCTGAGCAGCATATGGTTTCATTGACAAGCAGTGGACAAAGGGAATGGGAAATAAGGTTGCAGGCTGAAATGCCCATAAAGACATTGGCATAAATCTACTTTAAATACCATGGGTACAACAACACGACTGTGTTCATACACGATTACAGTCAAATTAGTGGTGCCAACAGCTCCTGTAATGCAAAGATCTAACATTAACCATCACAAAACACAGCTACCCATGCTTCAATCACTTCAGATGTTTCATAAAGCCCCCAGTGGTATTTCAAGCAGTGCTGAGGCACTTACCTCCTGTTGATAGAATTAAACAAACACTTCTGGAAATTATACTGGGTGCCTACATGCCTTTAAAAATAGGTTTGTGGAGCTGGCTATGTGGAGGACTTGATTAGTGCAATAACTTTTAGTTTGGTCTAAAGGTCCTCAGAGAATATATTTCTTCCCACCAGGGATAACCTGGTTTAAATACTACAGTTTAAATTCAGTGTAAAATTTATACAAGAAAAAACCCCTTCTGTGGTTAGGAAACAGGTTCTCTCTTCTAGCCTCACCTCTTTTGGCATCCCAGCTTAACTGCGGTCAGAGCTTCCTCCAGGCCTCTAGTTCTGCTGGGAATTCTTGATTATTTCTTTTACATTTCAATTAGCAGCTTTATCTATGCATCATTGAGTCATGTCAAGAAAAATATATTTTCTCAGTCTCACTCAGGACTGGTTTCCATCATCCTACCAAGTAGAATTCACAGGTCGAGTGCACCGATTAAAACCTCAGAAAGGAGGCGGCCTGACAGAGCAAATATGTTTAATAACTATGCGACATTTACTTTCTCTGGCATGTATTTGCCTGAAGATCATTGGAGTTTTGGCCGGTTTTAAATCAGTATCGGTACAAAGAGAGGGATTAAAATATCTACTTTTTACCTGCATCATTTCTGCAAGGTGCTTTGTATTGCAGGTATTTTTTATTTCCCTCTGGAGAAAAGAACTTTGTTACCTTTTCACTTTCAATGGAACTTCAGAGCAATTCCAGTTCTGTGTTGCAGAGGTGAAACTCTGTGGTAGCTCCCTGAAGACCAGCAGCATTACTCCAGATTTAGAGACCGTAACCAAAACCGGTGCCCGAGCACACAGTAATTAGCTCACAGTCACAGCAGGACCTGGAAACCAGGCAACTTTTCCACTTGGTTTCCTGTAAACACGGTCTTTAACAATTACTGATGTCGAGCACTGTACAGACAAAGAATTATTCTTACAAGAAGGTTATTATGAGAAAGTTTAGTATGATGCATTCAGAACTAAATAGAAAATAAAAGTCTAAACATAATGAAGATAATACGTTTCACAGGAATGCGTATCAAGAGGGTATGGTTTATTAATCACTGTATATCACAGCTTAGTGGCAGAAAAAGCAATATTCCATTGGTATTATACTGTGACAAACCAAATTTCCCTGCCATACCCAGTGTGGAGAGAGTGATGTGCATCGTACTCAGACCTAAATTCAGTAAATGGCTTATTTCGGAGTCTCACTGCCTGCATGCATGAATGGGAATTACAAGTCTACCAATGAGCAAGCAAAGGAGAATGTGGTGAAACGTGCTTGTTATTTGCAAAGTTATTGAACAGTGAACCAAATTACACAAAATCTGACTTTCCTTTCTCAAATGCCTCCTATTAGGCCTCCCATGAATAAAAGAAGAGGACACAGTCTTTGGGAAGCAGATCCATGTGCAGACAGAAGAGCAGAATTACAGAAATGGATATGAATTGTGTAGAGCAAACTACACACACTGAGAACCCACCCATTTATTTATAGTGCTGGAACCAGGGCAGAGGAAGGAAAGAACGGCCTCAGCAGTGAATTGTTTCTTTACGTATTTTCCCAGGGAGGTAGAAGACAGAAGTCACCCTGCCACCAGACAGCTGTAGGAGATCCTCACTGTCAGTAAACCTAGCAGCTCTGCTGTCTTCTACTATGGAAAGTAAAAGTCTATAGGTTACAGCTAACAGGTCTGGTACCAGCCCCACCATTTTCTTCTGTCCTCTGTCCCCAGAAGAAAGCAAAGAAGCCCCCAGCATCCCAGCAGTTCATTGCATCTGTCATTTTATACAGAGATGACAGGTCCAGTTCTGGAAATTCTCTACTGAAGCCCGTTTAGAAGTCGTTTAGAAGTCTGAGAGATGGTTAAGCAGTAACTATAGAACAACCCAAGACACGTTAAGTCGATCTTTTTATGGAGACTCATTGAAGTCTCCTAGCAATATTCATGAATTGAAATCAAACAAATTATCAGGAGAAACTAGTAAACTGCTCTTTTTTCCAAATTTAAAATTTGGCTACATCCCTCTAACATACCTTTTTCTTTAAGGTATGTTTTACAACTGCCTTCATCACTGTAGGCAGATGCCTCTGTTCGTACACGTACGTGAGAGCGGTGGAACTAGATCTTTGTTAAGGAGATGATCCCGTATTCCACGAGTAACCAAGAAACACTGGCAGATGATATTAGCTGCCCCATGGCAGCAGACTCACAGCCATTCCTTTCGCTCTTCTTATGGTAAGTAATAAAGTGCAAGGAATTCAAAGACTGGCCCCAGTGTTTCTTTCTCTGACACAGGGCCTGGGGAAGAGGATGTATTTGTTCATGCCCTATTGACACTCCCGAGCACCAGAGCTCATCTGTGCATGGTTCTGGGGCCACCACCACGCTGAGACCCCACGCAGTTAAACCCACTGATGACTCAGCATCAGAGCATCACTCTTGGAGAGATGGCACACACACTCAGCTTGCTTCTTCCAACTACTAAAGCCTTGTAGACCGCTCTCCATTAATTATACAAAAGAAATGTCGTGGCTTAGAAAGATTTCAAAGGGTATAACAGGACCAGACACTGAGGATAAAGACTGCAATCTGCCTCCAAGAAAATATTCATCTTAGCTAAGCATAAAGGTATTCTGGATACTCCTCACTGAAATCTCATTTTGCTTTGGAGGGAACAAAGTACTGACTCCCAGGATTTTGCAGCAAACCCAACAGGTTACCAGGAGAACCAGTTCTGCAAGAAGACTCATGATCCACAACCACATAATCATCATCTTCTATCTGTTTTCCAATGGAAGAGCTCATCACTAATAATTAATCCAATGAATTAATAAAAAGAAATCAGAGCAATGGATTCAAAGCAAAGGATCAGAGCGGCTCTTGATGTTCTCCAATTCTGCCCATCTTCAGAAAACACCCTACCTGAAAGGCTTTCAGTGTATATTAGACCCTCATCTCCTCTACACAAGAAATACATGCCAGGAGGTAATTCGAGTGAGCGAAGTTAACTCTTGAGATCAAAACTTTCCCTATTTTCCTTTGACACACACCACATCATAGACAATGCCACTATTGCTTAAGAGAAAATTGCTCCACCAAGCCTTGCAAGCGAGAGTGAAAACATGAGGGAAAATAAATAGTAAATTGTGAAGAAGAAAAAAACAAAATTAGATGTAAAATTGCTGTGGGCTTACTATGTTTTTCAAAATTTATTTGAAAACTACCACTAGAGAGTGATCTTCTAAGACAAGGGAAATATTGGAACATGCAGAGTTCCTGTTTTGCTATATTTCTCCAGAAAAGAAAATTACTTCTGATTATATGCACTGCGGGAATCTATTTTTGAATCTATTTTCTTCTTTCTCCCCTTCTCCTCCCTTATTTTAAGTTCAAATACACTCCATTCAAAGACTGACAGTAAAATCAGGAACTGATTGCAACAACTCTGAACAACACGCTGACAAAAAAATCCCAGAAACCAACAAAACCAACAAACGATATGGGAGGTATAAATGTAAACTAAGTACCTCCTAGTTTTATACCTATAGTACAGTATATATAAAGCCTAAATGAAATTCGATTATAATTCCATTCCTGACAAGCCAGTGAAGAACATTTATTTTTATACAAAGTGGAAAAACAAAAAGGGCATTTGTTTTATGAGCCACAGAACAAAGAATTGTTTTCTGTCTTAGACTAAGATTAAAATGACCAGTTATGTGCAGATTATTTTTTTTACCGTAATTTTATTATTTACCCATGACTAAAAAAAAGCAGCTCTACTTACTCTTAAGTACAGTAGCCAAAATCCTCATAACGGTCAGTGAGCAGGAACTTTTCCCAGTAGCTTGCAGGACACCGCCTGCCACGCTACCACTTTTAAATAATAATTGCATGTATTTCCATACAAAATATTCACAAGCAGAGAATTAATAGTTGTTTTGCTTAGAATTGCACAGCCTTGTGAATGTCCTCTAATTTCAAAGCAAAAATCAGAGTTAGATTTACAGGAAAAAACATCTAAACATTTCCATAAAAAAGCACTATCTTAAATATATTTTTTTGAAGCTTTTGGATCCTTTAGCTCTGACAGAGAAGCAGAATGCTGTCAGATGGATCTGTTACACACATTTCTGAACATAACCATTTCTCTAGTCAAATATTAGTATAAGAGACTGATCAATTTCCCTGAGTTTAATACATCTTTTATTTCAATTAAAGCCTGAGTACATTCTATTACTATGGTGACCATTTCAACCCTTTCTCCATTTCCTGCAGTTCTAGGGTTTTATTGTGTAACGCTTCTTATGCCTGAATGCAGCTCCTGGCTGATAGGGATCATTCTGGGCTTAATGTCCAGGTCCAGCACTAATATTAACAACTTACTGCTTTCACACAACCTGAAGATGCATTAGAAATCTACATCTTGTCTTTTCAGAAAACTGTAGTTGACAATGTCAGTCCAGAAAGCTGCAAAATCCTTTAAACTTTGCTGCATACAAAAATGGAATAATTGGATATGGTATTTCTTTATCCCTAATTTTACCTATTCACTGCCAAAAGACTTACTTTTTCTCTGCCATCCCTTCATTATATCTGTTATAATTACTCTCTTGCAGACCTGATCAGGGATACAAAGAAGATAAAGCAGCCTTTAGTTTGCTTTCCTAGAGAATCATTAAGAAACAGATTTCTTCAGCTCTATATCCACTCATCAAAAAAGCCTTGTTACAAAGACACACCTGTGTATTCTACCTGCTGCTACCACAGCCACAGCTTTCCAACAAGCACAGCTCGTCAGACACTGTGCTATTAAGATCAACCCCTACAAGGTCTAAAAAATATCCACTTGAAAAGAAACTATAGGAAAATAGTTTTCAGAAAAGCTAATGATTGCATTTGTCTGGATTTCCAGTTTTAATCACAAATATAATACTACAGAAGTTGCGACAGCTCCAGAAGAGGTGACAACACACTGTAGACAAATAACTGTTCATCCCTACCAAAATCAAGCAAGTCAGAAACAGCCTGAAGCAGGTTTTTAGGGGAAGGACAAACATCCACGTGAGCCAAATTATTTCTCTTCATGTCCATATGGCTCAGGTACCCAAAGCTAATTTGCTTAAAAATATCCTGAGTGCCACTCAAAAATGGTACTGCAGGTTTTAGTGGAAAAACTCTGTTCTTAAGTTGGCAATTATAAGCAGGACACATGGTTCTCCACTCACCTTTTCTTGGATATTCATCGTATTTTAAATGGTCTCATAAAGCCACGTTATTTCATTTTCTGCAAGTATTCTTTGCTTGGGAGATCCCTCTCAGCCAACATTACAACCTAAACTGGTTTGACAGTACATGCCTAGATGGCATTTTGATCCTTTTTGAACAGTTGGGGTAAACAGCAAAGCTCCGCAGCAGCTAATGAACCAAAAATAATGACTGCTACCATCATGATTTACTGTGTATTTAAAAGATAATAAAAAAAAGGGCCAAAACAAAATCCTTCACTGTGGTTAGTGGAGCATATAAGAAACTGTGGTTTGCCTAAACATGAAGAAGCAGCAACAATTCTGCAGCCAGAGAAAAGCCTGTATCTTTTCAGATGACCATGGAAGCCAAAGGGCTTTCTCAAAGGGCCTCCTTCAGTTCAAAGCTGCACACTCTGAATCGAGCCTCTAATCTTTAAATAGCTTCCCTGGGAATTGTTTCAAGTTTCTGTAACAGCAAGTTTATTGTCTCTGCATTTTATGAAGCAGCCAAAACCACAAATTGATCCAAGCGATGGGCTTGTGACGGCTCCAGCCAATTTGGCGTCTCGTTAGGGATGACGCTGGAAGGAACCAGAAGTTTGTCACTTTTTCGCTTAGTACAACGCTGCACGGGATGAAAGATCCTGTGTCTCCTGCTGAGCTTTGCAACTAGGAGTTTTAAGGCTTTTATGTACTGCTGCTCTCTGTTTCACCTTAAGCACATCTTTTATCCTGAAGGTGTTCAGCAGTGGGCAGGAGAGCTTAAAGAAAAAGTCAGAAGGCTAACAGTGACTTCATTCCTGTCATGAAGGATTCCTTTTTTAAGGATAAGCCACTTACACTGACTTTTCTGCGGTGATCCCTCTCCAGCACCGCTCTCCAAAGAGCATAATCAACCATCAGCGTGTGCACACGTGAGCGTGGGACAGGTTGCTCTATGGAGGCACCCAACAAGCCTGTCCCCAAAACCTCCTTCCAGACTTTATCTACTCCCTGCACCAGTGGTTAGTCTCGTTAGAATTAACTTAATGTACAGTAGAAATGTCCTCGCTGTACTGTCATCTGTTTTTAACATGCCACAATTCTACCTCTTTCCTTTGGGATTACTCTTTCTTGTGCTTTACTCTTCTCGTTCTTTGAGTTATAAGGCAGAAAAAGCAAAGTCCATTCTTAATTCAGAGCTGCAGAAGAGACAACATTCTAAGGGCTGCAAAGTCTGGACAGATAAAGTCTGGGCAGACCATTCTTCCCTCCTGGCTGCTTTTAAAGACCCAAACATTTTCAACTCCTACTTTTTCCACCAAAATCCTTTTGACTTTACTTTTGTACATCTTTAGCTCTACTTCTGGAAGGTTTTCTGTAACTATTCCTACTTCAGGAGTGAGACATATCTCTGTATCGTGCTGGGATGGTACTAGAAAAATTTGGGATACAAAACTTCAAGGAAAGAGATGTGATCAAAGTAAGAGGCACCAGGACTGAACCTCCCCAACAGCCTTGGGTGCTTCACTCTGCCAATGACACGTTGACATCAGACCCTGCCTAGATAGGAAATTTAGGCAGTTATACCTGTAGCTCAGAAATACAATAGGTGTAGCTAAAAAGCAATATAACCCTCACTTGTGGGCATTCAGAACTAGATATAACTACAGGTTTTGCTTTTTTAATTATTTTAAGATGCTCTTCAAAAAGTCTAAGCTGAACTGAAAGGACGCTTTTACTCCAGACTGAGAAAGTTTACAGAGCAGGTTATGCTTCTATAACTATATCGGCTGCAATTTATGTTTTAAGGCTATTCCAAAAATATTTTCCGAACAAAAAAGGTTTTAGTGCAGTACATAAATGGTTGAAATACAGTAGCTATTACAGAAATGGAAGGAGGACAGCAAATGCCTACATAAATTGATAGGTCCATTTCTCTGTGAGATACACAAGCTGGTGAAATAAGCCATGTGTTACAGTAATGGGAGAGTGTACGAGCACCTGGATACATCCCTCCATATGTAAGAAATGTATATGAACTTGTCTCTCCTGTTTCCCAAAGCACAAATAATGATTTACTGTTAGCTTTCGAAAGACACGTCCTCACAAATATGAGCCGTCGGGGAAGGCTCTGCTGTTAATTCATCAGCAGCATTTTTATTTGTGCCAAACAGCAAAGCAGCACCTCAGAAGAGCTCAGCTGCTTCTTCCACATAACAGAGCTGAATGGAAACGTTTTGGGGGTAAAGGAGCAGGTTCTGTCTGATTCTTTCAATCCATGTAATAATCATCATTATGTTGAGCTCCAAAACACGAATGCTCACCTCTGATGTGCTGTATCCTGCATAGATTTCTATGGTTAATGCATTGCTGCTCCTTCTTTCAGTGTTTTATTTTTCTGAATGACATTAACTACAGAAAGATAAAAATGTGATAATTAACAAGTTACCCAGGACTTTCTCAAAAACGTTACATGTGACGACTATGGAAGCAGTACAGTTGCACTTGCATATCTCTAACACACTGTTAATGCTGATAATTCCTCTCGTATCACCTACGAATTCACTCATGGACCATCATATTTGGGAACTGTCAACTTTCTTCACTCACCAGCTTGGTAGACAAATGTTACCAGCTGTTTAAATAATCAAGATGAACTATTCGCTTTTGCATTGCTACCTGTTTTTATTATAGCACTGCTTAGAAACTAGAACTGAGACCAAGGATCTAATTATGCATCCATTTTTACATTGAAAGCAACTGTTTTTCTGGATAATTAGGGTGGTGAGAGCCTGGCCCAGGTTGCCCAGAGAAGCTGTGGCTGCCCCATCCCTGGAGGGGTTCAAGGCCAGGTTGGAGGGGGCTTGGAGCAACCTGGGCTGGTGGGGGGTGTCCCTGCCCAGGGCAGGGGGTGGCACTGGATGATCTTGAAGGTCCCTTCCAACCCAAACCATTCTATGATTCTCTGATGATAGAGCTTAGCTGCACTGACAGCATACAGTACAAGCATCAGGGGAATCCATGCCATGGCTAGTGGCAGCCTTCTGCCACCAGCCAAGGGCCAGAGCCACACTCTGCACACATCAGAGACCAGCAGCCAGGGCTGGAAGGGCCAGGCAGGGAGCTGTGCAAGGGAACGGGCTCAAAGACACAATTACCCCAACTTTTTATCCAACGCAGGATGGGGTGGCTCAACTTCAGCAGCCCCAGTGGCTGGCTCTGGGTTTTGGCACCGCGCTGGAGGTCTCTCGGTGGAAAGCAACCCACCTCCCAGCCCCGCAGCAGCAGCTTTGCCCACTCCAACAGCTCCCCTGCTCCCAAATTTCTGCAGAGCCGCTGCAGCAATATGTTATCAGCATCTCACAGCAGCGCTGGCACCAGGGAAGGGACCTGGGGAAAGAGGGCAAGCACTGCTTGTGTGAGAACAAGAATGTCTCAGATCTCAAAATTGGACCTGAATCACATGAGCGTGAAAATTTGACTTACCTTGGTCTGGGCTATATAGCCAGACCCAGCAAATAACACAGTCATGCCTGTAAATGCCTCACATATTGCAGGATTGCATTCAGTTTAATTGCCGTCAGGTCCTCTAGGTGTTGGTGAGAATGAGACTAGTCCTTGTTTGTTATTTACCCTACAAAAATGTGGGGAGTACTGCAAATAAACAAGGTACAATGCATTCTGATTTCCTGAAATACCCAGAAATGTCAATATCCTTTTTCTTGCCTGTTAAAGTAGAATGTGAAAACTATAAACTGTTCTATTTGAATACTTTTTTTTTTTTTAACTATTACTTAAGTGCTGTTTTGTCTTTACCCTCAAATGCCTGCTGTTCTATGTACAAGATATCATTATGTCTAAATACTATTTCTCTGAAAATTGCCTGCATTTCTTGGCAGTAGGGAACTGAGTTACATGAAGTTGAAAGGCAGTGGCAAAGAAGATTTGGCTTGTTCTGGCAGATCTATCAGCACTCACTTACAGAACAGCTAACGTGTTCCCAAACGAGTCCATCACGGTGCCAAGGGCAGGCACATCCCACCGTCAAGGTTTCACTCCATCATTGCCCATTCTGCTGCTCTCACCCCACCCCAACACCCCTGCCAGGAAAAGGAAGCTTCTTCCTTTCCTTCAGCCCAAGTCAAGTCAAAGTTCTTCAGTGCCCTGAGAACAGGCTGCTGCCATCAGGGAAGAAACTATAGAGTCCTTTTCATTTCTTTTTAAATCAGTTTTCCTGCTGTTTAGGATGTTCCAGTGAGTCAGATCTGGCTGAAAGCACAGGGAAACCAAGCTGGAGCCTGCCCTGGAGAGCAGACTGCCAAATCTCTGCCTGCCAGGAGACAGCACCGGGCTGGAAGCCACCTTTGCTTCAGGCTTTGGCAGCCCCAGCACATCTGGAGGTACTATCAGAGAAGGACGCACCGAAGAGCAGCATCTGCCCTTCTCTCACCCTCCTACTGCTCAGGGAGGGTGGAGGGAGGATGCATCAGCCCCTGGAACACTCAAACTCCCTGTCTTCAACCTACCTTCCCCTCATTTGAGCCCATTTCTGATGGGCTAAAAATGTTTTATTTTAGTAATTCTGGAATTACTATTTGCTTTATTGTCTTATTGCTTTATCTAATATCTAATATTGTTTAATATGGCTTTATCTATAGCTAATGTTGTTTTATATATTTTTTAAATTTTTGTTGTTATTAATCCAAATTTACAAAACAAGTTGTTTCAAAACAAAACTCCCCAATTCATCGAACACTAGTAAAACTTCGAAAAGAACTGACCAAAAAAATAATTAACAGTGATTGGAACTATTTCAACTTTAGCAAAGTGACATTTTCATGCCCAGAAATACCGTCTTACAAATTTTTGACCTTTTAAACATTTTCTGTAGGAATTCCTATGAGAGGTTACATTAGTTTGGAGGTGACTATGACTTCATTTCAAATGAGTAAGCACCCAAACTGTACGTTATTCATCTCAGTTCAAAACCTAATCATGAAAGATGTGAAAAAAAAAAAAAAATCTCAGAAATTCAGGCTCTTTTTCCTAAACCTCAGGGAATTCAATGGAAATCGTTTAAAATATTATCCAGAGAATTCAGTGATAATCCATGATGGGCACCACCCAAGGAGACAATTACAGCAGGAGAGGTATTTTACAAGAGTGCTGGCCAATAACAACTTGCAAAGCACAGGGGCACAATATTTCTCTTTTGCTATATTTTCAGTCAGTGTTTTATTGATTTTTTTTTTCCACAGTATCTTTTATTTATCATTTTTAATCATGTTCTAGTGACCTCCACAGTTTGTAATTGAAAGACCAGCACAAACATGATTCAAGAACAAGAAAAAAGCAATAAATAAAATAAGGAGAAAAATCTATATTCAGAAGTATGAGGGCACGGAAGTATTCAGAATATTTTTAAGTGTGTTTTCTCATAGGACTCCAAGTCTACGTGTAGAGATTTTGTTATATTATGAAGACACCAAGAGATGCCCCAGCAGCTCCACGGGTTTGATGTAAGCTATCGACGCTGCCTTTTAAAAGGTTTCAAATAATCACTAATAAACCTAAAGCATAACTCACCGTGGGTTTTTATTTTGTCCATGAGATGAACTGGCAGTGATTTGTAGGAACTGAGAGAGAATTAGCCCAGTATTCCCAGTGGTATCAGCAGACCTCTCGCACTTGACCTCAAGAATTCAGTTATGAAGCGATGGTAGCAAAAGACGACCTGTGCTCTGCTTTGGGACATAAAATGGACAGGAAAAGAGGAGAAAAAAAAAAAGAGTGAACTGAAGGGGGAGTTCAGGTAGATACAAGGAAGGCCAAGTTCTATAATCATTTGTTTCCAAGACAAAAACTGAAGTAGGAGAGGAAGAAAGCAGCAAATGGGCTTCTTAAAGTGTATACTTCTTAAAATAAAATATAATCCTGTCAACTTCTGTCTTACGGTGAGCCCAACTGTTATGCTAAAGCTGCAAGGTGTATTAAGAGTTGCAGAAACCATAAACTCTAACATAACTCTCTTTAATTTATGGTTGCCTGACAGTTTTGTTCTAGTAAGCTATTTACTTGATGTATATCTGACGTCACTTCAAATGAACTGTTGGAAATAGAAATACAACGTAGATAGGATAAACGATTTTGTTTAGAAGACTTTCCAAAGTTGGCCGGTAAAATACACCAGTTGCAAAACTTGCTTACTCCCCACCTGCACACTCTGCCATTCCCAGGCATCTGCTGTTTCACCGTCCAGAAGTGTCCTTTTGCACAGGCAGAGGCTTTGCTTTACGAAAATGGAAAATCGAATGCTTCAGTAAGATACATTACCTTTTCTTTGCATGTATACACCTGTGTTGCACTAATAAATCAAATACCCACATAGAAACTGCCCCCCACCTCCTGCCACGTGTGAGCTGTTGGAGTTGGTTGCATCTGGAAACAAAACAATACGTATGGTGTAGGACCATATGGGACAAGGACCAGGAAATATTGGGGTATAAGCATGGGTTATATTTCAAAGACTGCTAGGGAACTCAGCTCCGGAAGAGCATGGTCTTTCATCTCTTTAACAGTGTCGTTGAGGACCCAGGGTGGATTTTCACAGCCTCCCGTGTATTTGCATTCCCAAAGTTGCTCTTACACAGACTCATTTCTTGTGCCCGAACCTAGTGAAGGCAAAAGGACAGAAAAGTGCTGGTGGGGTGAGCCTGTTCTAGGATGTAAGTACACATGTAACATTCACACAAATGGGGATATGGAAAACAAATCTGAAAATTGACATTGAAAATCCCCTCCTCGGGAATTCATTACACCCTTGGAATGAAAAAAAGCACCTCAAATACAGTTATTAAACGAACAACCCAGAAACATTCTCAAAAAACTCTGGATAAGTATATGTTGGTGCTCACCATGGAAAAAATCAAGAAATTTCCACCAAGAGTCACTTTGGAAACTGATAAAAACAACAAAAAAGGTGCCAGAAAAACAGAGACTTATCCCTGTCAAGGTCATGCTGGCCTCAGTCTAGTAGAGCACTTAAGCACACGTGTAATTTTCAGCACACAAATAATTTCACTGTAAACAGTATTAAGGCAGCTTATAAGATCAAGGCTAAAATACCTACAGCTTTTCCTACAAAGCCTCTAAAGTACAAGAAAGTCTGCAAAAGCAGTTTATTAATATAACATCTCCCTGAAGAGCTAACCTTGACCCTGTTCATTCTGAAGAGTAAATATGTTTATTGAAATATTCAACAATTAGTCACAGCAAGAACAAAAACTTAAGTCACATCCTATTACAAACAAAAAGGGTCCTTACGGTAATCAGCAGTCACCCAATGCTTTTGCAATGCTATTGCTTGATATTACCCCGTTCAAGGCTCCACATTTTCAATCTTTAGTCCAAGCCTGGGAGCTGGGTTTCTCTCCTCCTGCTCTGCAGCATCACCTGAGAAGGATGCTTGTATGAAGCCACTCCACGTCCAGCCGGGAGCAACGACAAAGGCAATACCCAACCGCTGCCACTGCGAAATAGTTGTCACCAAGAGCACTGTAGCCCATTACTAGATTGTCAGGAATCCTTGATTTAAAGGCCATAAAAGCTATATTTTACCCTGCATTTTGCAATACCAAGGGTTTTCTAGCCTGTAGGATTAAATTGCTTAAGAACTGAGAACTCTCCAGCCTTAATTGCATTTTCTGTTTGTTTACGCTGGTGGCATATGAGTCCAGGTTCTGTGCAGAGTCACTGAACAAGAGAAACAAGGTCTACAGCACTCAATTAATGCAAACAAACTCAGAACGAACATTGTTTCACATTTGTGGATTCATTGACAAAACAAAGGTACAAGAATGAGCTACGTTTACACAAGAAAAAGGCAAGATCTTGCTGCTTCACCGAAGTAAAATGCTCACGCTATGGCTGGTTCAAGGTTTGCAGATATTTAGAAAAAAGTCACCCCACCTAAAATTGGGGTGATATTTTCCTCTCTTTTGTAGAGAATTACTGGTGGAGGGAGAACTGAAAAAGACTTCCACCTCAGCAAACCTCTCTCAGAAGATAATAATCTGTTAAGAGCCCAGTGTCAGAGACTCAAACCGAAGCTGAACTGCTTCATTTCAAAATACCTCTCACAGCAGGCCCGGTCCCCTCCTCCTTCTTTCACCATGACTTGCACCATGACGATGTATTCCAAGAAGCCAATTAAGACAGACAACTGATCTACAAATCCTAAAAACAAGGTTAAAAGTGCTAACCCATTGTGATGGGCATTTTTACTGAATGTGCCTTTCGTAGCTGATTTTGCAATACTGTTTCCTCATGTCATGTGGGCACATGCAGCCTGTTACAGTTTTAAAATCCAACATCAAACCTCTCATTTTCCATGTGGCAAAATAATGACTGCCCGGCTTCTCTTCCAGGAGTGCAGAAATGTCTGGGAGTGGAAGAACCTCACCAATTTGGACAGTGCTGCTCCCACCAGGAAAGAAAAAAGGGTTATTTCCCTTCTGTCAAAACAGCATGTCCTGGAAGGTTCTTCAATTTTCCTGCAAAATGGACCAGAAGAGAATGAGAAAAAAAAAATGAAAAAAAAAAATCAGAAAGTCTACTGAAGAGAGAAAATGCTCTCCACAGAAGAATGTTAAACTAAGGCAAAGATATTGAGAACTGATCCATGAAATAAAAAAGGTGAGCATAGGAAATGGCAATACCTTTGGAGTTGCTTGGCAGATGTCTGACCTTGTAGAACCCTTTTAGTCATATTTTCCAGCAACCAGCGCTTGCAGAGTCAGAGGGTCTCTGGCTCCAGTCCTTGGGCAGCCCTTATGCCATGGGACAGACCCACAGCATGGTTGCTCCCTCCCCAGGAAAGTGCATCCCATGGCAGAGGTTGGACGCTCAAGAGTGCAGACAGGATAAAAACCTTGGCTTTACTGGGAGGAGACATTTCTTGCTCCTGTTTTGTTTGTGCTGGCTTGGCTGGGTGCTCACAGGGGACACTCTTGCAGAGGGACATCTCAGTGATCTCCCCCCCAACAAATCCAAGCTTTACTGTGGAGTATTGGGTGCTTCGGATTTAAGTCTTCACATCAGCAAGGTCAAAGTCAGAAGTCTCACACATCTGTGAGAGCTGCAAACAGCCAAGCCCAAGAATAAGGACAAGAGTGTGTCCAAGGGAACAAGCTTTGCAACAGAAGCTGCGAGCACAAGGATCTCACACTACAGCCGTAAGAGATCCTTCTGTGTAGAAACATGTTTTATTTGGAGTTTTTTGGTTGGTTTTGTGGTTGTTTTTTTAAAAATTCATGAGGTCTTGAACACTACAAAGATACAGAGAGTGTTACGAGCTACTAAAAAAAAAACCAACATAGGAGGCTCCAAGAAGTTCTTATTTTTTTTTCTCCGTAAAAACCTGTAATACAGTCAAACTAAAAAAAACTGGGAGATGTGTTGCCTTCCAGAAGCTTCATGCAGAGCATGAACCACTGATGCTCATTTGCCTCTGTAGGTTGGATTCTTGCCATGCTGATGGACCTAGCTCTGCCTTTGGGGTTGCGTGCCATGAGAGATACTGTTTGTCCAAGGGAGTGGACACACAGACTAGAATGAGACACTGAGATAAACAGATTAAAAATCCCATTAAGCTGTGAGTCAGTATAAACAAATCAAATTATTTAAACAAATATTTCTGGTCGGAAAGAAAACACGTGATGGCGTCTGAGGTTGGGGGATGTCCATCCTGGATATCTGTTTACATGGAAACTGGGAAGATTCACCAAATACTTTTATCAGTGGCAACAGAGTGGTGCCCAGCAGCGGCCCCCACACTCTCTTTTGTCCCTCTTTCCCCTGCCCAATAGCCTATCCCTGCCCCACTCCTCCAGCTCCCCAGACCCAGCCAGTAAGGAGTATATCCCACAGGTGAACTGAAAAAGGTTCTTTCTGTCTGAGGCAGCAGAAGCTTTTGCTAATCGCATCTCAGCTGGAGACTATGCTTTGCGTATCTTGTGGAAAGGACAATCCGCCTGTTCTTTATATGTTTGGTAATGATTTCCCTGCAAGCAATCCATTTAAAAAAAAAAAAATCAACAGCTATGCACTGAACAAAAGAAAAAAAGCAGGGTTAGCTCAAGAAGCAGCAAACAGCACTACTGCAATGCACCCTGCTGGAAGAAAAGAAGAAGAAATCCTGGCAAGGGATGACAAATGCTGGAGTGGCTACGGGAAGACGATCCCAGTGAACAACCGGAGCCGCTCCGCAAACTGAGCAACGCACCAGGTCTGATGAGCCCTCCTGTGGCTGCAGCCAGCCTCTTCCAGTCCTTCTACTTGAAGTGATGGATTCCTATAAGCACACACATACCATAAACAACACACAGTGAAAGGCATAATGTGATCAAACATTTGAATAGTGATGAAAAACAGAAGAGAGAGGCAAGTGTACAAAGCAGATTCATACCTTGTATGCAGATCTCAGTGTTAACGTTGATATAGTGAGGTTTATTTCAGTGTTGGCTCGCCACAGTCTTGCCACGATCCAAGAAAATACAGATAAACTAAACAATAATAAATTATTTTCTAGTTATACCTTCAGGAACAAAAAACGCTAATCAATATTTTCAGAGAATCTCAAAAAATGTCTAGGCATGGTATAAAGGAAAAATCCAAATTTCCCACTGATCCATCGAAAAGAAAGCCATGCACACTTATTGATTGCACACATCAGGAAGCGTGTTGCTGTTCTCAGTTTACAACCACATATCAGCCTTCACAGAATGCAGAAGAAAAAAAAAGAAGAGAGAAATAAAATTGTAACAGTCAAATAGAACAAAGAAGCGACCAACGAGGGAAAAACAAACCCCAAAAAGTGAGGGACACTTGAAGTAGCGTCTAAAAGGCAGCCTTGAGTTAATGCTCTAGAATAGCGGCTCTCAGGAGATGGAGAGGGCAGGGAAGGAGCAGGGGCAGAGGCAGCAGAGGCTGGAGGAACCTGAGACAGAGCCCTCGCAGCCGGAGTGCGACGCCGTGGGATGCAGCAAGGGGAAGGTTTCTTAGTTTTCCACATCCTTTCTCCTATTCCATTCCCAAAGCTTCTGAGACACATGATGTTCTTTCAGAGAAATATCTGTTTCATGTACTAAAGGCATTTTTGGTTAACTTTGGTTTAAATAAGGATTGTAAAAATGCCATTTGATTAGAACATGTATTAATTATAGCACTTGGTGTTCAGAACACACTCCTTGTCCCCATCAGAAAAAGTGAGTTTCTCCATTGACTAGAACTGCACTGTTGGTATGCTCGTAGCATAAAGGGGTTGTAAACTATGCTGATCATCTGACAACCGCTTTAATCAGTGCACTTTTAAGACACAGTACCTCTATGAGAACATAAAATAAACATGAACACTGAGGTGCTGTAATTCACTGCAAACGAAGGGCTCAAAGCCAAATGCTCTGATGATCAAACACCCCACGTAAAGCAGGCGGCTCACAAGAGTTTACTGTGATGTGTCCAGCATTCAGAGAATATTCAGATTATACTCATATTGTCACTATTTGAACTAACTGATTAAGTTGGCAGCTTGCAACTCTACCTGCCACGTGTGTTTCACTATGTTATTTTTCCTTAAGTTACTGGGTTTTCTGCAGGTTCAAAAAAAAAAAAAAAGTCTGCTTGCTGAACTTACACCACAGTGAGAGCTTTTTCTGAATCTCCACATCTTCCAGCTAAACAGCATTGTTTCCTTCAAATTAAAACCTCTGCAAGAGATGACGGCTCCATAGGAAAGAGAGAAGCTACTTACTGCTCATGCTCAAGAGTCCTTTGGGACTCAGGATAGACCGGTGACCGTCAATCACAACGAGATCTCTACCAGTGGCTTCAAGTTGCCAAGTGCTGACACTCCAGGACACTTGTGGTATCTTCTTCTCAACAGGAGCCTTTAAAAAGCCTTACTGTCATTGGTTTCAAAGAGGCCCAGATAAAGCTTTGGAGGATCAAAGGTTGGTTCTGTGGGATTCCAAGGATCCGACGACTTGTTGGATTTTTCAGAGCAACTACCACTTTTCAGCAGTAGATCAAATCAGGTTTCCTATGAAATAGAACTAGCCAGAACTCACTAGTATCAAAGTAGGTATTTTGTGCTCACTCACAGCAAAGTAACCTCTAGGTGTCTTTGCCCTGGAAGCTGCGCTCCAGACAGTGACGCTGGCACGGCCGTGATGTGGGACACGGCAAACATACTGAGATTGCTAACGCAGAACTGGATG
Organism: Arenaria interpres; assembly: GCA_013399435.1. Lineage (NCBI taxonomy): Eukaryota > Metazoa > Chordata > Aves > Charadriiformes > Scolopacidae > Arenaria > Arenaria interpres. The sequence continues at coordinate 1,052,986 of VXAK01026427.1, forward strand.
ATGAGCATGACTGAAGCAATGGAACAGCCATTAATAAATAATTGTGATGATAATAGGGGAATAAGTTATTATCAACCAGGAATAAAGAAAATTTCCACGGTCTAAGGTGCTACCCAATATTAGAAGCCGTTCCAGACTCATATAATGAACAAATTGTCCCAGTTGCTCCCTGGAATAATACAGAGGACATATTTTGGTTTTGAAAACACTGTACTTCGTATTATGATTAGCACAAATCTTATTTACATCTCCAGGAGAAATTAACAAGTTTTAAACAAAAGAGAAAAATCATTCAAATGATTTATCACATCAATAAATTAATTGAAGGTCATTTCTTGAGGGATCCACCACTGCATATCGCAAAGTCATAACACTCATTCATTCCACAGAATGACCAGTTTTGAAGGGACATCTGAATAAATCATAAAGAAATTAGATATGACATATGAATAAATGCAAGAAATGTCTAGAAGCTCCACAAATAATAAGAAAAGTATTTTTTTCATAAATTGTTTAGTGATCATCAAGGCAAATAATCATTTTGCCTAATTTCAGAACTTCCAGTCTGCCTGTAAAAAATTATTTTTTTATCTGAAATATCCATGATAGTTGTATCAGATTTGTACCATTTTGACTTAGTATAAGCAGCAGCTCTTTTAGTGACAGCAGATGCTTATTTGCTCTTTAATAAATAGCATTTATATTTGTCATGATTTTTCTTCCAATTGCCACATCGTAGACTGTTTGTTAAATATATAGTTTGATGAAAAATTATAAGCAATATTTAATCAGATCAAAATAAATTCAAGTTAGCACCAACATCTACATAAGATATAAATGTTCTTTTATATTATATTCTAGTTAGTTCTAGCTCTATTTATGTCCATGTAGTAAATACCAGTAAAATTAGACACTATAATTTCAAATAATAGTTGTACATATATAGTATGATAATATTTGTGTTCACAACAGCTGGTGAGAATGAGTGAAAATTTGTAAGGATAATGTTATGCTTAGAAATAAGGGCAAATCAGAGAACTCTGCAAGCCCCAGCACTAAGGTGTATAACACTCCAGAGGAAGACGAAACCCTAACACCATAAAAATCTTTAACTATCTAGAGTCCCATACAGTAATCTTTTCCTCAAACTATGGGTCAAGTTGCTATAAAACCCGTCGCTGCAGTTATTTCGAAGTAGAAATAAGCTTTAGGAAGCCTTTTTAACCAAGTATTTCCCAAAGTAAGCCTCTGTTAGCACTAGAAAAGATTGAAAGAACTAATATGGCTCTACCACTCTAACTCAAAATGTATATCTATTAAGAGGACATAATAAATCATAAAAGTCTGTCACAACCAGAGACAAAGTAATGAGTTGGAAAGCAAGGATTAAATAAAGTTTAATAAAAAAATATTATGAAACAGTGATAAATGGGAATCAATACTTATTCTGTAATTCTACCATATTTCTTTGACATGAAATATCCCAAAATGTCTAAGTTACTTTCAGTATTATCTGTTTTTCAGCTCAGAAAGAATTTCAAAGGGACTTCTTCAAATCAGAATCTCTTCCTGGGGATACCAGTAAATGTTACTTATTAAATAAACAAAGAAGTGACATGTCATCACTCATCTTGTCTAGACATTACCAAAAAAGACCTCTAGAGAAATTATATTTATAGTGATCAAGAGACCCAATGAAACAAACAGTGGATGGGGTCTCCAGGAATGAAGCAGCCGAGAAAGAGGGTACTTACCTTGAGGTTAAGAGTCTGGTGGGGGAAACAGGGTGATCTTCACCCGCAGGAGATATCACAGCTCAGCATCACTCCAATGGACGCTGCCAGGGCTTGTCCTCAGCACCTCGCACCCGCTCCTTCCCCAAGGCTGTGTTTGCACGGAAAGTAGAAGGATACAAGTCTGAAAAAAGGAACTAGAGATGTTGTTTACATTATTAATTCTCCATAATCTACCAATCTGCACTAGCAAGCAAAAACACATTAAAATTTGAACACAGATTACTGGTTTTGGCAATACTTGGTCATGTACTACCCTGAGGTCTCATATACTAATTTCATACTGGTAAAACAGTACTGCTTGAATGAGATAATACAAACTAATAAGACTCAGGGCAGGGTCGGGGGGGAAGTCTTTTAAAACACTGGGTGTCATCTTATTGTTTTACAGCTCCGTTTTGTTGGAAAAGCAATTGAAACGGTCAGGGCTCAGTCCCTGTATATCGACATGGAGGTTTTGCAATAATCAGGGGTAAGAGTGGAACCGAGAAACACCATCTTTTGGGGAGTGTTTTGTTGGAATGGATGGCTCATGTTCAAAGCTTAATAGAGCTCAGGCAATTTCACCTTACTGCCCATCCAGATGAGGAAGATATCATAAATAGATGAACTTCAAGACAAAATGAGACTTTCTCCTACATGCACTGGAGATTGCTATACTTCAAGTGCGGGCGATGGGGATATTTCCTGCTTGTGAGGAGCTATTCCCAATGATCACCACTACATTCGGTAGAAAAATGTCTTCAATTTTTGCGCACAGAATGTACCAAGTGATTTTGCCAACTCATATTCGTCTTCCTCAAACATTTCATTTATCTTGCTGCTGGCAGAAGGCACAAGAGCCATGTCTGCTGCCAACACCGCTGCAGCTGAAACGGTGACCCCCTCTGCTTTCAGCGGTGGTTGAGATCTTGTTTTCTTGGGAAAGACATGGGTGATTGCACAGCATCCCCATGCATCCCCACTGTGTCTGTTAGGTGTTGCTATCTCAAGCACAACAGAGAAAGAAACCAATCTGCCAACCCAGCAGAGATCAGGGCATCCTTCACCCCATGGACCAGTGATGCTGCTGTACCACCCTCGCCAACTTCAGCTCCAGCGCGGCTGGGAGATTTTCCTTCAGCAAAGCTATTCAAGCTTCCAGAAAGTGACTAATGTTGCTTTAAGGGTTGGTTAGTCAGCCTGACTATATATTTAGTATAATTCAGGATTTCTCTGTTCCCGACAGATTAGATAACGTGGTCAGTGAATTTGAAAAGAATAAATGCAGAACTCATTTGCATCAGTGCTTTCAATTTGCTCAGAATGTTTTCTCATTTAATTATTAGCCCACAGTAAACTAGTTATCAATTAATTGCTAGAAAATGGAAGTGAGTGTGTGTTATTGCTTAGATCTCTAATTGGTTATACTGTTGCTTTCTTGTTAAATGCTAATTAAAGTTTTGAAACAGCCAAACATTAGTTAACTTTAAATGGTTTAACAAGATACACTAAGGTATAAACACATTTATAATACACTACTTTTATGCCAGGTTATGGGAAACCCAAAGCAAAGATTTTGGGGTTTTTTCCTACTAATATATGCCTCTACTTATATGCTCCATAATTAAATGAGAAAGGTCTTTTTCTTAATCTCATTTGTTTTTCAAATATCTACTCAACATTGCAAATTATTCAATATTGCAAATGACACATATAAGCCAAGACAAAACTGACCACAAAATCTTTTCTAAGGCTAGTATATCTAGTTTGTAGTTCACCCAAGGTCTTATTCTTGGGGGGCGGGAAGGGGGGGGACACACAGACCAAAAAACCCCAGATTAACAACAAGCATTATAAACAGCAACTCTGCCTGAAACACAACACAGCATTGTCTTTTTTTTTTTTTTTTTGCTTCTTCAATATCTTATTGTTTAAAGTATCATGAAACATGGCTGAGCATGAATCTCCTGTTTGCCAGCTAAAAGTCATTGCCAACTGTACCCCCTTCTTTGGAACATACCCTGATATTTCTGAAATACCATAATACCTTGTTTCCCTTCTCGTCATCCTTCTTTCTTAAAATACAAGAGAACCTGTTCATTGCATCACTGAATGATCTCATTGCCATGAAGATAAGCAGTGATTTATGTACCAGTCTATCCTTTCACCGTTTTCACCTCAGCAACTTTTTGGAGGGGAGAACATAATTTATGGCTTCCACATACTTTCTAAACCAAAGGAGTAATTTAAAAAAAAAATTATTCCTGAAAGGAAGGATATCAAACTAGATACTAATCTTAAATCAAGTTTATGAAATTCATCCAAAATTAAAACTATAGGCAAGGAAATGGCTGTAGCAACCCCCAGTGTTATTTTTAGTATGGCATTTCGAGCCTCAGATTGAGTTCAGTTACTGGAACCAGAAATGTGATAGATTAAAGCTCAGCTTCTCCCTTAGGCATTGCACTCAGTTAAAAGGTACGGCCAAAGAGGAAAAAAAGAAACCTCAGAAGGGCAACATCATCATCTCAGAGCAGTTTTCTATAAAAGAGGGAAGGTGTTTGTATAAAAAACATGAGATGCAAATATAAGCAGTTTGTAGCAATCACAAGTACAAACACTGTAACTTTTTCTAATGCTTCTAATTTGGAAGTAATAAATCATTTCATTATAAATCCAGATCTCAATGAAAATATATCGAGCATTCATTTTTCACTTTAAGTACATCTGTAATCTTCATATTTAATTAGACATTGGGTAAGAAAGACAAACATGCCGATTTATTTAGATCCTGTAGATCAAATAGGGAATTGAAAACTTGCCAGAGAGGGATGCAGGAATAACACAAGGTATTATGGTAGTATGGTATCCATCTCTATGGTAAAATTTTATAACACTTCGTTAAAAACTATAATTCAAAAATTCACAAGTGTGTGCCCTAGTTCCAGGTGTCCTAAGCACAGCTCCCACAACTCTCATCATCATTAAGGGAGGAGATTTAGCAAGACCCAAGTGGTGGTTCGCAGCAGTAAAACCCACTCAAAGCTGCTGAACGCTTCTGAAAATGAGATAGTAATTTAGAGTCCTAAAGATGGGATTTCTGAAGGCGTTTCAGTCATTAGAAGTGTAAAAGTCCCATTGATTTTCAGTGGAACTTTATCTCCCTGGACAGCCGAAAATCCCATTCCAAACATCAATTAAAGAAGTCAAAAAACTTAGAACTTTTGGCTGGGATTTGATTGCCACCAAATTACACCTGAATATGGCCCTTTGGCAGCTTCAGGGCCTTTCAAACATTCCACCTCCTGCTCTGAGTAATATAAAAATGCTCTTTTGAAGTAGAAATACATGTCAGTAGATTTATGAATCTACCTGCAAGAGGCTGACCAGATGTTTTAGACCATGCAGCTGTTGCTCCATGTTCCCGTTCTCCTGGTCTGAGCAGCACGAGCCCAGAGACAAGTCTCCAAAGGGAGCAGGGAGCGATGGCTGGGATATGGAACAGATCCCACGGCCAGAGATCTGCATCCCCCGGCACCAGCCACAGAATGGGGAGAGCAGACGGGAGCTGCAAAGGTGGATAAAACACAATCTGGGCTTGATGTGTTCCATTCACCACACCCAGACAGATAATAAAACAAACTTTGCCTGCTCACAGCCAATTATCATCGTCCCTGAGTATATTCTGTATTATTTTAAATCAGGAAAATTAGAAAACTCCTTTTTATAGTCAAGAATTCTTCCCCAAGCTGACCAGCTACGCCATTAACAGGACACAGATGCCCAGTTTCCCTCCCTGATGATGAGCTTTTTGCAGGTTCATTTGCGAAGTCCACCCTCAAGGATACATTTTCCAAGAGTTCAGACACACAAATAGGTTGTTGTGCAAGAGCAACTTCTCAGAAAGCAGCCAGATTTCTGCATTTATGCATCCACTCAGTCTGTAGCTAATGCAAGGTAATTCAGGTTAATTTAGAACTTCTTTCATTAAGCTGATACACGGTATCAAATTAAAGCTTAAACTATCTGCGTGTCTAAGATGGAAGAAGCTGTAGAGAATGAAAAGATGCAGAGAAGCATTTAGTTACTTTCCTAAAGTGAGAATTTTTTTCAGCTTTAATTGATTTCCTGATTTCAATCTGTTCCCATGGCAGCAAGACACTTAGCTTGTCCATCTTCCCACCTGCTTGTCCCTCTGGTTGCTGGAGGACCTTTGAACACCCGGTCCAGAAGAACCAGTTTGACCAGACCCCAGGGTGAGCCACATGCAGAATGAATGTTGAATAAAAAACTAAATGTGCAAAAATCACATCGTCCTTGTGAAACTCACTTAAACTGAATAGGATATGGCAGTTTGGGTACCAGGCTTTGGAAGACATCTCTAGGAGAGGAGGATAGAGATGGAAAAGGCCTGGCATCTCCAACACATCTGCTCAGTGCCCGTATTTTATGCCTTCCTGTGAGGCAGCAGGGATGGAGTGGCTGGGGACTGAGCTTCAGGACACACCAAATTGCCCTCTTCTGGCACCGCTGATTTTCCGGCTCCATATTTAAGAACATAACTGCATCAAAACTGTGTCTGAGCTCCTGCAGGGAGAAAGAGAAAGGAGAAAATTGATGAGAGAACTGCCTGATAAAATAAGGGGGAGGGGGGGGGAAGTAAAGAAAAAGCTGCCACCCTGGGATATTAGATTGAGCTTGAGAAAAGATTGTATCTGATCAAAAGCTTGTAACACCAAGGTCTGTACTGGAAATTTAATAAGAGTCAGAGCCTTCTCTGACTATTTTGCATACACACTTACCTACCTCTCACTAGAGCAGATGAATTGATGGTCTGAATTCATCTTCCAAGGTGATAAAGAGAAATCTCTTGGTATAACAGTTAATTAGGATTGAAGCTTCACTGATGCTATTTAACAGTAAACAACCATCACATGAAATAAAATTCACTTTATTGTACAGCTTAAATGGAATGAAATACCTTTTGAAGGCTCTTTTCATGCACACTTTCTTAATATTAGGTAGTGATCAAAATGCCTCTGAGGAGCGTACACAATTTCTCAGAGGGAGATGACCCCCTGAAGGCGACGTTGGCAACACTGATATTCAAATGCGAGAGTTCAGCCCCAGCTCTTGCCTTCATCTGCCAGGTGAAGCTCATTTACCACCTCCATGCAACCACACCCACAGGAAGACCTGGAAGAACTGTCCAGAGATATTTCAGAAGAGGACAACTTTGAGACAGGAGAATTATCACAAGCACACCATGAACAATTTTGTCTGCCAAAGTTGGGGAGTGAGCACTTGTCACTACAACAGGCACCCATGAGGTCGGTGTCCAGGTGAACAAGAATTTCTCAGAGTTTGGTTGGTTAAGAGGCAACTCAAGGACAGCAGTCCTCTAAAATATGTAATGATAAATAAATAAAACATATAAATACACTATTTTTAATGAAAAAATGAGCTCCCCAGCACACTATGAGACAAGTAACCAAGTCTTCTCCAATATCCCCCTATGACACAATTGCCAAAGGAACTTATAAAGAGCCAGTTGTGAAGCTGTTTGTGTTGTCGTGCAGCATAAACACTTTGCAGGAAACAAGTCCTTGACAGAAAAAAAAAAAAAAAAAAAATTGTTTTTCTCCTTGCAGTGGACTGAAGCACAGAAACAAAGTGTACCACACAACTGTTTATATGTAAAATAACACAAATAGGTTTGATCACACCTTAAAAGCTTGCGGGAACACTGTCTAGGAGAACAATTTTTACATCCAGACATTCTAGGTCACGCTTTTGTCGCTGAGGTTTCCTTTGGTGAAGCAGAGCCCTGGGAGAGGGTCATCACAGGCAACAGCATCCGTTAATTCTCTGTAAATCTCTATGACAATCTTTACAGCACAGGTCTCCTCCAGACCACCAGCAAGGACCACAGGGACAACCTATGTCAGACACAAGATTTCTCTTTCAGAAGAAAACAGGAAAATTCTTTGAATTTCACTTCAAATTACTACCTTTGAAGTTCTGAATCTGGAAGACTCTGGAACAATTTTTAAAACATCTTGGCTGACTTAAGATTAGAAAATGCAACAAATAATTTTTAGATTTCCCGCAATGGGTTCCTGCAGGAAGATTCCAAGTGAGGGAATGATGCTCTCCTCTGCAAAAACACTGCATAAAGTAAGAATTGCCATGTGCTCCAGCCCCGGTAGCCCAACGTTCTGCTGAGGACGCTGTGCTCCAGGAAAGCAATTTCCTCCATGTGCACAAGCCCTCTCATTTAACCGCATAACCAGACGGGTCTAGCTGTCAAGTAGTCATAAATTATCAAGTTATTTGCATCTCAAGTTCCACACCACGACTTCATTATGCTATAAACTTCACAACCGCAGAGTTAAAATACACCTCCTGTCCTAAAAGCATACAATAAGAAGCCGCAGATAGAGGCCAAGTGAAGGGAAAGCATCAGAAATATCAGGACATATTGCACACCCCCACCCAGACTGGTCTCAGGCTTCTATATTGATGTATATACATGGGAATTAAGATAATAGACCTGCTAAAAACCAGGAACCCGTGTGCCAACGCTCATTACAGCAAAATAAATTTTAAGAAAATAAAATTTTACAGACTTTCTGATTGGTAACAAAAGAATTATTTCATCCTGCATTCCCCCTTACAAAAAAAAAAAAATTTGTTTAGTTGGCCTGCTTTTCTCTTTCAACTTCCAAATCCTCTAACTCCACTGATTTCAGAAGAAATATTCCTGAGATGTGAGAGCTCAAGTACAGATGTCAACATACAAAATGTGTGTCGGATTCGTGGGTATATTCTGTGATGTGCTCATAGCCCCACAGCGACTGCAGTGTAATTGTCTTCATTGCCTACGTATATTTTAGTAATGAGAATATAATTGTTAGTGGCTATAAGACATATAATCCCATTACAGCCAGCCCTGTTAGCATGCTTTAGCTTCAACCTATATGTGTGTATTCTATTTCACCTCTCATCGAAATACATAAACATTTCTGTTCTTCTGTACCCAGACAAGCCTAATTCCTGCCTCCCTGACAGCTACCATGGCTCACCAGGAAGACACAATGCCCAAATTGCTTTTAATACATTTAATTTATCACTTCTGAAATGCAGTCAGCGAGTGAGAGGTTTAATGACAGGCTGCCGCTACCCCACGGCACTAGTGGCACTCAAAGAATACAGATGCAAGAAGAGGAGGTACCCAATGGTCCATCACTGCCCAGGAACAGGAGATGGTACCCGAAATGAAGGTAGACTCCAAGCCAAGCCTACAGATACAGGTCGCACAGTCTGAATCCAGAGCCCAAAGCCAGTGCTGGCCATCACCGTTTGGTTTTCCTACCAACTTTTCCCTGCTTGACCCATCATTCCACACTTCACATCCAGAAGCCTTTAGCTGGTGGGTTCAACAGCAAAGGTTACAAAAACCGACAGACCACAGACGTATTTCCTACGGGGCACGCTGAAGAGCTAAGAGCAAACAGAGATAGAGGGCACGGGGTACAAAAGCATGTTTTTCTCTGGAGTACTGCAGTTTGACCCTGTTAGAGATGAATGCCCAAGTCAGGGCATCATCTTTGCTGCAGCAGAATCATAAGAATGTAGTTAGGACAAGGGGTAATAATTGTGCCTCCAGACATATAAATATCTGACTTAAGGTAGAGGTGTCAACACCCAAAGCTACTCCCACTGGTGCAGCACTGGAGCCAAAGAGAACTTCAGGGCACCCAAACATATAACTTTAACATTTTAACTTCTTTACATCTCTAATACCAAGGAAAAAAAAAAAAAAAGAGAGGGAGGTTCCCAAACTCCTGTGAGATTAGAGAGATTCTAATATTCAGGAATGTGAACCAAGGTTTTAGCTTAAGTCATGAGATGAAAATAAGTCCTTGAACCTCAGCACAGCTTTGAAAAAGTCAAATGACCTTGCCACCAAGTCCATTCGGTCCATAATTCAGTTACTTAATGCTCAAAATACTCACAGGTAAATGAGGAGAACCACTTGTTGAGTTTTCCTGATGTGCCCTTTATGTCCAACATTCACATGTAAATATTTGATTATATTTTCTGAGGAGAGGGGACTCTGCAGTTAGCCCACATTCCATCTTATTACCTCCTGCAGCGAGGAACCCACATCTGGGAGGAACCCTCAGACCCAGAGCTTCCAACAAGTACTTCTTGCAAGGATGAGGCTTGATACTCTGCTAATTAAACAAATAAATTAATTACTCCAGCTCAAGTTACATAGGTATGGTGATATAAGTACAACTGTGGTGTCTGTTAAGGGTACAAAGGCAGCAATATGGGCATTCTCTTTACTGAAGAACAATGCACGATATATGCAATTTCTTTTAACGTTAATATACTGGCCCTTTTTAAAAAGGCACAATTATATTAATTTGGTAAATTGGAAAGGCTTTTGGAAGAAGCTGTTAAGGTTCAAAGAATAAATCCATTTTTAATACAAAGATCATTTATGTGATAACCCAGAATGATTCATTCCACTGCCTATCACCTCAATCCCACTGTCCCACTTGGATCTTCTACTTTTTTATTAAAAAAAAATGAAAATCTACAAAAGAACACTTCAGGAAATGTTTGCTGAAAAATGCCAGTGCACATTTAAATATTGTTAACATCTCAGTGACTAACCAATTGCTGCACCTTCTCCATAGAGAATTTATAGACTGAAATAGTTTGGTTTATGTTGTTACATTTCACTGTTATAAATCATAAAAATTCTCAAATATTGCCATAAATGAAGACAAGCCTCAAACAAAATAACATTTTAATGAACCATTAAAACAAAATTATAAATTCTTCTAAAATTAAATTTATTGTGCGTAACCTGTCTACCTAAGAATGATTTTTCCATTCAAGTAACAAACCTGAGAAAATACTAGAATTAAAAATAATTCAAGTCAATATGACATCATTCTCCTCCTGCCTGAACAGGTGAACAATGTACCTGCATTGGGTATCATTGTCCATACGATTCCTGAAATAGATGCACCATGAAAAGCCACCTGGTTTATGACAGACACGTGAAAATAATTAAATATTTTGGTATTTAGATTAAATGTACATAGTATAATAGCATGCACTTTATAACTGTACATATGATGTATTCAGGTAATATGTGTTCTAAAGTAAAAAAAGTTTTAAAGTAAAAAAAAGTTTTTTAATAAAAAACTCATTTTCATATGCATTATTGTACCTCTTGAACAGACTTAACCTTAGGTGGTGAGATCTAATTCATTAGCTACATTATGCATCAATATCACAGAATAATCTGCTTTTTAGGCCAGCTGCCTTCTTGCAACACTCCTAAAGGTACTTCAAAATCCAATTTTTGTGTTGAATATAAATCAGTCCTGATTTGGCCAATGGTGCACAAAATGGAATATTTAAAGCTTTATCCCTGTGGTCAGGCCAGGTGTCGGACAGCAGTGAGAGCTGCCGAGGGGATGAGCTTTGTGCTTCTACAGCATCTCACACGAGCTGTGACACTCACTGCTCCACTTTTCCTGGAATGGTCTGTCTTGTCCTTAAAAGAAGAAAAAAATATGTATAAAAAGGTGCTACAAGACTTCCCCCATGGGCACACCCTGAAGGCGATGGGCTGAAGTGACTTGCTCATGGTCATGGAAGAAACTTACAGTAAAATCAGTCCAAGGACCAGAGCCTTCAACTAGAGGTGGTCTCACCTTTTTCACTGCTCGCTCCCCAACACAAAGGGAACATCAAGGACCCCCCAGAGACAAATATTTGCAGTGAAAACGTAGCCCAGTTACCAGCCAGCCAGCCTGCCCTCCTCTTCTTCCTATGTGGAGCACCTCACCAGACCACCTGTGCCATCTGTAGTTTCACCTCATTCTTAAAATTAAATATTTTAGATGGAAAAAAACCTCTAGAAGTGTATCCTCAGTACAAAAAATATTTCATAAACTTCAGAAGACTATTTTTCCTACAAGTTATTTCAATGCAGATTGCTACAATCAAAAGACAATTTTGTTTTATGAGCTATGATATTTCCAAGTTGAAACCACAAATTATTCGATATGGTATATCACTTTAATTTCCTCTTATTCATAAATCAGATTGTTGTGTTTTGCAATACTACTTCCAAAATGTTTTCATGTGCTTTGGATCTACCCTGACCAACCCTGCCAGAAGAGTCTTTCAGTGCTCCTACCATCAGGTCGCGTAGAACAATGTGGTTGGAATTCTTTATCACATTGTGCTCAAAGGTATATGTTTTTGAGGACATTTGACATTTCAACTTATATTTTCCACGAGAATATTGCACCAATAAACTATGTACACTCTATGATCTTCCAAAAAAATTTGTCTTATCAGCAGAAGTTATTACATAACACAGAGGAATTCCAATCCCCTGGATAAGCAGAATGAGAAAAGATGTGCCCTGAATTTTGAGACAGAAGAGCAGGGCTGGGGCTTTCAGCATTAAGTGCTTGGAATAAGAGGAGATAAAGCACTGGGGTCTCAACAGACAAAAAGACTGAGTCTCTGAAGGACTAAAGAAAGGATTAATGCAACCAGCCACTATACTACAAACCTGCGTTATTGTTACACATCAGTTGCCTTGAAGCCAAGTCCTTATAACTGCTTTCATACCCTTATGGAAGTCTGTTCATCACCACAGTATACCAAATAAAATATTTCTCATCTGGTATTGCTGTAGTTTGCAAAACAAGAACTGAGAGAGACAAGGAGAGAACTACAGCATTTCAAAGAAAGGGGTGGGGAAATCCCAGTTTAGAAAACAGTACATTTCCATATTTCCAAACCCAATTCTGAAAACAGAGATGGAGCCTTGGATATCCCATGGCCAGGGAGCCTGGAAACAACAGGAGGGTTTCCAAGAATCAGATCCAGGCAGCCCTGGAAGTCCCAAATGTTCAACACCAGCATCCCGCAGGAGCTGTCAATCACCCAGATATTTAATATACCACCATTTTGATGGTGGCAAATCCTGCCAGAACAAATGTTTGCCAAACATTTCCAACCACCCCTAACTCTGAGTGACTTGAACTTCAAGTTCAAGTGACTTGAACACACAGGTTCAGCACCTACTACATCCAAGTAGCACAGAGAGGTAAACTTTGTGGGGAGGGCAATTTCTTTGCTGTCTGCCAGCATCACTGAACTATCGAATCCACATACAGCTTAGGAAGCCCTCGAGTTGGAAATCAGAGCATATGAGGAGGAAATTTCTTCTTCACCTGCTGCCGAGGCTTTCACTGAGCCATGGGGCAGAACAACCCTTGGTCTGACCCAGCACAGGCATCTCTATGATTTTAACAAGAGCCAAATGAAGAGTTCTTCATTTATTACCTCTTGCTACAGCCTTGCCTCATTTACTGTCAGACCATCATGGTTACCACAAAATACCAATATCCAGCAATAAGAGTAATTGAGGCCCCTATCTTAGGAGACGTTGTCAAGTACAATCCCGTTTTATTAAGAGCACTGATCATGATTTATTTGTGCCTGGGAGAGATTACAGTTCCATCCCCACACAGTATTATTTGACCACTACACATACTGATTTTTCAGAAATGATTGATTATAACTTCAGACGTGATTCATTAAGAGATCCTTTCATACAAAAAAAAAAAAGTCTCAGAAAACATGCTTTGAATCCTTTAATAAAATACAAAGAAAATGTTTTAGCAGCTTATATCAATGCTGCAGCAATAAGATGTAAATTCACTCCCATCTTTTTATTGTTTGGATGAACATGAACCAGAACGAGAAATAAGGTACTTTGTTCTGTTATTGCACAATTCGACAGGATCCATGAACCGGCTCTATTAGCGTAATGGACTCCTTTGCAACTTGTATTCATTTTACCCTCACTATGTCAGTCATGATAACTGGCCCTGGTGCATTTATCCAAGATCAGTGCTTCTCATATATTACCGAGGAGCTCACTGTTGAACCTTCCAAGTACTTCTCCAGTAAACGTACTACATTTCTCCAAAGGTAATAATTTCCACACCACTGCAGGACACATTTACAAAACTAATCTTCTAAGGATGAGGAGCCGCAGAATTGAATACCAAAGATTTATTCCTATAGCTGCATGTTATGTGTTATTGATGCTGAAGTTGCTATATCCTTGAGCAGTACAGTCATCTTCATTCTGCCAATCTCTTGACCCAAAATGCAATTATTTGTTCCATTTTACTCTTTCAATTGATCTCAAAGAAACCAATCAAGTGTTAAGCAGCTCGTGTGTGTGTTCTGCGGCATAAATGATGATATACACTCTAAATTATAATATGTACAAAATAATATAAATCTAGGATACAAAAATAATGCTGGATTTTATATTTGCCTCCTCAGTAGACTGTTACTGCTGTTGCTATCTACATCTAGAACCAGAACTGCAATTTAGAATAAAGCTGCTGGTTCAAAGCAATGTATGGGGTTTAGTCTTTCTCAATAACTCAGAAAAAAAAAAAAAGCCTTGATAAAAGAGTTTGAATCAGCTTCACCCAAGCATTTAAAATTGTGAAAAGACGAAGATAGAGTAGACAATTTTCTGTCAGTTAACTAATCACTTAACAATGTGACAGAAATAGTAGCACCCTGAAATAATCAGAAACTGGCTTCCAATGTCAGAACAAAGGCATTTGTCTAGATATATATAGAGCTATGTCTACCTCCCTCCGAATGTTTCAATCTTTTGTTTGAAATATCATTCCTTAAGAAAGCTGGATTATTCTGCTTGTGGCTTTACTGCTGTTTTCTCATATTTTAGATATAACATGAAAAACTATCAAAAGTTAAGTAAAACATACGAATTTAAAAAGTGATCAGGAACACAAGATTTATGTGAGAAACCGACAGGGATGTAACAGGCTGCCAATAGCAGTTATGTATAAACTCTTTTGTTTATAAACTCTTCTACTAAGGTTTAGGGGAGTGTTGGCATTCGGGAATCAAGGAGCATCGTATTGACCTGCTGATGAAGACCCACCAGAAAAGCACCTTAGCTTTAACCAGAAAGATGTGACAGTGGCAGAATTCAGAGCTGGAATTGCTACAGGAGCGTGAGAATCTGGAACATCCCATTGGTGATTATACAAACAAGAAATGGTGGAGAGAAACAAAAGTGCTGGATTATTTCTTACAATAAAGCAAAGGCACGAGCATCATTCATGCCATATCCGCTGAGAATGGAAACTGGTATCTATGGCATAAGCCCTTTTAGTATGGGTTTTATAAGGCCCAACCATTTCTGGTCTTACTTGAGTGCTCCCTGAGCAGAAGAGCTTTCAAGTTACTTTGTTGGTCTGGATCTACAACTTCCTTTAGCCCGGAAATCAATTAGTTCCTAAATATCAAAAATCAAGCTAACACCCTATTGTTTAGTTATGACCTGGAACCAGATTGCAAACTGAGTGTCAGTCATGTCAACTGAGTCCATCTGAACTTAAACTGTAAAACAGAAGATTTCAGGACTTCTGGTGAGCTCACTAAATTCTTACAGTAAGAAATAAAACTCCTCTTTAGTGACAGTCAGTTGATCTACCTCTAGAGTTAGTGGAGAGGGAGAAGCACACCCAGACAGTGACTCAGCCCAGCAAGGACAACTCACCCCTAAGGCACGAAAGAGATCCTCAGCATAGATGCTTTCAACAAATACATGAAGTCCAGTGGGATTTGAATAAGTTATAAAACATCTGAAGTAGGTTCAAATTTCTTTCTTTTCAATATAGTTCCTTGGTCCTTTCACAACTATCTCAGGCGATAACTTGCTCCAATAATTACTGCATAAAGCCATTTCTATCACCACTTGAAGAACCCTGGTTTTATATAAGGAAATGCAATACACAGAGTAAAAATACAGATATCCACATGTTAGATCTCTCCAGGGAAGATGAGTGGAGTTTAGGAAGGAGTCAGATATCTGGTGGTTTCTCATAAAAGCCAGAACACAAAAACTGCATTTAAAACATAAAATTAAGTCTCATCCAACTACATGTGTCAGTCTTACAAGGAAAACATCCATATTTAATGACAATAACTCACAATATGAAGCAAAAAGGCAGAATAATTCAGCAAGCTCTCTTTCAGGAGGACTTCAAAAGCACCACTCGCACACCTTGTGGTTTTGCCTGGGTATTTTCAATCTGGCACCTCGGGACAAACCCTGTGTGCCACATGAATCGGCCCAACACAAAGCACTACCTGGGCCTCGCACAATAAAAGAATAACTTGTACCATGCCAAAGAATTTAATGAGCTATGACTCCAAATCCCCGCCAGGGAATAACTCTCCTTTATTGTTTCTCCGCAGCAGCCTCTAAGCCTCCCCACGAAGGCTTTGCACAGACACAGCCACTCAGGTGGAAGAGCCGCACGTGGCTGAGCCTCTGACGGTGCCTCCTTCACAAAATCACAGGCTTCTGGCCAAATGCAATTATTCAAATATTTGCCCTGCCTTAGGCCTTGTGTAAGCAAATTATCGGCTTTATATATACACTTGACTTTATGCAATTAAGCTTCCTTTGAATACCTAATTTTTGTGAAAGCTAATTACCATACTTATTGCTACTTGAGATTAGAAAGGGAATATAAGGAAAAGTTTAATGTTGCTGTATCTCTATAACTAAAATATTTTCCAGAAATAAATTAGCAGAACACAGTTCCTACCTCAAACATAATCATCTTATTTCGTGCCCACAAATACGTGCATTATTCAGCCTGAAGGATCTCACAGTTGGTTTTGTTATTTACACCATGAGAACAAGTCAGTCATGGACCAGGACCACACCGAGCCACATGCTGAGAGAACACAAAACAGAAGAGACAGAAGTTTTATGGCGTGGTAGTTTGCCTACACTTAAAAGATGTATTATTGGGCATTCTGTTAAATCCCCTTTAGTTTCCATATACAGTTATTTTGCTGGCATAACTTGCATTAATTCAGATGGAAAGTACCAGCATCATTTCTTACCCATATGCTGCCGCTTGAGGGACTTGGGTCTTTTTAGTCTGGAAAAGAGAAGACTGAGGGGAGAACTGATCAATGCCTATAAATATTTAAAGGGTGGGTGTCAGGAGGACGGGGCTGGTCTTTTCTCAGTGGTGCCCAGGGCCAGGACAAGAGGGAACAGGCACAAATTTGAACATGGGAAGTTCCATCTAAACATGAGGAGGAACTTCTTCACTTTGAGGGTGGCAGAGCCCTGGCAGAGGCTGCCCAGGGAGGTGGTGGAGTCTCCTTCTCTGGAGACTTTCCAAACCCACCTGGACACGTTTCTGTGCAACCTGCTCTGGGTGGACCTGCTCTCCAGAGGCCCCTTCCAACCCCATGTGACGCTGTGATACTTCCTACCATAAATACACAACTGCTTCTTAACTCCCAGCGCTTTATGACAGGAGAACTTTTAAGCCTAGACCAAACTCAAGTATTATTATGCCTGTCCCCTCAGCATCCACAGACAGAAATTATTTTTGAAGTGGGACAAGCACACTTTCCTCTTTGAAATAAGCGAGCAGTATTTCCCAGGTCTTCAGAAACAGCCAAAAATAGTGATGGTGAAAGTGGCAAAGCACCAGAAGTGCTTATATTGTCCAAAAAGCTTATTTCAGGAGTGTTGGCATCCTGTTGGATCCTGTTCTCCACCACACATATATGAATTTGACTCTGGGGCAGTAAGTCCTTTGAGAGTAAGGACTTCATGTGGTTTGTTTTTTTTTTCAGATTCTGAACTACAGGAGGGGGACCCTGTCACCTGAAATAATTTGTAGGGGAAATTTCTCTCCCTGCTTGCCTTGGTGCACAATTAAGTTGAAAAGTATTTGTTCCATGCTCTCTGCCACGTTTTCTCACGCCAAAAAGCTACTTAAAATGAGTTAGCAGCCGGGTCCCCTTGATTTCTTCCTTAGTAACAATCCAAAGCAGAAACAATTAATGAAAACAGGAGGTCATTTTTACTATACATTGTTATAACTACAAGGGAGTTAAACTTAGAAAGAAATCAAGAAAAATTTACCAAGTTGCACTCTTTTCGGACCAACACAGACTGAAACCTTATGGACTCCCTGCTCAGATACCACAGCCAGGTTTCAGAAGAAACATCCCTTTTGATGTAAGATACAAGCTTTGTCTTTTGCAAGCTTTAGAAAGACCTCTCAGAATCCACACCCATCCCTTCTTATTACATTTTAATATTTAAGGAGCCCTGGTACAAGAAGGATTAAAGCTCAGAGCAATTCTAGAATGAAGAATCCTATTTGTTCCCATACAGGGAGTCCAAAGCTCTGGACTACATTGTCTCCAATGACAACACCCTGACAGAGTATCATATATTACAGGGTGGGCTGAGGATATAGGGGAACTTAAAAAAAAAAAAAAAACACAAAACAAAGCAATTTACCTAGGATTTGAAAATTAAATCCTAAAACAATTACCTAGTAAGGGAATATTTTTAATTACTTTCCTCATATGTCTATAAACATTCTGGTGAATATTCTGAATTCATTTTACCAGTGTTATTTTTACAGCAACTCATTTATCTCAGTAAATGTATCTAAGCTATTTGAAAGCGGCACTTATCTTCACCTCTTAGCCACATGCCAGACAAGCCTGTTTCAGAGGAAACTGAGGCACAGGAGGGATCCAAGAGCTTCATGATCCAAGATTTGACTTGCCCATACAGACAGCAGTTTGTGGACTTTGTAAGATTTACTCCTACTTTATTTACACAGCAAATCAGAACATGTCTCTGCAGACCTGCAATTAGAACTTGCTCTTCATGAGAGAGAAACCTGCAAAAGGCAACAAAACAGCACAAGTTGAAAAATATCAAATTGCATCCAAACGACAGGAACTGTTTGGAGTCTAACACATCTAACAAAGTGACCGTGTGCAATCAGAAAGAGAAGAGAGGCGAAATACCTAAACAAGATTTTTTGTATAGAATGCCTATTTTACCTCTGCAGAAGTATTGCTATTTGTAGACCCCAATTTCTGTAAACAGTGAAAGGAAAGAAATTGTTGAGATGTGTCCATTCGAGCTGTTGGCCACCTGCGGTCCATCAGGAGAAAACTGCGGCTGCTTCCCCGCATCCCTTTCCCCCCCGCTCAGCTTTATGATTACAGCCCTGCGAAGCCTGTCCTGTTCCTCCACAGAGCCGTAGCGAAGTCTGAAGATCAGCCAGAAATTCTAATAGAAATAACACAAAAAAACCTAGGAGTACTCAAAGAGATTTCAGGGGGGTTGTTTATGTGCATAATATCTTTTCCCCAGAATAAGTAGTAAAAAGTACAGTTGGTAGTTCTGGCTGGCTTTTGTTTCTTGTTTTGTTGGGGTTTTTTATTAATAAAAAAAAAAGAGTAACAGGAGCCAGACTGAGTCAGCACCACCTGATCTGCACAGACTGAAGCTCACAATACAAACATGACCCTCCTGCTTCTTTTCAGGGTTATATTTCCCTTTAAATTAGATGGTTGGTGATAAAACCTGGTTTAGTCTGGTTATACTTTGTTGGGGAAAAAACTTGCACGAAGGAAGGAAATTGGGCTTTGCGTGAAAGTCAAACACCAAGACATGTTTGGGGCACATGTAGAGCCCCAAACCTCCTCCTGAACAAGGAATCCAGCCCTGAACCTGGCCACTGACCCTTTCCTAGGGGACACCGCAGGGGCTGAAGCCTCTGTCTTCCAAAAAGCCTCTTCTGTCTTCATGGAGAGCTTCTGCTGTGGCCCACCACAAGGATACCAAAGCCAGGATCCAGGGGACCGGTCATCCTGACTGAAATGCTTTTTAATTGGTTTTTATAGTGTCAGCTTGGTCCAGGATGAGAAATTCAGCAGCTCAGCAGCATTCTGATTTAGTTTTACCATAAGAGTGCTTGAAGCACTTGAAGCTTGGAGCACTCAAGCAGGGCAAGATCCAATACCAGTGCAAAAGACCTGGTGAAGGGACACATCTGAAATTCCTGGATGGACCTCCGTCTTGTACTGCATCAATTCTACATGCACATCCCACTCATCCATGCATCGCCTCTCCTGTGCATCCCCCGCCAGTGGATAATAACCCACCTCTGCCTGGAAGGACCCGTTCCCATTCTGGCACTGGTTTAGAGTCTCTATAAATGCTTCTGGAGACATCAGTGGCCCAGCACAACTGCCTCTCCACCACCCTCTGCTCAATCAGACCTTCTGGGAGATGTTTAGTCTCCTTTTACCATGCAAGTAGTTAGAGTACTTTAACTTTCTGATAGCTTCCTTAGAGAGTAATTTCTTGATTTAAAAAAAAAAAGTTCTAGAAAATTTTATGAGGCATCTGTTAACTGGTTATAGCAGGGATCTTTTCTTTCTTTCTCTCTTAATGTGCAGATTTTTTTCAGGAAAATGCATTTCATATGAAATCACAAGAGATACAATTTCTGTGATTTCCCTGAAGAAAGAGCAGGTGCTAATCTAACAACAGATATCACACAGAGCCAGGAGAATTCATAGCCATTCATGAATTTGCATGCCGTATTGGTGAATAACAATGAGAAAATTTGTTTCTAAAAAGTACAATTAAAAGGGCTCAAATGCTGTCTCAGTAGGCAAAAGCCTCACATACTCTGCAGTACCGCTAATTTGAAGCAATGTGAGTAGCATTGAACCATATTTTGCAATTATGGACAAAGAGAATTCATAATTGCATTTAGTTGCCAGCAATATGCCCAACTCCCTGAATATTAGTTCAAGACTAAATAACACAAAATTATTCTTGGTATTGCTTTTGTGCAAATATAGCTTCTCATCCTTCTAGACATCAAGTATTCACCCATTTCAGCTACATCTTTGGTTCAGTTCTGTTTTCGGAAGAGTTTGACTCCAGATTCACACCTTCATCAAAAGGCACGTGTACTCACAGGAAGGAACCACAGATTACACTGGTTTATAGCAAAAGAACTAGAGAATAAAAAAGTTCCAGAACAGCGTGAGTAATGTTCTTTAGACTTATACAACACACCAAGAATTTTATAGACATCTGTCTCATCAACCTAATGTAGGATATCCATAAAGGTGGCGAGTTCAGTTTCACTGACACATCACGTTGGGTGCAGAGAACTAACAAGTCAGTGTAAGCTACTTTATGACACCTATAGAATCATCCCTCCTTTTCAATTACTTTTCAAACAGAAACTCTTATAAAAGTTACAACTGGTTAGCTTTTTTTATTTCTGCAGGATTTTCTATTCTGTAACTTATTTATAGTTAAAAGTTTTCTATATGAAATACTGAGATAATTTGTTTTTTCATGAGGAGTTTAAAGAACAATCACAATAATAGAAAGAAAGGGTCGATCTAAATACAAGGAGAGAAGGGAAAACAGTCTGTATGAAATAGCAGTGAGCTGTAAAAATCAGAATTAGGGTGGTGAGCTCTTTATCAACTGTGTAAAGGCAGGTCAAGCAAAAAATCTATATATGCGTAGCGATTCAAAGCACCCTTGTAGCACACTTCATCTTGCAACAGAAGTTACAGAAAATACAACCCCTGTCCCTTTTAGAATCAGATGGAAATCAGAATTCTTGGGTGACTCCAAGTAGTTGTTCCCAAGCACAGAACTCAAGCAGGAGCTGACAACCACGTTCGGCCTCCAACTTCCCAGTTCAAACTCACCACGTGGGTTCACACGCCAGTAGGATCTGCTGCGTGCTGCCAACACGGCTTCTTGCACCGTGGCAGACACTGAAAACACACCTAGTAAGCTGACTACATTAGAGGGCTTTCCAGAAGATTTATCTGTTGTCTTACCGCTACCTGCGCAGGAATTCATTCCTCAAATTTCCCGATTTCACAAGAATTACTGGTGACAGACCCTGCGCAGGACGGAGCCTCACAGCGTGTGGGGTTGTGCAGCCTCCGCAATCAGCTTCCAAGAAGTAACAGGGGGTAAATCCACATGTAGTGTTATTATCATCTGTATCACAGCAGCACCAGGAGACCACAATTGAAATCAAAACTCCATTGTTGGAGGCTTAATAAGGTATCACTGTATCCACACTACAAGGGAAAAACCCTCTCTTTTCAAAGAGTTTACAACATAAATGTACAAATAAAGAAAATAGCAGCATCCATTTCACAAAGAGTCTAAAGGAAAAAAAAAAAGTACGAGGATATTAAGATCTAAGCATGCAGTTTTCCAGATTTTGCCTTAAATGCTCTGACCAGTTCAGAGGGAAAGACCGACACACATCTGGGAACGAAACATGGCTCTTCCCAATCTGGTTGAGAGCAGCAGATGATGCTTTGCTGGAGGATATGGGAAGCCCCAAAGAATTATGAACAAGAAAAGTTGAAATCCCTTTCCTCACTTGCAATCTGCGATATTCGATCGAGTAGGAATTAACCAAAACACGTTCTCCCGTCCCTCTTTCAATGTAGTTCTCCGCTATAGCTGTGAAAAGCAATTTATTCCCATCTCCAGGGAGCTACACAAACTACACCTTACCCGCTGGCCCCATACCTCTCCAGAGCACACAACCACTTCATTTCCTCCTCTATTTTTTTAGAAAATCTTTTAAAACTGGCAGCAAAACAGTAAATAAGAGCAGGCTGTTCAAAGATGCAGGGATTGACTTGTGCCAGTCCTGACATAAATCCTTACTTCAAGACAATTCCCCATGACAGCTGCTCAAAAAGGCTACCAAAATGGGAAGTGGGCTTGCTGACAGGCTGGTCCAGGGGAGGGCTAAGGGATTTTGTGTTTAGAGCCACACAGCTGCGATGAATGCACAGTTATCTGCTGCTTTCAGAGTTATTTCAGGATCTTGCTTAATAATACTCTGTATTTAGAGACAAGAACCTTGATGTGCCCCCACCCCACAGATAGCAGTTAGCCACAGCTCCCAACATCACCCTAGCACTGTTATATACTCTTACTTTCTTTTCATAGATGAATTAAGAACTAATTAAGTGATTTTCCCATATGCTTCCTGAGGCAAAGGTGTGTTCAGGTCTCGAGTCGGGAGTTTGCCTCATGTGGCTCAACTTCACTTGTTTTCACTGGCATCTTCACGTAGCCACAGCCAGGTCTCGGCATCCCACTGGTGGATGCTGGAAAACACCATGGCCTCACCTGAGTGAGGTAAAAGCAGGCAGAAAGGCTGGATATAATCAGTATTTAAACCAGATAAGCTGTGCCTTCTATTCATATCTACCCATTGAGTTTGGTCACAGACTCAAATCACATTTGGATAGCAGATCTTACTGATCACAACATCTAGAGATGAAGAAAGTTCATTCAATACACATCTGAAGCATCCAGCATTTGCCAGAGACTTTTCACACCACAGAGGATGGAACCACAATTAACTACTTCGTTAGCCCCTCCTAAATGATTTTCTCATCATTTCAATAAGTCATAATTTTCTCCTCAAAATCAATCCAGAGGCTAGTATATTTGTTTATTTCGATCTACTTGCAAATAGAGAAAACCAGTGAAACTAGAAGTGCTGTAAGAATTTATTACTTTAGAAAACTATGCAAATGTGCACAGTCATATGCATATATACAGTATTTAAATTATTCTCCCTGCCATCTGTGGCAATGACTTTACGATGGCGCATTTTGAACAGGTATAGATTTATATAGACTTTCTGCTTAACATTTCAGATCTGTTCTCCAAGCAGAATTTCCCTTCTCCCGTGACAGCGACACCTCATTGCTGTCACGGGGGGGTTTGCTCTCAGCATTTATCACTTTCCACGTCCCTTGATGCAAATGAGAAGGAAGTGGCAAGAATGATGGAGGGTTCACAGGCATTTGCAACTGTCAAAAAAGGCTTATTTTATTGCCACAGGGCCCTCCACCCCCAAATTCTAGAGATCATGGGGGCTGTCAGATTGTATGTGGTACAATGTAAAGCAATGTCAAACCAGCCTGTGCTCAGAATAAAAGATGACGCCGAGAGTGCCGGGAAGCCTCCCGGAAAGGACCGCTCTGAAGAAGGATGAGAAGATTCACGGGCATGTACAAAGCCTATGGATATTTCAGAAAAGTCACAACTCTTAACAGGCATTAACAAAGAGATGTCTTTAAATGTGAAGAAAACTTCCTTTTTTTTTTTTTTTTTGAAGTAACTGAAAAAGATTTAGTTGGCTCAGAATGCAGGAAATTTGCAGTAAGGTACTTTATTCAAACTTCTTGGTGCATATGTAAGCAAAAGCATTTTCCTTTTTCTGATAATCGTAAGATAAATGTAAATCACTCCAAAAAAATTCATCCCATTTCTCATAGTTTATAGATTATCCCATATTATTTCTTTTCGAAGTTCTTAAGAGAAAGTAACTCATAGTGTTTAAGCATGCATAATTCAACAACAGCTCTAGATGTTTAACAGAATCTTTTGTTTCATTCTTTACTCACAATTAGACTTTATACTTATTACTGTAGCCCTCAATTATGACTGCAGTTTGACCACATACCTGAAAGAATTTCAGAGACATTTTTTCCTCTTGTGCAGACCCTGAAAAAAATCCATAATTGCTTGTCATTCAAGGAAAATTAAAAATCATTTTGGGAAAGATATGCATTGAATTGCAATTAATCTCACTAATTCTAATGTTGCAAGGAGGAGCCCTGTGTATGTCAGGGGCCTTCGCCAGGCAGATGATGGCCATCAAGCATCCTGTGGATTGTTAGTCCCACAGTGTTAACTAACAGACAGGGGCTGAACTTGGCTTGCTCCCTGGGAGAAGGAGGAGGACCCGAGTCTGTCACTGCATGTTTGACTTCACTCCAACCTGGAGCACGTCATAAATCTCACATATCTTGGATGGGTTATGTGACTTTAGAAGTTAAACCTTACCCTCATATGGACTCCATACAACATTTACCTAATCTTGCTGCAATTCCTCCCCCTTACACCCCTTTTTAACCCCCTCCCCCTTTTTTCTTAACTTCTCTCACACAGCAGGAGCAGCAGCTCCCAGCCCTAGCAGCTTGACCAGCTCAGCGCTACATAAATGCTCAGGCAAAGCTGCTCTCAGCTCACAGCTCCTGCAGAAGCTTTGATAGGACAAGGGGGAATAGTTTTAAACTAAAAGGGGGGAGATTTAGATTAGATATTAGGAAGAACTTCTTTGGTGTGAGGGTGGTGAGAGCCTGGCCCAGGCTGCCCAGAGAAGCTGTGGCTGCCCCATCCCTGGAGGGGTTCAAGGCCAGGCTGGATGGGGCATGGAGAAACCTGGGCTGCTGGGAGGTGTCCCTGCCCAAGGCAGGGGGTGGCACTGGATGGGCTTTAAGGTCCCTTCCAACCCAAACCATTCCATGATTTATGATAGGCCTGAGAGCAATCAGTAGATCACAAGTGACAGGAATGATTTTGGACAAACAAATTGAGACTGTCTTGGACAACGCTGACAAGGTAGCAGGAGCCTACATCATGACTCTGATGAAGCTGTTACTATTTTACCTAAAACCAGAAAAAAATTACCTGGGTAATATTTTAATTCTCCCCACATTTAAGATGTCCACAATGAAGAGAAGATTATCCTGCTGTGATCCACAGTGCAAGGTTCAAAGGAGGTCAGTAGAAAGTCAGCAAAGTGCAAGTATCATCTTTGAATTCTGAGAAAAATACCAGCATCTTTCTCAGAGGAGGATGTAACATGATGAAGGGCATCAACTTGTCTCACTAAGGAAATTCAAACATGTACAAAGACCTTTCTAGTAGAAGAGAAGGTGGGAAAAAGATACTTGAAATTATTTTGTTGAGAACGGATGTGTCCAAACAACGATGTTACCTTCATATCTCCACCTCTAAGCTTCAGAGCTGCCTAAGTGACTCCACCACACACCACAGCAGCGCTCCACAGGACAAGCAGTTCTGGTCTCTGAGCCCTGGGTATTACTATTCCAAAGTCTTCCATAAGAAACAACTGGATTTTGTAGTCTCTTTAAAGGTTGCAGATGTCACCAGACTGACATTTTGGACTATATATCAATATAACTGTGATTCAGACCCCCAGTTGGGAGCTTTCTAATCCAATTTGCTCCGGTTTATTGCTTCAGAAATCACCCATTCATGAACTCCCCGCTCTCGCGGAGCCTGTGGTTGGTTTGGGTTAACCCAGCCAAACGGGTAAATGGATAGCTGCAGAGTTTCTGTGCAGAGAATATTACTGAAGCCTCACCCAAAAGAGTGCTGGGGCAGGGCAGGAGTAAATATTTAAGATTATTTATTTATTTCCTCTAAAACAAAGGAACTCAAACATACACTAGCTACATTTTCCTAAATGAGCTTTACTTCAAGTTTCCTCTCAGCTTCAGCAAATCAACATTTGACATTTCTTGCAATAAAATCTAAATGAAGTTGTCATCTGCTTGTAGATGCTCTAGCAGCCAATAAAAGTAATGAATTAGTATGTGTGGTAGCCACTCATCCCATCACCTCCCAACTGCCAAAATCCTTCTGGAGGCCCCAGAGCACCGAGTAGCATTTCCCCGATGTCACTGACACAAATTGTACGCATGGCAAAACTAATTCATCCTGAAGCATGTAGCTTTTCAGGCATGTCAAGGGAGCCTTCTTGTATTAATCAAAAAACCCAACTTTAATGCCTGTCTACATTTCTTCTTTCTTTAAAGGTTAAATCCAGAAGAAACTAGATATTTTTTCCTCATAGAGTACCTGGCCCTATAATCCATAACATTTTTCCCGTCAGAGGTTACTCAGAAGTAATAAGAAAATAAATTGATTTTCACAGGGATATATTTTTCTAATTGACATTGAGCAGTCAATATTTTTAATAAAAGTGTTTATGTTTTAAAGTAATTTTAATACGTATACAGACAACCCAGAAGAAACATCTAGTTTAAGGCACCCAAAGATTACAGAGATGCATGTCGTACCGTTGCATCTGCAATCTCAGCTCCACCATCTCACACATCTTCTTTATTTACATGTCTCTAATTACATCATCAGCATTTTCCCATGTGTTTCTGCCTCATCCCTGACAACACAGGCTGAATCCTTTTTCCTTAATGAGCGTGTACTTAATATTTTGGGTTTGCCTCACTTTTCAGTGCATCTGAGGCCTTATCTCCTGCCTACTGTCCAAACATTGCTCTGAATAAAGAATTTTTCATTTCCTTTGGGCTTTTCTCTGCTGTTTGTCACTATCCGAATGCTTCACTACATTAATTAAACTGACAAGGTGAGGCAGCAGCATTATCTCCATTTTACACATGGGGTACTGAGGCACAGAGAAGTCAAAGTCGACAGTAAAGCTTGCCATAAACTTCACAAAAAAATATTGTAGTTGAAATACAAACTACAGAAGAAAGAGTTACCTTTAAATGAAAACATTTAATGAAGACCCGAACAAGAACCACAGGTTCTGGGTGAATGAAGTACAGAGAGAGTGAGAAGCCCATAATTTCAGCTTGAGAACAGAAAATGGCATTTCCATTTAGCAAACATCTTAGGAAGTTTGAATTTACAGTACCAGCTGGAAAACTCAGAGTTGTGAACTTGTAAGGGTTTTTTTTGGTTCAACTGCAGTTAAAAATAGCCACTCGCATTGGATGATCTATGTGGGGCCTCGCTACACAAATGTATTAAAGGAATTTGAAGCAAACCAGACCAAAGGCAGCGTTAAAGGATATAAACTAAAGGTTTCTAAATCCCAGTGTTGATAAAGAATCAAACTTCACTCTGTAATTTAAGATAACCAAGGGACTGATTTAGCACATGTTTCTGTATGAGCCTCTGAGGGGTGCAAACTGCTCTGTTCCAGAGCACCGATGCTTTGATGGGATCCCCGCTCTTCGCTCCTGTGTTCCACTCTTTAATATTTCTCATTATCAGAATAAAAACCTCTGATTTAACCTTTGTAACCCTGGAGCACTTGAGATAATGACAGACGTATCACCTGACAGGTCTGTGACAGACCCCAACATTGTTGGCAAAGTAAAGGCGACTTTACGTGAAAATTGCAAGTTTTCAGAAGCTGGCATCCTCCTCTGATGTGAGCAAGGACTACTCAGAATAACCTGTAAGACCTAGAAAAATCAAGCCAAATACAACTACTGGGCAGGGTCAGCATTTTTTCAGCTACAGACAGTCACTGAGTATTCTTACAAATTACCCAAGCCTGTTACCAAGCACAATTCTGTTCCTTCTTGATGTACTGAGTGCTCACTCACATAAAAATTAATTGGACCAAATGAATCCAATAAAACTCACCCAGATGAGGGGTAGATATGAGTGTCTGGTAGTGTTTATGCAAGTAACGGAGAGGTATTTCTGAACGCTCCGGTAATTGTGGTCTCCTCTTGACAAAACAGAGTTACCTGACTTTGTCCATGTACACGCCTGGGTCTGATCTTCTGAAAATACATTTTCTCAAGGCAATTTATTGACTTCAAAAGCCAACATTGTCAAAAATCAATGACAAAATATAAAGGCAAAATCACTCACACGCAGAGAGTGATGGTTTAAGGACTCAAGTTGCCAAAGGAATGTCATAACAATTTCTCTGAAAATAATATTTTCACCTCATTATATATAACTTTCTAATCAGTTCCAGAATCCTCAACACTTCTTTCCCTCACTACAGAATACTGTTAAAAAGAAGCAAGTTGCTGATTACAAGAACACACCTCAACTAAATCCCTTAATAGCATGTCAAGTGCACAAATATTTTAACAGCTAATGGCAAATTCCACAGCAATACATATATATTTATTAATTTCAATCATTCGGGGCAGGGAGGTATGAGTAAGGGCACTATCATTTAGGGCTGTAATTAATCATCCAGGACATTTCATTGTCAGGGAACATAAATCAGGAAGGAAGTGTTTCTCCTACCTGG
Organism: Arenaria interpres; assembly: GCA_013399435.1. Lineage (NCBI taxonomy): Eukaryota > Metazoa > Chordata > Aves > Charadriiformes > Scolopacidae > Arenaria > Arenaria interpres. The sequence continues at coordinate 1,081,661 of VXAK01026427.1, forward strand.
GTGATATGTAACCAGCATTAAGACAGTGACAAAATCTAATACCTGTCAGTAACTGTTATATATTTTATCTACCTTTGACACCTAAGGTGCAGGGCTGCTTCACACGAGTGCCCTCCACCTCTGAATTTATTTTCTGGATGTAGAGCACATCCTTTAAAAACATTAGCAGAATATAGCAGCAAAGCTTGAGAAAGACCTTGCCAAACACCAAGATATCAAGTTTCTGAAGTAAAAGAAAAAAATCTTGTACATCAATACAAGATGTAACAAGTAAAACAGGACAAATACCTGTTTGCAGGACAGTGTAAGGCAATTCCTAAATTGTAAAACAATTGTAAACCAGCCACCAATTTAGCACCCATGTGCCTGCAGTAGATGTCCACTGGGTCATTAAGAGAAACGTGAATACCAAAGCTAGGCTTAAAGCCCTACTAAAAAAAAACCAAAACACACACAACATGAAGAACTAAAGCTCGTTTACAAAAAAAGCTTTCTAGGAACCCATAGAACATTCCCATGTTCAGGATATCCCTGATTGCAGTCTACCACAGGAAAAAGTAGTCACATTTCTTATTTAATCACACAATCCTATCACCAGTAAGTAGAGCCAAATTAAAAAAAATACATACAACTGTATTAACATCTAAACTCTAAGTGCTAAGGTGGGATTTTGCCCACAGGCAATAGCTATAAACCTGGGTCCAAGATAATCCATTTGTAAAATACTAAACACACAACACATGCGTTCAGCGTCTGACAGAAGCATTCTTCTCCAAAGCAAAATCTACATTTAAATTCGTATTGTAAGGAATCAAATACTAAAAACAAGTGTCAAGGTTTTCTTCTTCACTGAATTGTTTCTTAATTAGATTCAAGCGTTTTGTCTAAGTATTTCACACTCTTATTGCTTTCCAGAAATTACAAAAAAGTCTTTAATTATTCATGATATCTAACTACCAGGAAATGCCTCAAATTGCTTTTGTTAAGAAAATAAGAACAGACTGTTTACATTTAGCTGCTGTGGCAGAGAAAATAAAAGGAAAGACATTCCTACCGATGCAGTAAGTACCAGATAGTTCTGATGAAAGCCAGAAAAAAAACCACACCTGTCCCACATCAAATCTCATTTTCCTGGGCTTCACCCCACTCCAGAGGGAACAGAGCACTCAGGACCCTCGGCCATGGGAAGATGGTGATGGAGGCAGCAATCCACCTGCCTTTGGGTGGTCACATTTCTCTTGACATCAATCCCAGCAACTTCTCAACTTACAAACCCAGACATTCCACACTCCTCTCAGCAGATAGCTACAACATTTAAGAAAATTCTGGCCACCTAAATGAAAAAACCTTATTCTTGAGCAATAAAGCATTGTTTCCCAAAAGGGCAAACATCTACCCAGAACACTTATGGCCTTGAAGAACTGCTGCATGATTCAGGCCACCAGATTTCAAAGCATTTTTGCCAGGGTAGGTAGAGAACAGGTATCTATTTTGTTCTTTCATTTGATAGCTACTATGACAAAAGATAGATATTGCTACAGGCTGCTAAATGCTAAATGAATAAATAAATATTTTAAGTGGTACAGAAAACTGTTCAGTGATTTCCTAGCAATATTTTGGTTTTTTCTGGCAAAAGACATAGTAAGAACTAAGTTAAGCAATTAACTTCTTCACAGTTAATGTAGAAAAACAATTAAGCAAAAAGATTTCACATAGGAGCCACATAAAGTCCCTGGTGGCTGCACTTGAAAATTGCTCAAGTTAACAAAGCACTTTATACCACAACCCAAATTCCTTCATTACCACCCCAAGTACTGGAAATGAAAAGGAATCAAAGACTGTTTGCACTCACCGAGCTCAGCTGCAGCTCCATGCTATTTCAAAACCAGATGTGTTAAGGTCTCCCAGACTGATCAGGTTCATTTTTATTGCAGAAAAATCTATTTTTGCACCTGGGTTTTATATCCTATTATGATGCTAAAACAACTTAAGACTTAGTTTTAACCAACTTACTCTGCCAACTGCATGCTGGTATAATTCCATTCCAGCTGATAGCATTACATAGAGAAATTTGACTCATCATATCTCATTAGAATTAAATGTGCTGCTAATTTGTGAAATATTTTGCCTGACCCATCAAATCAACTGAATACTTTCATGCTCTTTCTTCTCTTTAGCATGATAACTAATTCAAAGTCATTTATTCCACTTCATTAAAACCAAAAGTTGATGTGGAAAACAATAGCTGTTAGAGCTTATGTTGGATCAAGAATCGCCTTCTTGGTGAAGCAGCCAAATGACAGCAAGAGCCAGAATGTCATGTATTTCTAAATTATTACCTCCTTCATATTGATTTATTCTTCAGACACATTACACACGTCTTTTCCCGTTGTTATGTTTGATTTAAAACGCCCAGCTCAGCAGCCCAGTGCAATGAGAGCACCCTCAAAGCATGGGAGGATGCTCAGCAGGAAACCTGGCTAGACAAGGGACATCCCCTCCCTCCCTGCAGAGCAGACTGAGAAGCCTCATCTCCAGTATCTTCAGCCGTGACCGTACAACTCTGTTCAAATTTAGCTCCTTAAAAGCAACTAAGAGTCATTACAATTTTGTTTCCTCATTCAGCCGCTGGTCTGGATTCACCCATTCTAGTCCAAGACCACAAAGTTATCATCCCAAAACTTCAAACTCTCAAGAAAGGAAAGAAATAACGACAGATTTTGAGAAAATTCAACAGACTCAGCAAACTACTGAATTCAGTTCCTAAATTAAGCAGCGTAAAGGTGAAAGGAATAAAGAGACATTGACTTTTCTTGGAACAAACACAAAATTTCCCCTTAACCAAAAAGACAGCAGCTGGGGGATGGATTTTAGGTTTTTTCACCTTATATTCACTAGTAAAGCTTTAATTTGGGACATATCTGTATTTTCAGCCCAAATTCCTACCTAAACAGTTTTTATCAAATTATTAAAACCCTGGTATGTAGCTAATAATATCAAGAAACAAGAAAAGTTTAAGGACTTCTTTGGAAGTAACTCTGGCACTTGGGTCAGTGGCTGATGCAATCCCAGAGCTCTCAGCAATTACCTTTGGAAACTCATGAAGACTGGGCAAGGTCCTTGGCTACAAGCAAAAGGCAGGAGGTCTCAATTCAGAAGAGAAGAGGGCAGCAGGAGGTAGGAAGCTCTATATTTGCAAGCTCCACCTCCACCTCTGAAACCAGCTGGGAACAATCAGCCCATGAGCAAACCCAAGGAGATCGCCAACAGCTGACATGGTTTTGCCAAGAGCAAATCACATCAAGCCCATCTGGTTTCTTTCTCCAGCAAGGGAATAGGATCAGTAGATAGATCATCCCTGGGTATGATAAGGATTTTGACCCTGTCCCACATGATGCTGTCACAGGGCAGTGGTAGAAACCCATGTTTCAGGATGCTGAGCCACTTGTATAACCCACTGGGAAACACAAAGAGCAATTACGGATGGCTGACTGTCAAACCAAGCCCACGGGGGGTTGCCAGGGTGCAGTACTACTCAAAATCTTCACTAATGATTCGGGTGATGGACTAGAGAGTACACTGATTAAATCTCCCCGTGACAGCCAGCTTAGAGTGACAACAAACACAGGGGAAGACAAGAGCAGGATTTGAAATGACTCTGCCAAAGTCAAAAAACAGCCTGGAGGGGAGAAAAAAACCCAGCACCCAAAAATATACAATTCATTCAAAACAAGTGCAAAATTGTACACCAGTGCTCACACAGGGCAGCACCCCATAATTGCCAGAGCAACACCCAAGAGCTGATCAGGGTCTCCGACTTCAATAGCCCTGAGGCTGCCACCAGCGGTGCTCCTCTTCCCGGTGTTCCCCATGTGATGAGGTAGCAGAGGCGGTGCTTGAGTCTGAAACAGCCGAAATGTTCCCAGTTTCCACCTCCATCGCAAAAGCTGTTGGTTAAAATCTCTTTTACCTCGCAGGAAATAAGCTGTGCAGCCACTGTCATTAGCGTTAATGCAATCTTGATTAGCAAGCCCTCCCCTGTGGGACGCCGGCTGTTTCTCAATATTTCTGTCTCGTAAAGCCATCCCAGAAAAATTTTTCTTTAATAAATGCTTACTGTGACAGTTAAGAATAAGAAATCATACATCTCATCTCCCTCAGCCTCACATATGCATTGATTATAACCTAATGAAGTTTATAAAAAGCAAGCGATGTGGTTAGAAACCCCAACTAGGAAAACTCTCTGGAGTAACAATAAATGACACCTCTAATGTCCTCATTTATTTGCAAAAAAAGAAATGATGCCACTAGTTGGATAGTTCAAGCCTGGTCAGTCAAGCTTCAGTAACGAAATCTGGAACTTTTACAGGCAATGAAATTCTCTACTTTCTAACAGTTATGCTGGTGGAACTGAGCTTAACCTCAGAGAGAAATTGCTAATTAAAAAGTGACATTCTGTATTTTTTCCACATATTTGCCAAATCATTTCTCCAACCTTTCAGGTCTGTGTCACAAAGCTAAGAAATAGAACTGCTATTTAATTAAAGCTATGTTTGGAAGGGAAGACCTGCTTTCAAATTCAAACTGGTCTATGCACCAGTAACTACAATACACGTCCTGAGGCAGATGTACAGCTGGGTCATGGTTTGCTTGAACAGGCTCCTAGACTTATGTTGGCAACGTGACACTTTTCAATCTCAGGTGGCATCACAATAAAAAGGAAAAATGAGGAAAAATCGTATATCTCTCTCTCTCTGCTATTTCTCAGCTGACTCGGGGACCAGGACTCACCCAGATCATCCCTCCTTGTGGCTGAGGGTGACGGATACACACGGAGCGATGGAGCCTTTTCAGATCTCTCCTCCCTCCACTGGTTCTCATTTTGCCAGATAACCTATATACACTTGCTTTTGGCGATTTGGCTGGGGAGAAAGAAGGGCAAGAGCATTTCCCTTCCCCCTCTTAGACCATGAAAGAGAAAATGACACCAAACTAAAACTTCATGGAAGAGCCAGATCAACCTTCTGCTGAAGACACACTGGCTGCCACAAATATTGAATAATTCAGGTGACACAAATAAAGGTCCTGAGCAATACAATCCTTAAAAAACACTGGAATACCACCTACATTATTCCTCCTCTAGGTTCGACAAAAACATCCCACGGCTGTGGTAGGATTTTCCTTCCCACTTTGGGGTCACATCAGCGCAGGGAATTTTTTATTGACATGTACTTGGGCAACTTCTCAGCAGAAAGATCTCGGGAGCTTTTCTCCAGTGCTTTTTTCTGAAATAGTCTCCTGCTGTACTCATCACGACCAATTGTATATCACTTCCCCATGAGTAATAAAAGCAATTCACTTCAGTCAGGCTTCCAAATTATATGGGAATCATGTTTATAACAAGTTTCTATTATTTGTATGCTTTTATTAGAACAAGAATATCACCAATGAGGAACACAGTGTTCCTTTAAAATCCTGCTTTCAGAGCAGCAAACTTTGAAGGCAATCTCTGAAATATGTAATTTACAAAATTACTGTAATTGATGTAACTGTTATATTGAGAGGTGTATAAGTTCAGAAGCTTCCTATATAATGCATTTCTGTTTTAAAAAAATGCTACCTTCTCTTGAATAATGGAGCACAGCGAATAACCTGTCTCTCACCAACAACCCAAGTCAAGCAAGCGGCGGGGCCAAGTCACAGAGCTTGTTGAACTTGTCATTTTCTCATTTGACAAGTCGATGGATGAAATAATTCAAATTAAATAAAAATTAGACCAAACCTTTATGCAGTCACCAACCTTTTCGGAGGTGTGAAATTTCACTTGCCTTGGAGTAAAATGTTGTGTTTCAACTACCTGAAAGACCAAATGAGCGCTGCAAATGGATAGAGCTTTCTCTATGGTCAGGTGATGCAAATTTAAGTGATACAAATTTATTTCTTTTAAGAAGGAAGGTCAGAACTCTTTCTATTATGCCTCCAGGTAGTGTGAAGACCAGAGACCTCACTTGCTACTACATTACTCTTAAATGATTAAGATTTAACAAATGTAAAAGTAAAGAAGTGGTGACCGTCATAATAAAAATCATACCAGGCACATGGCATACACACATAACAAAAAATTTTATTCAATTTTATTAGAAACTGCAGTCTTACTTTAAAACATTTAGTGAACGGGCATATTTCTACTGTCAGCACCGTCTTAGAGATTGTTCAGAAACCTCTGCTGTTTGAAATGGCTGTTGTGCTTTGACTTCCGTAAAATAATTGGCACTATAATTTTATACCTGTCAAAAATCCAATATACAGCATTGACTAATTGCTATTTTGTGTGCTCAGAAAGGTATAAAATCAGTTTAACCACTCTGGAAATCAACAAATTCTTTTGTGAAGCTGCAGAACAGTAAACATAATTATGTTTACTCCCGCCAGTCTTGGGTTTTAGTCTTTGAGGGGAGGTAGATTTGCTTATATCATATATAATCTTATAACAATTCTGAGAACAATCTTGTAAAGTGGTTAAACCACTCTCACATTGGTGAGAGCCCTCAAAATATATTAGCTACTACGTAAGTTTATGGTTTGTGTGGCTTCTGAAATGATGCAACCTCTCGCCCCAGTGATTTGCATGTTCTTCTCCTGGTCTTTGTACCTATGTTTAAATCAAAGAACTTCAAAAAACTGTAAGGTTTTTAGGATTTGTGTGTGTGATTACATGGCAAGGCGCACACAAAGGGGTTTGACAGGCTATTGAAAGAGATGCAAAAAATACTGGAAAATAATCCATATTTCTCAGGCCTCACGTTAAACAGCCTCATTCAGTCGCATCAGTTGGCATGTACAGAGCATGAAAAAATGTTATCTCCTTCTTCCTGTGCCTCCTGTTACTGTGCTCTACTACTGCTCCCCCTGAAACAAGTAACAAAACTTCTCTGAAAATGTTTTCCATTAATGCCACTTTTATCAGAGCCTGGAAAGAAGTGAATGAAGCTTGAAGTGCCACCATCGAAGTTCGTGTCTGTGTATTTCAAAAAAAACCAACGCATCTGTCCTAATTTTACAACGTGTTTGGGCAGAATGTTTTCTTCTGTGAAAATAACATTTTCAACACTACTGACTGTGAGTTTTATTGGCAATTGAAGTGGGTCCTTGTAGATGCAAGAAATAAAGGCAAAAATACTTACAAACTGAAGTAAAAATGTTATTATCAACAGGCAGAGAGAGGAAGGATGCCGTTCCCTGCAGAAAACGGTTGCACTGAGCGACTGTGCAAGCACAGATTCCCCCAGCTTGCAGTAAGAGTTTTTCAATAAAGATGCAAGGGTACTAACAGCCTGATTTGACAGAATTGTGCAAATGAGTTTTACCTTTAGCAGGACTGTCAGATTACATACACTAAAAAGACCTCATTGCTTCGCTACATATTTTTTTTAATACAAAGAAAGGACTTTACTGAAGTGAACTTCAATTGCAAGGGCATAAACATACCTTGAAAATGGAGGCCAAATGATGCCATGTATAACTGCTTTTGCCTGGGTGTAACATCCACCTTCAGTGGTTGTCCCACGTTCTGAGAGACGGTACCTCTTCCCAAGGGGTTGGTCTTTAAGTAGAAAACCACATCCTTTTCTACTTTTTTATATAACACAAAGTAATCTCTTCTCTTTCTATTTGCTGTCTTAATACCTTTAAGCAATTAATCCATAATGTGACAGAGGCAGCATGAAAACAGACTTACGGCTTAGTTTTAATAAGCATTAATATATTTATGTTGGGTTTGGCAGACCAGCCTTCTACTAATACTTGGCTTCCCAGATTACATCCATGAAAATTAATGATCTGTCACCAGACTTGCCCATGTTCTAATGAAGTAGTTAGTCAAGTACGAGTAAAGCCAGGTGTAAAAAGCTGCCTCTTCCCATTTGCAATAAAGCCGTTCTCCCTATTTTGCTAACAAATTAAATTAGTTGAGAGTAAAAATTTAATTACTGTCGTGCACCATCTTCGTATTTGTGATCAAAAAAGCACATCTCTGTGAGCTTTGTAGTCCCTTGCTCTACTGAAATGGGAGAGAAATAAGATAAACCTAGCTGAATATCAGAATAGATTTATAATTATTGTTTTCTCCAGGCAAAAAATTCTCAGGGAAAAAAAAAAAAGTTTTATTTCTTTCATTTAAACAAAAGAGACTCTTTTAGCGGTCTGATAACAACATTGCCATTTCATGTCTAAATCAGAGGAACGCAATTATTTCCAGGTAATATATTGTCCTTGAGCCAAACAGAAAGAAAGGCGAGGATTTAATAGCAGAGGTCACCTTTCTGCAGAGGTCCGCACTCCGAAGGTCCACACTGCTGCTTCGCACGGGCGTCCTGCAATACTTACAGAACCGGAGAGCCAGGACACAGGAGCAAACGTGTCAAACAAAGCAATCTTCAACATATAACTTCTCAGCCATATCACCACAAATTTGCCTTACCCACTGCTAATCAATTCCACTCCAGATCTGAGCTGGCTTTAGGATTTATTGTAGGACAGCTTTTCACTCAGCAGCTATTTCTGCCCCTTACAAGACATGCACATGGGCTGTTTTGCTGACACCCTGTCCGTGACCGGATTAAAGCCCCTAACCCTGAAACTGCAGTAGCTCCCATGGAGGGAGCAGGCAGAGGGGACTGAGCTTGTGGGAAGGGCTTCCATTGTCCAGGTGCAAAACAGAAAACTGAGATATTTGAATTACACAGGAAAAGACTGAGCCTTGTTTACATGGGCATGACTGAGGGAAGGATGTCACCCGCACCGTGCCATCCATCCACTGAGGGCTCTTGCTGCCCCTACGCTGCCAGCATCCTCACTGTTTGTTAGATTGATGCCAAAGCCAGAAAAAGAGTCCCTGAAGATCAAGAATAGCATCAGGAAAGAGAAAATCATGTTCAGTCTTGTGCTGCGGAAAGAAGATAGAAAAATAGGTCGGAAAAAAGTCTGGAGAGAGAGGCCATCCTGCCCATGATGGTCTTGCCTGGTGCATGTCAACCAGCAAGAAGTTCCAGTGATGAAGAGCATGGCTTTCCCCAGATGCACCACCCACACTTCTCCTGCAGAATGACATCAGCCGCATTGTCACTCCCTGCCGAATCCATCCTGCCTACTGCCAAGGGAATGCCATTAAAAAGACCGGGAACTACAACAGAGATGAAGAATTTACTGCCTAAACACAGTACTCAAGAGAAAGCTTCTAAAAGTTTATTCGTATTTGATCACAGAAATATAAATGCTCTGAACTTCTCAACAGCCCTAATACATCCACTTATAATACTAAAATACTGGCACCCCAGTGTAACACGCATTGTATCAGAAAGTCAGAATAACCTGAATTCACTCTACTTATTGTACTTTAAAATACATTATACTTTTCCTTGTAATGAAGGAAGTATTTTGCACTCTTTTGTACCGTTTTCCTAGCAATCTCACTTGAGGGAAAAAAAAAAAAAATTCCAAGCAAATCTAAAACCTTCAATTTCTTGCTCTATAATCCTGTGAAAATATCTTCCCTAAACCTGGTTTTCAGTCATATCTCTTAAACAGTCCCTGAGATCTCAGTCAGAACTTGTTTTCTGCGCTGTGAGGATATATATGTAGCATAAACACATCCATGCCTTGGAGACCTCGTGGTTTAAACAGATGTGACAATCTATTATTAACTTCCTTGTGCTGGACTGTGCTAGAGCCAACAGCATTTATGCACTTTGCTGATAGGCAGCGTCCACAAATGAGTTAATCAGGTAAACACTTAGATTCCTTGTTGTTTATGGGTGATAAACTCCTGCACACACATAAAAATTTCCGCGTACTAATCCTGATCCGAGATGTTTTCTTACAAATTTTAGGAATGCATCTAAGGGCAGTGTGGAGCTAAATTAACTTGTTACCCCAGCAGGGAGAGCTGTAGAGATGGGTCTACCCTTCCCCTGCAGAAAGGGAGGTGGCCACAGGTCCTGGGGGTTTGTATCCCTTCCACTGGTCCTGGTGCCAATGAGGGGGGTGCTGGGGACCTCCCCCACCCTGGGTGACACCCTGCTCTAACAGCATGATGCCCCTTGAGCCTTCGTGGCCATGCTATTACCAGACAAAGTACAGTGATAAACTTGACCCGTGCAGCTTGTTGTAATTTGATAATTTTTCAACTTCTAATACTGCAGCAAATCTTCATGGCCCATCCACAGTTTTCAGGAAAAGCAGAGGAAATAAAAAGGATGTTGCATTACAGTCCTGATAATTGATATTGAAGCTGCCAAGCTACTCCACATCAGTTACAGCAGAGTTTCTGCTCCTCTTGTTGGCAGGAGCGGCAGGAGCACAGCCATGGGCAGGACTCGGGCAGTGCCACCGCAGGTTGACCATGAAATGCTGGTCAGGGATGGTGGCCAGGCTCAGGAAGAAGGGCGGAATGTCAGCAAGCCAAGTGGCAGGGGGAAGGCAGGGAAGGGGTCCTGCAGACCACAGACCTCTTCCAGTAACAGAGGGGACCATGGCCTGATGGGCAGCACTGGTACACTCCATGTTCCCAAAGCAAAACATGCAGGACCCACAAAGATCCCACCACATCCCACTCCCGCAGCTTCCCAGCTCCCATTACAGTTAAACTTCTCTTGAATTATGGGGCCATGATCCGCTGCACTCAAAATCTGAAACGTTTCCCTCTACCTGACTACTCCCAGTCAGATCATACATCAAATAAATCCCCAGGGACAATCCAAACCCCATCAGCGTCCAAGAAGCTCTTTTTTTTTTCATCTATAACCGCAAGACATTTCTGAAAGCTGGAAAAACAGTTCTGCAGTTCTCTGCACTTTTCCTCGCTCTGGTGTGATGGCTATCATTATGTTAACGATTTCTTTTTCTTTTTTTTTCCCCCCAGTACTGATATGCTTAGCATTTCTCAAATTCTCTCTACGGGAGGAAACGTCGTTTCGGATGGTAGAACTGAACTGGTAGCACGACAGAGAAGACACTTGGCGCGGTCCCTTCTGAAGCCTGAAATTTGAATTTTTTGCTTTCTTCATGATTTTTACTGGAAATGAAAATGGTGGGCTGAGATTTGTGGGTTCTTCACATCAATGGTAACCCAGACATCACCATGCGCGTGTCTTGGTAATTAAAATACACAGCAAATAGGGGCTTACTCCTTACTAGGCCGTTGGGAGTTAGGTCCAAAATAGTTTCTTTTGCTTAAATCCTGGATATTTACAATACTTTGCTAAAAATGTACTAACAAAGGGCCTTTTTGTTCCTCATGTCACATGTCTACTTACCTCTTGATAACTCCAAGAAGTACCTAATGACTTCAGTGGGCAGCTGAATGCTCATCAGCAACACAGCTCTGAAGCTTTTCCTCTCAGCTCCACAGTGAGCCAAACACTAAGCTTCTGGGCACCAAAATTCAAAACGCGCTCTTTACTCATTGACTGCAGCCTGGAAAACTCCATTTTATTATTTATGTCTGCCATAATCAGCTCACCTGGAGACTGAAAATCAAAGCCAGTGGAGTGCAGGAGAATAAGCAGATATGCAAACTCCTGCACCATCCCCATGGTTCAGCATCTGCTCTGGAGCTTTCCTTATGGTCCATGTTGTTCTACTTATGCTCAGAATTAGTAATTTCCATATAAACCTTTGATTACAGCACTGGTCATGACTTTATCTGAGTGTTTCATTTGCCAGTACCACGTTTATTCGCACAACGGCTTTGTGTGGTAAGGTGATATTACTGCCAGCACAGCCCAGAATAAAACGTCAAAAATACCCCCAAAGTTGGGTGATGAATCCAAGGTCTTAACATATGATTTTTTTCAGAGCATTTATCATTTGACAGTAGCTCAGGACGCAGGTGTTTTCACTGGAGCTGCCGCCTGCTGGAGAGGATGGAGGTTGCACAGACTCTCAGCATCAGGGTATGTTTCGTTAGAGCCAATAATAAAAATTACAGAGAACAATTCAAAATCAGCTTCCATTTCACCGATTCCCGGGGGAAAAAAACAGTCCAAAACCATCTGTTTTCTAAAAACACCCTCTCCCACCTTGAATAAACATCAGTTAATCCCGACAGGATGGCAAACACTCGGTGTTTACACAACAGCAGAAGTGAAGCAGTAGGAAAAAATGGGATTTTTAATATCCTTCTCTACCTCCAGCAGCAAAAGCACAGCGGTATATTTTTCAAAACTGTGTCTTTGTGAATATGCATGAAACCCACGTAGCAGCACCAAACAAGCTCTTCTTTCAATGGGTAGCTCATTTTTCACAGATAAAAGAAAAAAACTTTTTTTTTTTTTCAGATAGCCATAGTGCACTCCATTGTCTTTTAAATTCAGGCAGTGCATTGCCGAATCCTAAAGGTTTAAATCCTTAAATTCAGAAAACCCTGTCAAAGTTGCAACACCATTTGAGGATTAACTCTTTTGTGGCCGTAGTCCCTACAAAGCCAAAGAGCAATCCAGTACAGCAAAAAACAAACCAGATCTAAAAGTTAGGGCTAGACAATGGCAGAAAATACACAACTTCAGAAGCGGAATTATATTTTTTCCCCAGAAATTTCATCTTAAGGTCTCACATGCCTGCATCCTTCCCTCAGCCCGTGTGGACCAGGCACTGGCCCCGGGTCTCTAGCCCACTCAGGGGGAATGGTAGCCCAAGCCAAAGCAATGGGAGAGAGAGGAGCCAGCTCAGATGTTCATACTGCACGTCTTGGTGTGCCAGTCAGAAGTTCACAGGTCAGATGATGGAATTTGTTTGTAAGACGTCACAGGGTTCCTTCAAGCTTTTGGGGGTTTCTAGACACAGGTGTACAGCTGCTCCAAGGAGGTGTCCTAAATAACACCCTGCAAAAGCTGTAACTGTGTCACCAGGGTGAATGACGCAGTGACAGGTAACCTCTTGTTGCTCCAAGAAATACGCTTTATTTGCTGCACAGCATCAACAGCTCTCTTCCAGGCGTGTGTTGGAGTTAGAAACTTCATTCTGTGATTTATAACAGTCATTACATATAAAGCAAATAGTTGCCTGGATACAAAAGAAAAAAAAATCACATATCCATCGCAGTTCAATTATCTAAATTGCCTAAAGGACTCTTACTTTCCGACATTTTTCTTGCCCCTCCCCAATAGTTCTTCATTTAGGATTCCACAAATTCTTTGTTCCTTATACACCATCATTCTGGACCACATCTTGGGGTGACTTTATATGACTTTAAATGGTGGGGATCTTAAAATATTTTTAAAAAAGAAGTTCATAAAAAATTGCGGGTCACCACAACTCAGAAACTCAGATCTAAAATCCCTCACCTATCACAACGCTGGGCTCCCTAAAACTTTCTCCTTCCCCTGGATTTGTGATTCCAGGCCAATCCTTACACCAAAGGCTGCTAAATCCCACACCATTCAAGTCTCAGAGAGTGTAAAACCATCTCAGTGATGGTTTTACATCTTCAGCCTCAATGCAAGGTCTGTCCTTCAGCTGTGCCACAGGCCAGTTCCAAACCAAACGTAACTAACTGGTTACCTTCAAGGCTCCTCTGTCTTTCTCTCCATGTTCCTCCTCATCCTCATCATCACCTCCCTCTAATGCAAGAAGTATGATGTCCTTCAGCTCCCCAAAAAGCAAAGGTGGTGACATCTGGGGGTTTTCACCTTATCACAAGAATTTCCGGTAAGGAAGGAGAGCTCATGAAAATAACCTCTCCCAATTTTATAAGTATATGAGCTATATTTCCTGAAAATTCTTTCTTTTTGTCACACGTCTAAAGGAACATGCACAAATTAAACAAATAGGACAGGAGTTTCAAGAAACATATTTTTAATGCCCTCTAATTTCAATCCCAAGTACCACATCAGGCAATTTAACAGCAATTTAGGCAGTTTAAAGGCCCCTTAAAAATGTCACTTCACTTTCATACAGTGGAGTACATGGTCTTGATTTTCAGCTGGAATTGGCATAATGAGGGCAATGAATGGTGTCTTTCCACAAATCATCTCAGAAACTGTAAGAAATGACTTGCTGGAAACACTTCGGCCATGAAACTCGATCAGAAATTTTTAAAAAGGATATTTTGACTTGGCTGTTTAAACTTGGCTTTTCGTTTGTTAAGAAAGGTGTTCAATCACTTTATATTTTGTAGAGAACAAATATTCTGTCACTGTTTCTTCTACTCGAACAGTGAAACGACACATGGCAGTTGTAAAAATTACTTGGTGCTACGACTCACCGCTGCCGGCTGCTCCTCGGGGAGGAGGGGAGGAATGTGGCGTGGGAAAACATCCCGGAACATTTCAGTAAATTAATTAACAACGGAATGCTAAAATCTAATTAAGAAACCATCAGCTCCGAATCTCATTTGTGCTAATACTTACTTCTAGTATATATGAAGAGATCTCCAAGGAGCGTGCCCATTGTGCGTCCTCTCATTTAGTGACACATTTTTCTCACGCTGGTCCAACCTACCAGCAGGTCCTGTGGCTCTAAACTCTGACCTGTCCTTTGCAAGGCTCATCTCTCACAATGGGAATTTGGTGCGGGGAAAATAAACTTAATTATTGCTAAGCTGGGTAGATATTGAGTTTTCAGGCTGAGAATACTAAAATGACAATAGGGCACTTTTCAGAGCACAAACTCCTGTGCTGTCGAACTCTTGGGAGGTGAAGTAGGCATCACAGCCAAATGGTGCCCAAAACTCTATCCAGGGTGCTTGTGGTCACCACACCCCTGCTCGGTGGCTACGCAGCAGCCTGTCCCCTGCACCGCCCTGAGCCACGGGGAGAAGGGAAAAGGTTTTCTTACTGCTCATGGCAGGGGGGGGTGGACTAGATCACCTTTAAAGGTCCCTGCCAACCCAAACCTTTATGTGATTCTATGATTCTTTTCTATCTGAGCACAGATACGCCCAGGGTCAGGATGTCTGCGGGAAGAGACCTGGTGATCCGGACCCAGAACCACCCCAGACCCTGCTCGCACCTTGCAGAGGACTCTGATTTTGGCATGTCCAGTGTCCTTCATGATTTACACCAGAATATGCCATGAGAATCGAGTTCAGCAACACAAATTCAAAGCAGGCAACGGAAGGACGCACAGGGTTATGGGCATGTGCTTCACACAGGGTTTGGCAAATCCAGAAATCCCCGTGCAAAGCTATAGAAAATCCTCTCGCTGCTGCTTCTCCTCCCCGCTGCTGTGCTGCATTGCTCCCTCAGGTACTGGTGCTTTTTATCACGTATTCCTGTCTCACACTCCCTGGATTAACCCGCTTCCTTCATTAAACACTAGACAGATTGTTGACAATCTGTATTAAATTTCCGAAAGTACCTCCTTTTGTATTAAAACCCTTTGGCTTACTAACACAGAAAACATTTTTTAAAATCCTCTTCAGTACATCTTAAATCTCATCAAAAAGACCAGATTTACTACCTCTAGTTTCAGCATGCAGTGCCTCCGGTGGCCGCCTCAAATCTCCCAAGCCTTTTTCAGCCTCATTCTCCTCCTCTCCAACCCTTGTAATTCCTCACGTTCCTTCTCCTCTCTCTCTCCCTGTTCCCGATGCCGGGGAGAGGAAACCAAAGCAACGCAGCAGCTGTTTTTGCAAGAAATAGTTCCAACAGCTTAGGCCAAATGCTCCAGAGGTTTCTCTACGAGGCTGACGCAGTGTGGCTCGTTCGGAGGAGCATTATTCATCGTTTGGAAGTTGACGACTCACCCGGGCTGGCAGGAGATTCACAGCTGCACTGTGGATGAGGCTTTCATCCTGCAGGGGAAGTTGTCTGCCCATTTGCATGAGAAATCTGCAAAATTAGGATCTAAGGTTGTTGGTAATAGGTATATATAAGTGGGAATGGCGGCAGACAGGTGTATTAATAGAAGACGACATTTGCATCTTGTTTGGATAAGAAGAAATGGTTGGGAAGCCCGTACACAGCCCTGCTCCGGCACCAGCACCCCAGGACAGCTAGAAATGCTGGACCCTTCAGGCAACACACCATGGGAAGGAGATTCATGATAAAACTCTCTTTTCGAGCACAGAGCATCACAGAGCAATCAATGGGAAACCCATCCCACCTCGCATGAGATCACCTCCCCGCTCACCCACCACCCAACCCTCCACAAACACACAACTCCACACACACCCCAGCCAGGCTCCCCACCACACATCTGGCTCCATTATTATTAATTAACTCCAAAGGTCAATTATGTATCTGATTAAAACCCTGATATAAAAAAATATTGACGGGACTTTAATATACAAGGAACAGAAATGTTGATTTGCAGCCTTAAATAAAAATAAATGGGAAATCTAAGACAGCCTTAAGCACTTACTCCAGTCACCAGCTCTTTTTTTCCCGGTAAATAAACTGACAGAATGCTGGTGAATTTGAAGCATTCAAATTGGTCACAAGTTCCACGATAATGCACAAAGTAAGCATCAAATCCAAAAGCGTATTGAAATTGGACACGACCTTCAGCACCTGGACAAGACACACATAAACTGGCATCTTGTACTCAAAAAGTACTGAAAACGCGGGTGTAAAGACAGAGGAAAAAAACGCACCACTGCATCCACACTCCTGCTGGGAACGACCTGAAGTACTTGAGGCACTTCCTGAAACCCCCCTTCAAGCCCAAGACCCACACGAGAGATGCCAGAGATGGGCTGCAGACATGTCTGAATGCACACATGAATCACAGCAATTAAGTAAATGGAATAAAAACGTTGCCTTTTTATGATCAGACGCCATGGTTAGTTAGGAACTGTTGATTTCACTTCAATAAGAATTACGTCTTTTTTAATTGAAATATTCATGCATAAGCGGCCAAATGTTAATATTTTAGTAATCTTTACAGATATTCCTACTTCCTCTGTGTTTTTTCAAGTCCACATTACTACCTATTTGGCCTCTTATTTTTTCTATTACTTATCCTAAATACAAGTTGTTCTGAAAGATCACCAGTAATTCACATAAAATACTGAGCTGTTACTTTTCTTTTCTTAAAAGAAACATAATAATTGCAAACTGCAACTACTGGAGCAGAAAATAACTCTCCAGACAGTTGCACATGCAGAATTAGATTAAAATGAGCTCATTTTTTTAAAATGACCTGATAACTTGTAGGAAAAAAAAAATAAGTATCTAACTATTTTCATCAGTAGAGAACGTTACAGCCCTTAAAGCAATGGACAAGTGCCTTCCTGCATGCAGATAAGGCAGGCACGACCTAGAGCAGCCAGACTAACTCAACAGAACCAGAGGTTTGTGGACCATGTTGAGGTAACCATAACTCTATTCTCCTGGGGAAAAAAAAGGGGCAGAGGGTGAGATGGCTTGTTCTATTTAATGGAGAAGAAATTCTAGACAACCCAGCACAAAATGTTAGGAGAAAAGGATGAGTACTTGAGGTTGCAAGATGCCTCAAGTCTTTTGTTCCACCTGATCTTGCCAGAGCCTTGCAAACACCACAGTAGCTCGTGTGTGGCAAGAGCAGAATACTGAAAAGTTCTCAGACTAATGGTTTTCTCTGACCAGGAGAGCAAATATGACCAGATTTGAATTTGTTGGCCATCTCCATCAAATTTGCCTTCACTACCACCCTCAGATCTCCTGTAGGTGCCATGAGAAATATCTGGCCAGCTGAAGGACGGAGCCCTTGTGTGTGAAGCATGAACAGGACCACACAGCATCACCATTAGGTATATGAACATCCTGATTACATTAAAAGTACCAAATCACTCAGGCCTCAGAAGACCTAGCCGGGACACAGCAGTGTCGAGGAAGTCAGTTTTATGAGTCGTTAACAATTTGACTGTTCTGGAGTGCCTGGTAAACCACAGCACTATTTTGAGTAAACCTCCTAGAAGTACTTTGCACCAGGCTGGCGAGAAGACCTGACTTTATGGAGCCAAAAAGCGCTTCATGATTTCTGGGAGATAATTTAAAAGCCAAATCAAGAATGAGAAGACAGGCTGTTAAAACCTCAGTTTCCAGGGATTACTATAACAAATTACCATTGCAGCCAGGTACAACTGCTCGCAATAATTAATTCTGACTAGTTTTATGGTTAACCTGTACTATCGACAATATTACCGAAATCCCCTTGAGTAGAGTTTGCAGGTTTATAAATATATCCAATTATCATGTATTTGATGAGATTTAATTTAAACCTAGCAAAAAATATTCCCAAGTGAGTCATCTGTTATTCATAACTTAAGATGAATTCAGCCTCCATATCACAACTTTTCCTCCTCCTCCTTTTTCAGACCCATTGCTTCTACATAAATTAAATCATTCACTACATACATCCAAGTCAGATTTCCTTTTAGAAAGCCATATTTTAGAGAAAGCAATTACATTTGGTCATTGATATATCACCCGAGCTTTCAAAGCCCCCAAAATGGAAGAGGGCTTCAGATGTTAATTTGAACAAATTTTACACTTTGATAATACCTTGCTGAAGAAAAAATGCAGCAGTATCAGATGAAAAAATGGAGATCATCATCTTATGGGACGTAATTCTTTCAAGACACCGCGATGGGAGGTTTGTGGCTGTGTATTGAACAGGGCTGGGCTATAGACAGTGCCAAGTGCCACCACTCTCCATGAATGGGATCAACCATGACCATTTGTGTGCAGCAAAAGTTCCCACTCAAATCACGGGCTCAACCTCTGAAGCACCCAGGTACATCAGGGTGAATGGGCATAGCTCAGAGGTCTTCTGCTGACGTTCAGGATCCTCCAGGCACTGATCTCGGAGGTTTTATTAAAGGTGCAGCGCGAGAAACCTTTGTTCCTCTCTAGAAATCCATAATTCACTTTACAGCAGTAGCTCTTTTGGACAAAACTGCAACATGTACAAATAACTTACAAAAAGCCTCGTTACAGTACGTTCTCTGCAATGCTGTGAATTAAACTGTAGCACTACAGGAAAACACAACCACATTTAATTGAGTTAGGGAAGAACGATTTATCAACTGGCTTGGAGGATACACACATCCAAATGAAGAGGAAAACATGACTCATTTGAGAAGCTGCACAAAGCAGAAAATGCTGTTGATCTATAACCTACAGGCTGATTACATTAAATACATACTTTGCTGCATATATTTTGGGATGAAGAGACCTATCACAGGCACAGGCTGCTTATCTGCAGTCAGGCCAGAGGCAGGAGGAGGTGACGTGAGCCCAGCAGCCCCACGTGTCCCAAAGATCTGTCTTCACCTGTGGAGGGGAGGACAAGGAGCAAAAAAGCGTTAGTTTTCAGTTAAATCCCGCAATACACCCCTGTCTTTCTCCTGAGACCTTTTCTTTCTCTTTTCCTGCTTCATTTGTTTGTGCTTTGTACATGCATTTCTCATTTTGCTGTTTCTGTGCCTTCTGTGACCTTGCCGTGGCCACCTACATGGCCTCCACAGAGACTGCAGCACTTCTAATTTCCTTACATTTGACTGTGGGCTTTTCTTGACTGAAGATCCCGTCTGGCTCTAACACCAGCCCGGAGCAAGTTAATTAACCCCAGTGCCCCTGTTTTTGTCTCTGTGATAATGCTCACCTAAGCTGTGGGAGATGGACGGGTTGAGAGGATTTATTTTTATTATTATTATTATTATTAATTAAACATGGCTACAAATGGCTGTCCCTTGAGGAAAAGAATCGTGATTGCATTCCTGCAGCCTGTGGTCACTCTGAATTTTGTGCAGCACCAAGGGGGAGGAAAGGGGGGACGAAGGCAGAAGAGAGTCCTTCCTGCCCCACAAGACAGCAGTGGGTTCAGCAGGACAAGCCCTGCCATGGGGCTGAGGGGGATAATTCACCCATGGGAGGTGGGGCAAATAAACACCTGTGGTACATCCTCTGCTTACTAATTCATTTTTCTGAGTAGGGAATAATTATCTCCCTTCCAGATTTCCGAATTCTTGTCTCCAAAGGTACTTGCCAAATTCTCCAACTCCTCTCAGTGACAAAAGACTTCTCAATGGCTCACTGCTCAGCCGTCCCACCATCATGAGGGCCCCTGTACGGAAATACAGAGCAAGGTACCATTTGAAAGGCTTACAGCCTGCACACACAGGGACACAAAAGCCAGGGAGGAGGAGTCCTTAGGGGTGCAACAAGCAAGTTCCTCCCTCAGCACCCTCCAGCCCTGCTCCAGACAGGAGAGGGGACAAGAGGAACACCCATCAGCAGCAGTCACATGAAATCTCAACCTTTCTCTCCCAGCTGGTCCTGCTCAGGGTGGGGGACCCCCACAGCTCCATCCCAGCAGACACATATCCAGGCACATATGGGTAGTGCCAGGGTCGCTCAGTGCAGGAAAACCACATTTCCAGCAACCTAACACAGTGACTCTTCCTTCCTTTAGTTGACTATTTAAATCCAATATAGGATTTTCAACATTAACAGCTGAAGCGATGCAGGATTTCTTAGATAGAATCGTAGAATAGTCTAGGTTGGAAGGGATCTTTCAGATCATCGAGTCCAACCATCAACCCAACACTGACAAACCCACCTCTAACCCATGTCCCTCAGCACCACGTCTGCCTGGCTTTTAAATATCTCCAGGGATATCTCCCCCACTTCCCTGGGCAGCCTCTTCCAAGGGTTGACAACCATTTCGATGAAGAAATTTTTCCTAATATCCATCCTAAACCTCCCCTGGCACAACTTGAGGCCATTTCCTTTTGTCACATCACCTGTTGCTTGGGAGAATAGATGGACTCCCACCTCTATTCAACCCCCTTGATGAAAATCTGCACAGGGATGGGTCTTATTCTGCAACCCACGTTGTCCAGACCACAACACGCAGCTCTCAGTAGATTTAAGTGCTCTGGGCTTTGTATGGGACATCACTGTTAACCAAGGTGCTCTGTCACAGTGCACCTCAGCCAGGTTTCACTGGCTCAGCTATAGCCCAGACAAGTTCCATTTTAAAATATAAGAGCAGGGATACATGGATGTCATTAATATTAAATCACACGTCAATTAAATAAAGGCAGAAACTATGTGCTTTTTGATGATCCTAAATCAGAGGCAATGCTTCATTCTCAGGACTCTAAGTGAAGATATTTAATGACATGACGGAAAATGAAGCCTTTTTGTACCGAGAGTGGAAACATTGCATTCTTTAACAGTAGTTACTGAATAATTAACCTGCACCCCTGTTAGTACCTAAGAGTATTTGCCATTAACTCCAATAAAAGAGATGATACAAGACATGGATGTGAAGAATAATAATGAACAAAATGTACTGCTTAGAGACCATATTAGTGGTATAATATTCAAATTTCTGTCTGAGATTAATATAGGATACCTAGTTTAAATCATTTAACTTAGAACAGATTGTTTTATTGCTATTTCAGCTTTGATTTTAGAGCTGAGAAATTTGACACGTTAGTGCCACCATTAAAAGTCACCTAAAACTGGTGGCCTTCCACTTTTTGACCGTTAAGTTCAACTCATTCGCGCCACAGTTTATTGTATGCTGCCAAGACTACAACTTTTTCATGGGAAGGAAAGCAAGAGCTAGGCAGAGAATGTCACAGCAGTCAGTGATCATCGCTGGTGTATTGTGACAACGACCCTCTGGAAGCAATCTCCTACGGTCGGCAATTCGCAGACCACACTCCAGTAGCTTGCTGGAACAAAGGTGTCCTCTTTTTCATAAGCAAAGGAGTATTTTAGAATTATGCACGAGAGGACTTTGACTCATCTAGTCTTTTATCCACCAGAGCCTACAGGCCATCACAAGAGGAAGTCTCTTTATCATTGGATTCATTAGTCTTTATTAATTTAAACATTTGATTAAAAACAATTGAAAATCTTTGCGTCCTATTTCTGCATTGCCTCAGTTTCTAAAACTTTCAGGCTGACTTTGAGTTCAATACTCCAGAACAATCTAAGAGTCAAACCTTTTTAGGTGTTTTCAGACTAAAGTCAGACATTACGTAGAAACATAAACATGATTATTCAAAACAAAAATTAATAAATCCCATCGGTAATTATACTTCCACTTAAGATTTTATGCCAGGTACACGTTATTGTATTGTGTCACTCTGTGCAGTTAAGTGACCTTCAGTATTGCTGTTTAAGGTGGCCTGATAATTGTTTGATTATTATTTCATGCAAATTAAGAGTTACCTTTCCTAAAATAGCTGATTTTCAATTTCATCCTTATTTGCACACTGCATGAAACCATGACATTTTGGAGCTCTCCAGAGTCTTTTACACTGCCTGGCACTATTATATGTTGTTATCTGAGTCTTTTTTCTTCCTAATTTATTTCCTAAATCATTCTTTGGTATTACCACAGCTGAACAACTACATCACCTAAAAGTACACTATTTTATGCAACATGACCTCAGGAAGTGAATAGCGCAGTGTCTCGCTTGCAGCCGCCTCCTGGCCATAGCCTCCTCCCAACAGCAGCTTCGGGAGAGGGAAATAGAAGTGTTCTTGTAGAAGTAACAAAAGACCTTGAAATAATCAGAGCTGGGAACCAGGATGGATGCACAGACACATGGAGACCCTCAGGTCCCACCCTTTCCTCACAGAGAAGCACCCACGTCCTGGAGCACTACAATTTATATCAGTTCACAAACGCGGAGCTTATTTTTAGAAATCTTTGATTAGCTGTCTGTCCAGACCTCGGCTGTTTGCTGAAGGGCCTTTAAACACCCTTCTCACTAGACAGGATGAGTGCACTACCAAAGAAATACAGCTGAGTTTTAATTATTTGAACATCTCCATGAGATCCTCTAATAAAGATCACATTTACCGTGTGTGTTAGGCTGCTGGACCTGACAGGGATTCAATAAACACACAAATTCTCGAATTCTTATGTCTGTATTTTTTAAGACTTCTGTCACTTCTTATCATTTGTAATGTAAATAAAAGCTTTTCTCCTGTAACCCAGCTATTTCTCCTTATGGATTTATTCACTGATGCCTCTCACGGGCGTTCATGGCATTATCATTTTTCAGGTAGGAGAGAGTTACATCTCTGCAGAAGACTCCAGAGCTGCTTTGAGGGGCAGAAGCAAGGTCTTTGTACTAAGCTCCTTGGAGTTATCCTTGCAGAAATCACCAATTTGGAAGTTCAGGATCCACAAAAATTTAACTAAGTAAAACAGAAAACAAAGTAAATGAAGTTTTACCCCTCCCCTAAGAGTCGCATCCACACACAAACCTTCCCCACAAAATGACTGCTCCCACCTCTGAAGGTCAGCGGTGGCCAGTGCTGAGCAGGTTCTGGGGAGTACCAGGAGCGGCTGAAGCTGAAGTTGCAGCAGGACTTGGAGATGTTCAATATCTCAGTGAGACTACAACAAGCACAGCACTTAAAAACTCGATTACTTCAAGTGAAGTTCCCACTGCTTTGTTAGCAAAACTGAAAATGGTTCCCCAAGAAAGGTGACACTGTCACCTCCATGCTGGTGGGGTAACAAATGCTTGGAGAGGTAGATGTAACCTGCCAAAAATTAGCCAGCAAGCCCGTGAAAGAGCAGGGAAATCCCCGCCTCTGACTTAAAGTCCTAGCTTATCACCAAATTGTCCCAAAAGCCCTGAAGTCTCATTTTTGAGAGAGCTAGTCAGGTAAAACCAAGGCTCACATTTGCTTTTGATAATTTTGAGAATGTTAGTCTTGAAGAAGCACCAAAATCTCACTCTTATTCTTCACCAAATAAAGGTAAGAGGAAGAGCTCACTGTAAAGACTACATACATGCATCCAGTATTGAAAGATCTGGAAAAGCGTAGAAAGAAAAAGCAATGCAGGAGGAACATGGTACTGGGCTTGGTAACACCCTTTCCTGAACATGATCATCCAAAGAAAACAATACAAATGCCAAGAGGTCCATCAAACAGCAGAGTGCAGACCTTCAGCAGTCAAAGCACTTGACTGCCATCAACTTCTGTATATGACAAAGAAAGCCTCACCTTCCTACTCTTAAATTTAAAAAAAGAAGGATTAAGAGAGAGGCTGGGGGTCTCTGACAATGCAAACAAAACCTGACTTTTCTGTACAAGGTCCCCAGAACTCAAAAGAAACATCTACTTAGGAAGTTACATCTTTTTCTCTCAGTTATTAGTATTTGCATTTGAATAAGAATTCAAAATCAAGTAAAAGTTTCAAGGTCAACAATCTTTTTATAGAAGCAAAAGCCCATGAGAGGAATTTAAGCAATTATTCTTAGCCAAAGGAGCAGTCACTTCAAATAAATGTATCAAAGCCTCCAAATTATCAGCAATAAAATCTTATGTCATCTAATAACAACAATGATGACAATAATTACTGGGACAATCATTTAAAGCTCAGCACTTTTACAGTGCCTAATTTAACAAGTACAGGTTACTTATTTATGCCTTTCCAGACTGAAAAAGCACTTGTCTGGGTTTGCGTATTGTCTAAGATTAGACTTCTGGAAGACAAAGTACAGCTTCTAGAAATTCTCACACAGAGTTCCTGCAGGAAGAGATGCTGACAGAGGCACAACTTTAACAGGCAGAAAGTTTACGGATGTCAATCTGTATTTGCGGAGAAAATAGAAGAAGAGCAGAGGAGTAGCAAACTTGTGGAAAACAAAGAATTTAGAAACCAGCTTTCTTTTCAGATCAACAACCAGCTAAGTGGGTTTCTCACATGGAAATCATTCAAATCCTCTGCTTGTGTGTCTCAGCCAGCAATATCTCCTCTGCCTTAGAGGCGAGAGCGGGGAAGCCTATTTCCATGTGAGCAATACCAATAAATATCTCTTACATCAAAGGAAATTCAGTGCTACAGCCCTTTTGTGGCTGTGAATGCACCAGCAAAACTCCTTAGTGGAAACAGGGGAAGAACCGTGGCTTCAAGAGCCGCTCGTATCTCCTGGCTGTGAGCGTTCCCAGAGGACAGGATGCTTCCCGGGGTAATTTCAGCATCCGAGAGATGGGTACAGAGGAGAGAAGTGCGTTCCCGTCTGCCTCGGTACCACTGGTTTATCGCTACATAATCATTTGAGGCAGCATCAATAAAATGCAACATCTCCCATAAGGTTGCAGGATCCAAAACACTTTGGATCTTTGGAGGAACTCTTTAATTTGATGGATCACCCATTAATATCCTAACCCCCTTATTAACTTTGATTCCCAATATGGACAAGAAGTCTTTTGAGACGTGGTCAAAGGCAGTAAGTCCAAGGAGCAAGCCTGCAATATTCTCAAAGTCGTGCCCAAGAAGTTTTTTCTCTGTTTTAATCTCAGCCAATTTTAAAATGAACCTCACACGAAAAACATGGAATTGAAAAGGCTTTCCTTCTTTTTTTTTTTAAAGCATGAGAAATAAACACATTAAAAGCCGCAGAAATTACTTCTTACTACAGACAACTAGAGACCAAAGGCAGAAGATTACTTTAGAGCAAACCCAAAAGGTCAACTTTTTGAAAAATCTGAAGAATGCTGTGCCCTCTGTATTAATCTGTAACCAGCCAAACCTTCTGGCACAGACCAGCATTGGTTTACCCATTAGTCTTTTTCAAGTAAATTATTCCACCAACCTTTTGCAGTCAAATGATGAATTAACCAACCCTTAACCTCACTTCTCATCTCCAGAGAAGAGACACGCGACGCAGGGGAAGATGTGTTCAACTTTCCTCCAACTGTTCGGGGAAGGGGGAGGTTGTAGGCAGCTCTTATGCAAGGTCCTAAAATATAAACCAAGATCGCCTTAAATTAATGAAGTCATCCCATTCACTTCAGTAGGTTCTAGATGAGACTTTTTCTCCCCCCACGTAATTTAAAATAGCAAAGGGAATGAATGATAGTGCATTTGTTGTTTAAGTCTGTGCACAGTGATTCATGCCAAAGCTCCAAAAAGCCAGCTCTAATGCCATTTGATATTATGATTTTCAAATTGTCTGTTTCACCCATCTTTAGGCAGGCTAACTAAAGCCATTTGTAACTGCACGTGCACACACTTCTCCCTACGCCACCTCGGTCTTACAACCCACGATGTAAATTTATGCTGCAAACAAAATGTGAGGATTAGAAGAAGAATGGGAGAGGGTCTCTGGGACAAGTAGGAAATCCTTCCGTGTTCTACCGTTGCCAGCGTGTCACATCGCTGGGAGAAAAACTCACTTCATGTACAAGTAGTGCCATTCACCAGCTCCATAAAGCACAGTGATTATTGGGTTATACCAATCATTTGGGTTTTTCCTGTAGAACAAAAAGTTCAAGATGGACTCTCTGTTATTTGAGCTAAACTTGCAGACTCCTGTCCTCCTAAGGGGTGCATAATAACAGGGACTTCTCGTTCATGCCAACAGCAATATTCCTTTCTATGAATAATATTCACGTCGTAACAATTTGCAGGACAAGACCTAACTCAGCTAATTTTTCAAATGATGATGACTGAAAAAATGGAGCACAGCTCACCAGGAGATGTCAGTTCTCTTGTCTAAATCAGGCCTGGATTCAGCCCTTACTGACATGGGAAGTGATGCCATTTTATGATTTGCTAAACTAAAAGTTTACTTTTCCCCAGTAAAGCTGGAGTACTGTGTAACCAGCAATACCCACAGAGTCAGACTTCTCTAACAAATTGTGTATAAATATTTCATACAATTTTTCTATAAATCCACAACACATATCTGATTGCAGGAATAAACAAATCAGTACACTGTAGTCCAGCCTGGGCATTTTCAAAGTCTCAGGCTGACACCTGTATATGTGTATATATATATATTCATTTTGATGGCTGGACAGCTAGTTATTTTTCTGGCTGAGGAAATGAATGATCTTAAATTCCTGTATAGCTACCAAGATAAGGTGCTGGACAAAAAGAAGCTCCTACCTTGCCCTTTGCCTTTTCTATTTCAATTGGGGAAAAACAAAATAAAACAATATATTAAGTTCTGTCTTTACGTTTTTAAAATACTTGTGAGATGCTTGAAGTCAGCAGAGCCTGCAGGCCAAGGTGTTGTATGCAGCAGACCTAATGAGTCATACCATAACACTGCACATGGCCATAATTATTATATAGGAAGGAAATTAATCTGCCATTGGGGAATTAATGCAAGGAACAGACTTTCTTTCATGAGAGTTATAAGCCACATTCCTGTACCAAAGCCTGTAGCTACATTTATTACAGTTATTTCAGCAAAGGAACAGGGGCAGAGCAGTGATGCTCTGTCCCACCTGAGTTACGAGATGGCTGTTCTGGCACGGGAATTGATACTGAATTTCACCGCAGAGGCACGGCAACATGTGTTCAAGAAGGATAACAGAGATGGGAAATTTTAAATTAAAAGTTAAAGATTGTTATTACTAGAAACTTTTTTAAAAGCCAGCAGAAACTGGGAAATATGACTATGAATTTCTGTAACGGTAAAAAAGAGCTTTATAGCCAGTTTTCCTCAAGCCCAACACGTTTTACATGGAGTAGTTACCCACAAAGCCGCACTAAATGCCTTCGTGGGAGAACAGAATCCAGCACCATTTCTTGCAGCATTCAGTGTTAATGCAGCAAGTCTGTGCGACTATCAACTCCGGAGATCTCTCAAAGCAGTTACTGGTGGTGATGAAAAATGATCTTGCAAGTTATGTCAAAACAAAAGCACAGCTTAAGCGGTTTGTGTAAGAACCGGCGCTGATGACACCAACAGATCTGGCTGTGGCCAACACACTGTTTTCAAACACTGAATCGAATCAAGGCATTTATTGACACCAGATCGGTATGTTCGCCTCCACTGCGAAAAAATATTTGGCATGTCCTGAAAACAAGCTGGCTGCAGCTTGGCAAAACCGCCCCGTTTCTGCACAGAGAAGTCTTTCTGCCTGTTTCAGAAGGGGTTTTTCCTCAGAGAACGTGTTTTCGAGCTGTTTGACTGCAGAACCCAGCCCAGCTGGCAGGATGGCACCGCGCGTCTGAGTAACGTTATTCCTCCAGCAAACACTCCTTCTGATGGATGCATCTCTGCTTTTCGGAGGAACCCCAGGAGGAGGTCTCATCATCAGTCGCTAAACTACAGCTCTGTCGACAATGATGGTCGTTCCTCTGTCAGGAAACACCGTGTAAGCCATTCCTGGCTGATAAGGCAGGTGGCAGAAGCCCACTTTTCTGTAAAAACAAGCTATTTAGTGGCAGGGGATGGATGAAACGTTTGTGATTGCAGAGCAGCTGCATTCAAACCCTCATGTCAAAGCTTCCTTGGTTCTGTTGTGTATTCAATATTTCGCCACTGACACGCACAAATAAACTCCGTATTTCTCAACAGTTTCCACAGACTCTCATTATTTCAAAGCTCAGTGTTTCTAAACAAACACTGGCCACCAGGGAACAGAAATTAAATTCAAACCTCCCTTTCGCAGTCCTCAAGAAATGACCAGACCAACCTGGCACTCCATCCATGCTTCAGCAGAGGGTCTTCAGCAGGTCTCATCCCACCGAACGCCAGAGACAATCTCTCAGCCCTCATTTTGCCTCATTTACACAAATTTCAGAATGCTTCATTGAGAACATTTTCCTCATTTGATCCAAACAGGACATGACACTGATGGTTTTCAGAGAGATTTCAAAAGAGCTTTCTGCAGCCAGGCTGTCCAGGACGTGAAGTGAAACACTTGAAGTGCCAGAAGCCCTCCAAGGCAGCTCTTCTGTTCACCGCAGCCTTCGCCCCTCTGGCTTCACAAAGAATCACTCACATGTATTTTACATAATGGTTTTTTTTGTTGTTGTTCTGCTCATAGTTTCTACCAACAGAAAACATGCTCAGGAGGCTTCCTCTACCTTACTCTTCAGTGGACACCCACGTTGTACCCACCCCACAGAGAACACCACGCCGCGTGCCCTGTTTCAGCCACATCTTCTATTGTTACCTTGAGGCACCATTTTCACCTCAACAGTATTTCTGCGTTTCCTCGCCCTATTTCTGGCCCCAGTGAGCCACAGACCCAGACATGTGCTCCTTGGGCTTCAGCTGGCCATCAATAACCTCATTAAACAAGGAGACCTGTTGGCTCCTTCTGGCAGCAAACACCTTTTTACACCCATTTCTTAACCGATGGAAATTCCCGATTCCCACAAGCATTCTAGCAAACTGTGGCTTTAGCCGTGAATTATATGGTAGTTTTCAAAATTTGTTTAAAATATAAACCATCATAGCAGGTATGGCTCAGCAGAGCAGTAGGTCCAGCAGCAGAGACACCAGTCCCGCTGGTATTTCCTGACCCAGGGGACCTCTGCTTGGAAGAGTAAGGATGCTGCAGCCCTGATTCCCCCTGGGAAGAAAAATACCCATTTTAACAGTGGCCGTTGTGCTCTATAGTTAATAATTTATCTGAGGCTTAGGCAGCATTATTTGAGAAGCAGAAAACATGCATAAAGGAGCATCAGAGCTGGTCTTGAAAAGGGGGATGGAGACCAGAGCAAAGCCTCTGTGGCCGGGAGGAAGATTCTGTGCCGATGCGCGTGTCACTCTCCAGAGTCACTTTCTGAGTAGGGACTGACTGCAGACTAATAAATTATTGACTTCTTACATTTAGAAGATACCATCGACATCAATCCCAGAGTGCATTTTCAATGCCTTTGGCACAACACGTCCAGGAGAGTCAGTAAAAGTGGTGTCAGTCACTTTTACAACCCAGCCGGCATCTGGAAGCTGCTCTTCCCCGGGTACCACGGCACGAGCAGGGCTGTGGGCAGACCCACGGAGCATCCTCACCGTCCTGTATCCCTGCATCCTGCGGGAGACGTGACCCCCATCGCTGGATAACCCATCATCCGCAGCACAGGGATTCCTTCACTTGGGACATAAATTTCTATTCTTAATACTTTTGTGCTTCTCCATAGGTTAGGATTTTTCCAAATGCACAAATTACTACTTATTAACACCAAAAAAAAATTAATATCCATTTAGCAGCATTACAATGAATAAAACATCACTGGGATAATAATTTGCTTGGGGCTATAGGTGCAGACCTTCAGAAACGAGGACAGAAGACCTTGAGTGGTATTCAAGACCGGGAAAAAAGGCAGTGACTTCCGATGTTCCTCAGCTTGGAGGGAAAAGGGAAAATTTTCCATTGCTGAATATTCACATTACGGGCGTTTTTGAGCTAATCATTTGGTTTCAGGATTTTTTGCACACTGCCTGCAAAGAATGAATTACTATGAAAATGGGATGCTGTATATGTATGAGCTGGTGTAACACTGCACATTTTGGAGGTCAGTGCAAAGAAGGAAAACATGAGCAGCCAGCCCAGCCCAGCCCAGGCACTGGCCCAACATCAACCCCTGCTTGTTGGGAGGGACCCAGCGCATGGAAAGGAGGTGCAAGAACCTCACAGCAGATGAGGAGGGCAGGGGGTTATCCATCCATTTAAGAGGTCTCACCTTGAATTTTTGCAGACTGGTTGAACTATGGAGCTCAATATCCGCTCTGAAATATTTATTACTCTAGGTTTTCTCTCCACATAATTGCAATCCTTTCTTTGCGTCCTGCATATTAAGATCTCAACGTGGTAGGAAATGCAGCTCTTTGATTACAGGCTGTTTCTAATTAACATGGCATTCTGATATTCTCCGTGTGATCAGAGTCTCAGGGCTGTATTGGAAAAAGCTTAATCTCTTCACTTTAAATATAGCTGCGGTAGTGACTTTCCTGTTGTCAATTCGAATAGGCCCACACAATTGCTGTTGCAATTCAAGACAATGTACACAGAAGTTCGTGCTCTGCTCCTGGCCCTTTGCCATATTTCCCTACGGCTAATAACATTCTGTCTGGAAACAACCAAGCCAATAATTTGCACCCATCAACCTCGTGTAACATAATGTGCCAGCTATTTAGTACGGGAAAATTTATCACTCAACGAGAGTCAAGGATCTTGTACCAAGCAACACTCCCACTTCCCAATTCCTGTCATTTCACTTGCTCTGCACAATTTGCCAAAACATCTCACTCCCCAGTCTCTCTGCAGATTTAAGACCAGCATTTATATGTGTTAGATCGGTCAGAGAAAGCCGGCTATAAATTTATCTGCAAAAGCCAGCCACGCAACGCGTAACAGAATACTCAGATGTGAGTAATATGTACAAAGGGATATCAATATTGAACTTGGGCAGCAGAGCAATTAGACACTGTCACATTAACGACACCATCCCCTCCACGCACAGTGGGGAGGGTTTTCTTTCTGGACGGGACTGTGACCATTGATGGTACAAGGGGCGCAGGTGACCAGGAATAATGTGGGAAATTCATCATGATAATGATGACCATGAAATGCAATTCCTTTTCATAAAACGTTATAATTGCAGTAATTAGCTACCTGGTTGTTCAGTCACGTACTGTTGCTGTTGCACATAATCCATCACAGCTTCCAGTGGTAACAGCACATTAAACACATCCTCAGCTACAAAATTCAGTAGCCTTAGCATGGCAGTGAGTTGCCAATTTCACTCATTAAACTATAATCCCTGCAGGAAAATCCAAGGTGGAGACAAAGGCTGTGGCCTGAGTGCTCCAGGGCTTAAAAGCAGCAAAAGTGACTGCAAGAAACTTTTAAAAATTTGCAAGAGCTGGGGTTAGGGTCACTCACAGCCACGTGCCACGTCTCTGCTGAGGACTGGTGACTTCTAGGCAAGAGGGAGTCACTTCTGCTGCTCTTCTGGCAAAGGGCCTGAGCCGTGGTGGGCACACTGGGCTTGGGGACTGGCACTGGAAAGCCCAAATTCATGGTACATTTCCTAAATGTGCATAACAACACAGGAGCAGGGCCAGAGGAGGCCACAGAGATGCTGGGAGGGGCTGGAGCCCCTCTGCTGGGAGGACGGGCTGAGAGAGTTGGGGGGGTTCAGCCTGGAGAAGAGAAGGCTCCGGGGAGACCTTGAAACCCCTTCCAGTCCCTCAAGGGGCTCCAGGAAAGCTGGGGAGGGACTCTGGATCAGGGAGGGGAGCCCTAGGAGGAGGGGGGAGGGTTTGACACTGAAAGAGGGGAGATGGAGCTGAGATGTGGGGAAGAACTTCTTTGGTGTGAGGGTGGTGAGAGCCTGGCCCAGGTTGCCCAGAGAAGCTGTGGCTGCCCCATCCCTGGAGGGGTTCAAGGCCAGGTTGGAGGGGGCTTGGAGCCACCTGGTCTGGTGGGAGGTGTCCCTGCCCAGGGCAGGGGGTGGCACTGGGGGGGCTTCAAGGTCCCTTCCAACCCCAACCATTCTGTGATTCTATGATTCACTTTCTCTGCACAAGCCCCTGGTTGGGCACTGGCCGTGACATGGACAGAGCTGCCTCCGGAGGCCGGTGCACAAGCAGGGGCTCTTGCTGGGAGCTAAAGGATGCCCTGCCTTGAGTGACTGCAAATGCAGCCTAAATATTAAATCATAAACCTTACCATTATAACAGAGGACTAATAGGCTTTCTCTAATGGATGGCACATTTCTGTGCTGCTCTGTATCAATACAGATGCATCGCTCCAGGCAATACGAGCAATTAAGCTGTAATGAGCTCCTTCCTCTGCACACACAAACCTGATCCTGAATTTCCTAAATTAAATTGTAACAAATGATCCAAATCGAGATGGGACAACAGGGGACAGCACGGTCTGTTGGGTGTAAATCCACTCGTGCTTTTTCCTGTATTTCTGGGGGGCAGTGGGATGGGCAGAGGGGCTCTGGGGCAGCGAGGAGGAGGGCTGGGGGATGTGTGTCACTGGTATGACCAAACCACAGCTCTGTCCTCACGGAGGGCAGGGTGCTGCCACTGCACATGGGTGGCCCCAGACCACTGCTCATAACCCCAGCACCTCCTTCCCTGCACCCCTTCAGCCGCAGCGTGTGAAAGCAAGAGAGAGTTCATTAAATGCTTTTTCCTTCAGGTAATGGGAAGAAGGTCAATGGCTTTTCTGTCTTGCAGATCTACTTTTTAATATTTCTACAAATATCTGAGTTCTCTGCTTTCCATCCCTCCTGAACAGGGAAACCCAGTCACGGCACCAGCTGCTGCGACAAGTCCAATCTCCTCTGCAGCCTTAAAACCAAGACTCACAGCCCATTCTTTGCCCTAATCTTATACACTACTCCTCTCTTAAGAGAATCTCGCATTTATTCTGATGAAAGGATTAACTTGGAAGAGGGATTTTAAATATCTCAGGCTCATGCACATCTGGTTTGTTTTCCATAGCACGTCATTTCCCCTCAACAGGGGGAGTTCAACCCAAAGAAATATCCAAGGGGTAGACAATAAAAGCATAGGGATGAGAAGAAGGTTGGATAAAAGTGCACACAATACAGTTACATCATCACCAGGACTAAGAAAAGAGTTGGTCACTGCAGACAAATAAGATTAACATAGCAAGACACTGGGTAATTAAAACAGTTGTCCTTATGCAAAATTCAGCAGATATTCCCAAATGTCAATGCTAGACAAATTGCACCATCTGGTCAGTGAGATAAAGTCTTTTAACAAGAACTTTGTAGACTGAAGGTTCTCACCCACAAAAACAGATCATGCTGGTACACTATGATTTTCCAAATCGAGGGCAATCTACTCTTCCTCTTCTCTCCTACTTCATCCCAACTTTAAAAAGCACATATGGTGCATCCCCAAAGCGATACTGTCCAAAAGAAAAAGGATCTGATCTTAACTCCCTCCTTTCTTACAGCAGTAATTCCCTGTTTTGCCTGATTCCAGATGCCAACATTGCTGTTGAAAGACCATTTGTCTAATGAGGAAGCCATCTAAATAATAAATATAGTAACTGTATAACAAATTTATAATACGTGCATATGGTATATCTTAATATATACACTTTAATAAGATATTATTCTATGCTATTATAATTGGATATTGTATGAATAAATTTAATATGAGTTAATAAATAATTAAAATACATGTTGCTTTACAAGATGCAACGGTGTCTAAACTATCCACATAATTTTGACCAGGACATTTTTTTTTATCTGTTTGGAGCATATGATATCTTTGGAGTATCTTCCCTCATCAAACATCCGGAAATCCACCGTTATTTTGGCATGTCTAGATGTAGCTCATAGAAGTCAGTCAATTAGTGAAAAGCATGAAGCTGTTACCTGAGGTGCTGATAATGCCAGAACATCTTGGGAGAGCTGTTCGTGAGTGGTTAAACCTTCAAAATTCATTCTGAAGAGACGATGAACTAACATTACATGATCATCTCAAAGGCTGAACATCAGGAGCACTGCAACAAAAAGAAACAGATTTATATGGGGGAGGGGGGGCTGTTCTTCTATGTCAGTATAAGTTCAGAAATCTAACGTCTTGTAACTACTGTTCTATACATAATACTAATTCCCTTGACTGTGCTGTGAAATCAAAACACCTACTGAAGACCTTTTTCCCCTCTAAAAAAAGCCCTCAAAATAAATAAATATTCATACACATCTGCCCATTTGAAATGAAAGGAGAATGAATCGATAATTTTCATAGCTCAGTAACCTCCCGCCAAGTGCCCTGTTATCTGAGATTTTTATGTGGCGTTTGCCTTTATGAAATTCTGTTTAATACAAGTTTAAAAGTCAGAGAAGCATGGTACGCTAAATCAAAGCTGTTTTCCAGGCTACATCACATGGCAAAATATCCATCTGTTCTCTTAACGCCACATTGCGAGCTGGTATTTTAACATTTGTGGCAGGAAGTTATTTTCAGCTATCCAGAGCACGGCTACAGCAGTGCTGCACCCATTAAGACACCTGTATATATCCTCATTCCTATATGCTGAATAATTCACCATGCGTTGGAGGCCAGCCCTGTACTTGGCTCTGGATTTGTTGCCCCGTTAGAGGTACGATGGGAAAGACAATCGGACAATGTGCTTAGAGATCTGCTTGAGATAACATAGATGAGCCCATCTTCACTGGCGCGCCTCAAGATTCAGGGCGCAAAGAAGTGATATGTAAAGAGGCATCTGAGAAGAGAAGAGAGGCGACAGGTGATGCTCGTATTTCCAGGCGCTGGAGGGATGACAGACCACGGAGCATCAGGAGAGTGTAACTGCTCCTGGAGAGGCTCTGGGAGGACGTGAGGATATTTAAAGATTAATTTGTAGTGCAAATCTAACGCCTCTTTGTCACACGCAATCTTGTAATGGAAACGTACACACAGTACTGGGGATGAGAAGGAATAATCAGAAAGGTAAATGTCACTTGTGGCTTTTTTTTCCTACTCGTGACATTTGCAGTAGCTCACGTTCTGTCTCCAGCAGCTCATGTTCTTCCCCCAGCTCAGACGCATATGTAAAAAAAAAAAAGCAGCTGGATGCTCTATGAGTCCAAACTGCCAGGAATTCAGGGGAAATGGAGATGGGGGAGGTGTCACTGCAGAAGAGCAAAACATTAATGAAGCGAAGGACAAAGGCCAGAGAATCAGCAGGACCTGCAGATTCCCAGGGGAGGCCAACTCCACCGTACCACCGGTGTCTGACGTCCTGGCAACACACCACCCCAAAACCTGGCTGTAAAATCAGTGGCCCTGCCAGCACCTCCCGTTCCCAGGCAGGGTGAGGACTTCAGGCAGTTTCATCAGCAAGCAGGCTGATAAATGTAAACCCCAGGGCTCAGCCACGCAGAAACTCCATCTTGACCCTAAGTTTACAATCCGATGTGTTGGAAAAGGTCAGAAGTTTCACGGTCAGGTTTATGAAAGCAATGGAATTGGGGATGTATATACATTAGTTTTATATTAATTTTTTCTCCACACATTTATATATCTCAAGAAAAGGAAAATCAATCTCATTCAGAACCAGATGCCAGAAATAAATTTCTTAAGGTGAATGAAGCTACTTCGGTCACCTTTGATGCCTGCTGAGGTTGAAAACTTAGGCAATCTTACTGCTCCCTGGCATCAAAGTGCTCTATTTCTCCCCACTAAATTCTTGACAATAATTTGTCTCTGTGTTGCATTGATCAAACCAGTCTTTGAGATGCTATTCTTCTGTCTACATCTTATTTTATAATCAGCTCCTCTTATAATCGTCCTCCTCTCAGACCATGAGGAGGTAAGGTTTCTGGCAGAAAAGATAAAAACGATTTATTGTACTGACCTTTTTGATTAATAGGTAGAGTTAGGTGTAAAATCATTTAGATTGTGTGAACATGACTGGCAAGACAACAAAAGGGCATTTTCATTTTTTTGTCAAAACCTTTAGTGAGAGCATAATCCCCCAGGGTGAACCTCTTCTGGGACAACCCAAGTAGCCAGGAGTGAATAAATATCTTATACCTTTGGTATTAGCCGAGAATCGATTCAAGAATCAGCAGGGATCATTCGGAGGAGCCGGTCATTTCTTAGGGCTGGCTGTGGAGAGCGGTGACTGACGGCAACCTCTGTTGCAAGTAAATCGAGTCAGTTTTAAGACTGGCCGTGAGGACAAGGTGCTGCTGAAGCTCAGAAGATGCAGTGGGGATGAAGGAAACCTTTGGTCCAGGTTGGATTTGCACCTCCTTCCTGCTAAACTGGCCACACCGTCAGCAGCACTGGTGGAATGGCGGGGAGCTGGATGAAAATGGGTGGGATCTGATGGGCGTCGATGCAGGCGATGTTTCGGTTTGTACGCAAAACCTTCTGGGCAAACTCAGCAACGCTCTGGATTTTCTAAATAACAGCGTTATCACCTGTACCTCCACTGGGCTTCACGTCCTGAAATATTTCACTTGAGCCTAATTAAGTAGACATTAATTAGATCACAGCAGCGTCTCACCGTGTATTAGACTCAAAATATGATAGTGACTTTCCGTTTTTCCCCCAGTACTGCACAAAATCTGTTTCCCAACATTTATCAGGAACACAAATTCCCAGCGAAACCATAGAATTGCTTCCATCGACTTCTATGGAAACCAAATTAATACATACAAGGTAGAATTATACTGGGTGTTTAGTAATCCACTACACATAAAAGTTCGCATATGTAAAAAAAAAAAAACCAAACCACATTTTAAATCACTCATTGAATTAACAAATCATCAGCACCCATTACCAGTTCCCCACCTGTACTCACTACAAGGGGGGAAAGCAGATCGCTGGGGGGAAGGCATAGCACAGAGAGGCAGGGATGGTAGCCACGGGCCACAAGTGCCCTAGGTTACAATCCATATGCACCATTCAGCTCTGCGCTGGCACGGTGTGTATTTTGGTCTGTAAAACATAGGTAGAGGGAAGGCTTGTGTTGTATTAGTGAGTTACAATCCTTTTGCTGACCTAAGTACATCTTTCACTGCATTTCCTTTCCTCGGGGAGACAGCACAGGCTGGGGCTGGACAAAAACCCCAGGAAAAGAACCAGTCTGTGATGGTTTTTTACTCTGGGAGATATTGGACAATTATTCAGAGGTGGGTACAGCGTCATGGTCCCCAAACACAGGGCTGTTCTGCACAGCAATAATGATTCTTTTAAAAAATGGGTCAACCTTGAAAGTATCCAAAACTGCACATCTTCTACCACACGGGCTGCTATTACAGTAAATTGAAAAGGACAAAAGAAAGCACCCGAAGCACTTCTGCTGCCAACGTCCCCTGATACCGCAGTCCCTGCGCAAGGGAGCTGGAGATAAATTCCCCAACAGCAAAACCTGGAGCTGTTTTTCTGCAGAGCTTCTCAGGCTGCAGAGAGGATCCAAGAGGGGAGAGGAATCCCCTTGTACATTTAACCAAATGTTAATCTCTGAGCTCCCACCAAGCCACATGAAGACACTTGTTTGTATCCAATGACCCAAACATGCTTCACCAACAAAACCCACCAGTTGAGAGCATCATCTCATCAGAAAGGATGAGACGATAGGAGGAGGGGGAAGGGTTTGACACTGAAAGAGGGGAGATGGACATGAGATGTGGGGAAGAACTTCTTTGGTGTGAGGGTGGTGAGAGCCTGGCCCAGGTTGCCCAGGGAAGCTGTGGCTGCCCCATCCCTGGAGGGGTTCAAGGCCAGGTTGGAGGGGGCTTGGGGCAACCTGGTCTGGTGGGAGGTGTCCCTGCCCAGGGCAGGGGGTGGCACTGGATGGTCTTTAAGGTCCCTTCCAACCTGAACCGTTCATATGATTCTATGATTGTGAGTGGTAGGTTCGTGTTTTACAGACGTAGAGGATGTCGGGAGGTTCCAGCTGGCCGGGCCCTTCCACCAGCTGTAGCAGACAGAAACTGTATGACGTTAAGATTAAAAAATACTCATAAGGACAAAAAAAAAAAAGCAAATCAGGACCCAGCTCCCGAGAGCCAATCCTCCACAACAAAACAGGGAGCAAGGCTGTCTCTTTGCTGCTTTGTAGCACACAGCAAATGCTTCCTCGCTATTTAAAAGTTGTTCAAAATTAACAATTCTGACCCAAGACCCGCCAGATGGAGGTTTCTAGCTGGAGAGGGGCTGTGCGTACCCAGGCACTGAATTCTCCCAGGCACTGGAAAACTTTTTCTCCGTCAGAGACTTAATTACCTTCCATTTCGATGCATCGTGATTACACAAACAGAAATGTACAGACCTAGCTATGCGAGGATTTAAAAAGTGATAAAACTTTAAGGCAAAAGGGGCCTTTTATAATACTTTTAAGCACAAAGCAGCTGAGATCCAAAAGCGAGGATCTTCTTTCAGCAGAGGCTGTAAAGGGCATTATGTCAGAGTGTATTTTGTCGTCTCTGTACCCATCAGCCTTCTAAAAGGAGCGAGAGCAGATGACATGGAAAGCAGATATAAAACGAGGGCTTGCTGGCTGATCTGTAGGTGGAGGGGGTGCAAAGAGGTCACAGAGTATTTGGACGGTCTCCAAGGGTTTTGCCCCCCGAGGTTTTTCTCTGTTCGAGGGCTGTGCTGGGGCTGGGAGCAGCTCACACTCTCTCTCGTCCCCACTGCCTTTGCCCCCCGTAGCCATTTCCAAGTCTCACCAACTCTGGGGCATAATTATGACGACTTTGGAAATCATTCCTCTCTGCCCGTCTCTGTGCATAATTTCAAATAAGGCTCCCAGGCAACCAGCAAGAAGAGCTCCATGGAAAACAGTGGCAAGGCTTTGAAGTTCGAGCCTCTGTTCTGCTTCCAGTAAGATTTTGATTTAATGATAGATGCATACCCTGCCAGAAAAGAAATTTCATAATGGAGAGGGAGTTATCTGGGTATAAATCTCTTCCGATGGTGGAGCTGCAGTGTGCAGCAGCCCCCGGAAAACAGGCAGGACTCTGGGTCGAGCCCAGGTGAGCTCAAATCTGTGCTCAGCCGCTCCCTCAAGCTGTGTCCTGGGGCTAGAAACTCCACTTCTGTCTCATTTTCCATAGCTGTAAGGGTAGTAAAGACGGTAATAACCCAAGCACAGTCGTGAACCAAAACGTTTGTCTAAGTTGCAGGGAACACAGGTTGATGCCAGCAGTTGTGCAGCAGTTGGCCTGACCTGGAAGCGTTAACTTGCCTCAGATTTATTCCTTTCTGAGGATTATGTTACGTACATTTCAGTTATTCAGAATGTGGATGCCTGTAAGATGTCAGCAAACCATTTAATGGTTATTGTAAGTTACTTTTTATTACTGCTTCAGTAACTGTAAATTCCATTTGGTAACATCAATTATATTAATATAAGTACCTTCGGTTTACTCATTATAATTAAAGCAACTCCTAAACAACTGACTTAAGAAGAAAATGCTTTCCTTATCCCAAGTAAAGCAGAGCTTGTTTTTTGCCTCTCCCTAGGCATTCAGTCACTTTACTAAGTCACAGCAAAGTACACAAGGTTAATTATGAAAGCGATATTTCTGAGAGACGGAGCTTTCCACTAATTTAAAACACACTGAGCAATCAGTCAACAGAGACTTTGCCTTTTGTAAAGGCATTTTGCAGCCTCCACCAGGTAGATCATAACAAAAAGTGTTAAATGGGCAATTTGAGTAGTCATTTCCTTTAACAGAGAACAGGGTTTGATCCCATGATCATTTAGATCACATTTTCATGAAGAGAGCTCTTCCATGCCCTTTCTAGGGCACAGTTTGGGACCATTCACTTTTTTTAAAGAACTATTAGGAAGGAAACAAAAAGTGCTGGTGGAGGTTGAGAATGTCCAAACCAAACAAGGGTTAGCTGGGCTCAGGGTACACTTTTAACATTTGTCATTAATTTTTCAGATCATCTCTGTCTTGTTTCACCCTGCCCTGGGCCTGGAATTGGGCTTATCAAGGGTTTTTAAACTGCTTTTGCAGAGGTGAGCCCACCAGTTCATTTTGCCCCTGAAGCCAGGTCTGAATCACAGAAGCCAGAGGGAGAGGCTGGTGCTCACACTTGGTGCAGAGTATCCTCTCAAAAAGACTTACCCTCCTGTTTTCTCACACAGACACGAAGAATTTTCACACTCTGTGACTTTCTGCTTGGACTATTCTTGTCCCTTATCTGGGTTTCCAAAATCCAGGTTTGGGTTTTGGTTTCCCCTCCAGAAAGTCCCAGGGACCACAGACTCGCTGAGGAGCTACTCACAGATTACGGGGCAATCTGTGAGTAATTGAACAAAGAAAATGAACAAAGCCAAGAAAATGAAGCCAGATCTTTCCCTCTGCTTGCATGGATTTCGACATTATTAGAACAAATCCCCAGGTGATGCAGGGGAAAAAAAAAAATAATTCTATCATATTCTTCACCTGAGCATCTTCACCCTTCGGGCTCTGCGCCTGCGTCCCTCTCCATATTGCTCTGGTTCCCATCACTCACGAGGGTGGTCTCTGTCAGAGAGATGGACCACGTCACACCTTTCACACTCGGCTTTAATTACTTTCCATCAGCTGAGATCAGAAAGCTGCTTTAACGAATTGTGGGGGGAAGGAGCCTCAGAAACTGAGAAACTGCTGCAAATGGGCATCACCCAGCTGGTTTACATGAGCTGCCAGAAACTGCCTGGGAAAGCAACTCCTCTCCCAACTCCCCACCTGTTTCCCCCCTCTTCACAATGGGGGAAACAGGTGGAGATTGGGAGAGGCTGTAATTGCATTTGAGATGTGCCAGCGTAAAACCCACTTCCTCTATCTTTGAGATGTATCTTCCACTTCATGCTTGTGGTGTTGATATTTATCTTAGATAACATCAGCAAAACTGAGCCCACCATGACTTTTATTTTTCAGCTAGAATGTTCTTGTCAGCAGTAGAGAGCTTAAGTATTCTTTCCTTTCACACCTATTAGGTTGAAACAAGCTTTATAAGCATAAATAACCTTCCCCATAGCATAATGAAAGACCTTATTATAGCTTGGGATTAATTTTTCTAATCTATTTACAAGCAAAAAAGGTCAAACTCGAATTTGACACTGAGGAAGGGAGGCAGGACTCATTATCTCCAGAAAGACTCAAGAAAATGGATGAGCATAAACATACGATAGTTCTGGAACGTGGATCCATGTCCCAGCTTCTTGTTAAAAATTATCCAGCAAAGCCCTGCATTGGAAACATCATTAGCTACAGGAAAAATTGAAATCCTAATTACTAAGCAAAAATGTTTTCATCTTAACAATTCATTTATTTTAACAAGTTATCTTAACTGCTCAAAAATGCATTCCGTTCCTTTCCCTTCTCCGCGTAAAAGCTCTGCGTTATCCTTTCATTAGCGCAGGACACAGCCACACGCGGAGCACAGCTGGGCACGAAGGGGCCCCCGCAGAGCTCAGGAATCCCACCTAATGCCCCTCCTGCTGCAGTGCAGCTCTGGGCACCGCAGGCAAAGCTGCTGTAGCGGCCGAGCCCTGCCACGGTGGCACAAGCCCCGCTCCCGGGGCGATGCTCCGGCGCTGGGACAAGCAGCCCCAGCAGAGGGGCAGGGGATGCTGCTTCTCAGCTGCTGCTCCTCCATTGCCTGCAGCCAGTAACCCAGAAAGGGCTTGCCTTTTTCTTTTTTTTTTTTTTTCTTCAAAACAAATCTCACCCCAGAGACTTGGGAAAGGGCTCGGTTTCTGCCTCCGCAAGTGGCTCCGCCGTTCCTGAGGCTGTGCCTCCCTCTCCAGGCAGCCCAGGAGCTGGAACTGCTGCTGGTCGTCCTTTCATCCAACCTTCCTCCAAGCAAAAGTTAATTGACGTGGGCCGAGGGCAGCTGGCAGTGTCTGCTGGCCAGCCCGCCCCACGGCTGCTGGTTTCTGCGGTGGGTAAGGATGCGGACAGCCCGCCAAGCGCCTCTGATGGAAATCAGCTCATGGAGCATCGGCGGTGTCACGCTGGGCTCCAGCTCGGGCTGCGGAGCTGCAGAATACAAAATACAACCTCACTACCGGTGGTTTTTGTAACTGGGTATTTCTTGTCCTGCTTTCACAACAGCTTTGCTCCAGTCTTCGGGATTTCAGCTGGCGATGTCTCAGGCCACTGCGTTCCCACTCCCTGTCCCTCAGCCCGTGGGATTTCACCAGTTCACTGCATTCCCACGCCATGACCCCCAGCCCGTGTCCCTGGAGGGGGCAGAGCAGAGACACAGCACCCTCCCGAGGCCGGGGCACGAATCCTGCCAACACACCTCCTAACTCCACCTGAATATCAGAATTCCTTCTGTGTTTGCCATCCCAAAGAATTCAAAGTGTCTCTGTGAGAGGGATGCCAGTGTTCCCTTTCCCTCCCGTGTGACAGGGATCTCACTCAGCGACACCCACAGGGCTTTTCCCACTAATTTATCTGACTTTTCCAGGTAGGACTTTGGGAGGAAGCCCAGCAGGGACCAGCATCTCTAGCTGTACGGCTTCAGGTCAAGCTCAGACCCCTCTGGGTCTCTGCCCCCACCAAGCCTGTCCGTGGCAAAACAACCCTAACTCATTCTTGGCCATGCCTGCAGAGAAGTGCTCTGCAAACACACTGGTGAACAACACTAAATAGATACTAAAATATTCTGTGAACAGAAAATAAAAAATAAATCCTTGCATGAACATTACTCACTTTCCTCAACTGCCGGTTAATAATATTGAATTTTGTCCTGCGTACAGTCTTCACTGCTACTTAAGAGTAACGCACCTTCTTCAATACATGTGAGAGCACTTGATGCTTTGCCCGCTAATAGCCAAGGACTGTAATAATTCCGAGATAATCCAGCAACCAAATAAATCAAACCCCCCCTGTAACAGCCCCCTCCCAAAGAGCACCCTGGGGTACGTTCACAGCCGGAGCGGGGCCGCACCACTTGGTACAAGTATTTGCATTAATTCTCCTCGAGTATCTGACTGCCCTCCTTGGACATCAGAGGGAGTCAATGTACAGAGACCATGAGTATTTATTCAGCCTGTTAACTGCATTTGCGGGTGTTTATTGCATTTATGTGTACACTTAATGTATTTACTTAACTCTAAGAAAAATGTGCCAGGAGATTTTTCAGTTTGTATCCATCTTCACCAAATGCAAATAAAACCAACCTCATTATGATCCCTGCGCAGAGCGCTGTTCCCTTTCCCGCTGAAAATTGATGCTGCCAAAATTAGTATTATCTTATTTCTGCCACAAGAGTCATATGAAATTATGTTGCCTAACAAAGCAAGAAATAAATGCAGTGGGAAAACAGTGTCCAGCGCTCAGAGTTAGCAGTACAGCCTGTGCAGAGCCCAATACATCATTGGATACAATTCCTACCATAAGAAATATGCAATATACCAGTTATTCTTATGTGGTATTTCTTACCCGTGTCAGCCAGAAGGATGTGGCCACTGGGAGCATGGAGGATGCAAGCACATCTCATAGTAGACTACGTTCTGCAAGCAGTCTAGGGAATCACATATTAATATAAACCAGTTGCTCTTTATATTCTGCTTTTTAATACAAAGAGACAATTTTTATGCATTGGAACAGTTGATCTTTGCTGGGAGGGGATGGCTGGGTCTCAATTGCTTTTTGCCCAAGAGGTTGAAACAAGGACCATGAAGCAAGAAATCCCACAGCTCCAGCTGTAAGAGCTTCTTTCCTCTGTCACTCGGGGGAAATCAATGTCACCCTCCTCCAGAAAATGCAGCCCATACACAGCAAACTGCTCTTCTCCCCAGTTTCTTCCAAAATCCATGTTGCTGCAGATCCTGAGCATTTGGGAGGGAGCTGAACCACACAGAACAGACTGAAATGCACTAATCCTCTAAGACAAGCAAGACCATAAAACATCCATTTTACAGATTACAGATACGTGCTTACATGGGATGTCTCCCTCCTCCTGCATTCCTCGGGCTTTTATTCCCAGAGAATTCAAGTACCTGGAAAAAGAGACGAGGAGTTCAGTAATTAGTCCCCTGGCAGTCATGCTGGGGTTTATTCCAAATAGCTCTGGCAATTCCTTAATGCCAAAGAAAGGAGAAGAGGGCGAAAAAAATAGAAAACCATATATCGTAAGGACTTTAATGGCCCAGCCTAAATAAACATGCAGGATTATAGACACTGCCTGAACCGAACAGGTTTCCTGCCTGGGGCAGGGAAGGAAAGGAAGGTGAAAACAACTTTCCTACAGCACATCCAATGGCATAAATCGGAGCAGCTTTTAACACAATCCGTTTTTTCAGGCATTGCACATCTCTGGAGCATTGTGTTGAGTCTGGCCCCACCGCCACTTTGCCAGGCACACAAATGGGACTATCGAGCTACTGAGCCAGTTTTCTAGATTTACCACAGAAACCATACTTTTGAAAGCTTCATCCCTGCTGTGGGCACAATCAAAGGATAATTAGGACTTAGTGAAGCCTCCAACCTTTCTTCTCTGGCTCTTTCTCCGTCTTCCATGAAAGGGAGAAGACACTTCCACATCATGTGCCCAACTCTGTTCCTTTATTTTCTTTACCACCTTGCAAACTGCTTTGTGGTTTCCAAACCAGGCTACAGAAAGAGGCCCCCTTC
Organism: Arenaria interpres; assembly: GCA_013399435.1. NCBI lineage: Eukaryota > Metazoa > Chordata > Aves > Charadriiformes > Scolopacidae > Arenaria > Arenaria interpres. Next base: position 1,126,481 of record VXAK01026427.1, read on the forward strand.
CCACCTCCTCCCCACACCCTTCCCAGAGGACAGTAAAACTCCACAACAGATTATCACTTTACAACATGATCATCAGTAAATGACTCTCAATAATTATTTGAAAACATTCTCAACATTTACTTTAAAAAAAAAAAAACAAAAAAAACTTGTAAAGGGCATAAAATTCCTCTCCAAAATCCACACATCCATTTATGAAAAAAAGCCATGCCTGAAACAGCCTGTTATCGCTATTTATGTCTTCCTTTTTTTGACTCCACAGCTCATTTTTTGACTTCTCTCCCACGCCAGCCAAGAGAACCAACCCAGCAAGAGGGGACCAGATGCTGTGGGACCAAAAGAAGCAAGAGGACCCAAAACTTCAGCCCTTGAGCACGCTTATCAGATTAGTGGGACACCAATGCATCTGAGAAAATATGCTTTTCCTCTCTGTTGGCCTTACCAGCTCTGCTCGGTGACTGAACGTACATGCTGGTGAGTGAAGGGGTATCGGGGTGCAGGGGTGGCCAGGAGTGGGGAACCCCCAGCCATCACCCTCCAAGGGTGGGCACAGATTGCATCTCTTTACCCATGGCCTTTCCAGCAATCCTCACAGCTGTTGCAGACTGTTAGGATGGTGCACAAGGTGTTTAAACAGTTTGGCTGAGTCCTCTGGATAACTATAAAGAGCTACAGCCTACCAAAAAACCCCACAATATGTGATTCTGCTCATGCTGACTTCTCTGACTGCGGCACTCGTTCTGTCTCCTGGGAGTATTTACAAGAAGCAGGGGACTTCTTGCCAAAAACGGGGGGGGGAGGCAGGGGTGGGAAGAAAGAGAAGAAAAAAAAAAGAAAAGAAAAAAAAGAAGCCAGCCGTCACCGTTTGCCTGCCTTTCCCCACGCCTGCCTACCTGACATCTCCTGCAGCCTGGGGAAAACCCACTCCAAGTCACAGCAGGGCGCCCTGCAGCAACACATCTGCCGTTTATTACCAATTAATTTACTGTAAAGATCCTTTTGGGCTTGCAAATACTGAACGTAAAGTGACTATAAATGTGAATTATTAGCTTTTTATAAGCCTGAGCTCTCTGTCGCTTCTCTGACGGTCGCTGCTGCTGGCAGATCAGCACACAGGTCAGGGAGGGTTTGCATTCATTTTGCCCCCGCTGTTTTTCCCTGCTCCTTTGCAGCAGGGCTGGATCCTGGCTCTGCTTTGCCTGAGGTGGATGCTCCATCTGCCGGCTCCGCAGATGGGATTGTCTCCTTCCCCTTGGCAGGGAGGACCGGGGCTCAGCCCGCTGCAAGGCACCGGCTGCAGCATCTCCTGGAATGAAACGCACTTCTTCCTCCCGTAGCAGTAATAAAACAAACTTCAAAAATCCTCCTGGGTGGGTGGTTACGCTGGGGGGATATGGAGGCACTGGGAACAGTGTGCTTCCCTGTGGGGATGTGATTTCGTGACAGCTTCGCTCCCACCCAGGCACTGCTCCTTTGGGAGGAAACTGGTTTTATGAAAAGACAGGCTGAGAGAGTTGGGGGGGTTCAGCCTGGAGAAGAGAAGGCTCTGGAGAGACCTTGTAACAGCCTTCCAGCACCTGAAGGGGGGGGCTACAGGAGAGATGGGGAGGGACCGTTGATCAGGGAGTGGAGCAATAGGACAAGGGGTTATGGTTTCAAATTGGAAGAGGGGAGATTTAGACTAGATGTTATGGTTTCAAATTGGAAGAGGGGAGCCTTAGACTAGATACTAGAAAGAAATTCTTTGCTGTGAGGGCGGTGAGAGCCTGGCCCAGGTTACCCAGAGAAGCTGTGGCTGCCCCATCCCTGGAGGGGTTCAAGGCCAGGTTGGAGGGGGTTTGGAGCTGGTGGGAGGTGTCCCTGCTCAGGGCAGGGGAGTTGGAACTCTTATCTTTAAGGTCCCTTCCAACTCTAACCATTCTATGATTCTATGAAACAATCTCTCAACTTACATTAAGAAACACATCAGCAGGCTCTGCTGCTGAGATGATTTGGACACGAGTTTTTCCATGGTGTGCCACCTGCTTTTCACCAGGGACCCAGGTGGGACAGCAAACCGTGGCAAAGATACAGGATGCTGCACAGTCCTCTCCTACAGCAGAACTGAAATGAGGAAAAATTGAGCTGGCCAGGACCAAGAAATGGCACAAAGTTCTTTTTGCAATGGCAAGAAATAGTGAAGGACACCTACAATGCCACGGGATTGGTAAACAGTACATTCTGTGCAGCAGTACTCCGTTATTTTTATTATTAGTAGTAGCAGTGGTGGTATTTTTCTAGAGGCAAACATAGATATGACATACAGCTGGGAAGAAGGGTGGCATTGTACAAAGTACAACACCATCATTAATGGTTTTGGCTGGCAAGGCACTGAACAGCCATCTATCAACAACCCCTATCACCACCAGCCTTGGCCAGCTATGATAACGATATTACTTTAGCATAAAGAGCAATACCATAGATGCATGATATATGAAGTACAAAATGTGTTTTCCTAAACATCTGCAAGGCAGGCGAGCAACAAATTAACTTGTTGTAATTAAGTCTCGTAACGCAATGATTTGAGCATGACCTTAGTAAAAAGGGCAAAAAAAAGTCTACCATCATTCATTAATGTTAATAAAGCAGCTGAGCTCTTAACTAAATAGATGCCCATCAACGGTACATGGGCAAATTGCTACACAGGTAGTATTAATTAGTGTCTACCAAGGCAGGTCATGCTACACAGGGGCTGCACAGCGAAGAAGAGTTCAGTTTTAGGCATTAAGAATTGTATTGATGTTGGAGGCAACATGAGAGTTTCTGTGGTTTTTCACCCAAATCCAGATGGAAACAGCGGGGATAACCCTCCGCAAACACCCCAGGACAGACCCAAGGGATCAAGGGGAGAGCTGCAGCTCAGAGGAGCGGGAACTAATTGCGGGAGGCGAGCAGCGCGGGGTTTTACAGAGGTGGCACCATCCGTCGGGTGACCAAGAGCAGCCACCACCAACCCTGGGCAAAGAGAGCTGCTCAGATTCAACAGAAAAAGCCTTTGCAGGAATTCTTTGCGTTTGCCTCTTTTAAAAAACAGATGGGACATTGTTTAAGCACATCACAGAGCATTTTAAGAAGAGCAGAAATTACCTGTTCCTCTCCTGCTACCCGCCGTGGAAGGTGCAGTGGCTTCAGCAGGGACCCTCCACATCAGCTGGGGACCAAGACCCACTGGGAGCAGGCAGACAACCCAGCAACACCTGTGGGAACCACAAGACCACCCAAAAATGGTCTGAAACACCTGAAATGACACCAGTAAGGCACCGCTTGGTGACAAAGCTGGGTCCTGATGCTCCTGGCTGCCCTTCCCTCTCCAGCCCATAGCACAGCATTTGCCAGCATGGGGAGAAAACCAGAAGGTATGAAAAAAGCCTTCTCCAAAGTGTTGCTTCACAGCTCGGTTCTTCCTTTTTGTGCCCAATTCAGCGTCCAAGGACTGAACTTTCTGTTCTGCCTGCAGAGCCCAGCCTGAAACCACGGACTGCAACAACTCAGGCACCAACGAGAGACACCAAGGGCTGCTTTAATTAACACAGCGTCCTCCCCTCATTACTCAGTTTCGTAGGACCAAGGTATGACTTAAATCATGTTTAATGGGTGAATAACTAAGGAGAACTATAAAGCTATGAAAAAAAACCAACCCTCGCTGTACCTGCTCTACCCTGGTTCTGCACAGTAACAACCCATGGCGAGCACACCACGCCTGGGGAAAAAAAAAGGGGTGTTGTGAAACAAGAAAAAGGAGCACGTTAAATCCCACCTGTGCCATGGGGGGTGCAGTGGGTTTGTAAAGCCTCATTTCTTGAAAAGTCACTTCGGCTGCACGTCTCCTCCCCAGAAAGCTCTCCCCTGTCAGAGTGATCTAATATTTGTTACTCGCCGTTCCTCTCATTTTCCTCAGGCATCTCAGCGCAGGGCCATGGCTATAAACAATAACAGGGGGTTTATGGCCAAACCGCAGAGCACTCCCACCTTCTCCACTGCTAACTTTTGTATTTTTTTACTGGGGAGGGAAGGAAATGAAGGTGGCGGCATTTCCAACACAAACACAGCACTAAATTCACCCGAGAACCGCAGCCACCGGGATGCTGGGCTGGAGTTGCAAGTGCTTTAAAGTAAAAATGTGGCAACAAAAACAAAAAAGAGTTTGCTCAAAAGGAGAAGAAAGACATTCTCTAGAAATTAAATAAGCTCACAGACTCAGGTGTAAAACAAAAACAACTTTTTAAAGGGTGCTTTGATGTATAAACCTAAACTATATCTCAATTATGTTTAATTATTAAAATTACAAATATATTTTACTGTGTTAACATAAACAATACCTTACTCTAGAGAGCCCCTTGGAAGCCTCAGTAAGCCAACCTTTATTATCCTCTATTTTTGAACGGTAACAAGCTTTTTAATTTCCACAGCAGACACATGACCAAGGCTGAGAAACGCGCTGCTGCCCGGGAAGCACCGGAGCAGCTCGGGCTCCCAGCTCCCTCCCGGCACCTTCAGCACAAGGTCCTTGTTCCCACAGGGCTGGGATGTACGGATCCTTTTTTTCTAACTTAAAAACAAACCAGGTTTTGGTTTGGTTTTCTCAACCCACTTCCCACCGCCGTGGGAGCGCCCAATTCCTGTGTCCCATACCTGAACAGGAGGTAAGGAGCCCTCTTGCTTTTTGCTTTGGAAAAAAACCCAAAGAGAACATTGAAGGTTTTAAATATTTTTCCATGGCTGGGTTGTGCAGGCTTTACCTGCCCCAGTGCCTGGGGAGCTGCTGGTGAGAGGGGGTCTGGCCATGGTGGGACTCGGCATCTGCACCTCCATGGGAGGATGCTCGACTGCATCACGCAGCGTTTAATGACGCTACGTACACAGCGCCACGGCCGCAACCAGAGCAGACCCTGCTGGAACCTGCAGCAAACTCCTCCCTTCCCTGCCTTTGTCATCACACCAAATTTCCCACGACAGCCCAGGCCCCCAAACCACCTCATCTTCGAAACAGCCAGAGGTAAAACACAAACATCATCAAGACAGTTTGGTGTTAGCGGTCTAACATCATCATCGAGCTAAGCGCTAGGGAAGAAATCCAATGAGCCATCTGCAGAGAGAACTGGTATTACACACCCCTAACGGGCACCGCCAATAAATATATTTATCAGTTTAGAAGGGCTAAATGAGTCTACGAGTCTGTTCCATCTCATTTCTCCAACAGAATATTTCTGCAGATAAATATAAGGAGGTTGAAAACTTTTCATCTTTGCAGCTTGTTAGAAACCTAGATATTAAAAGAAAAAAACAAAACCAAACACTAAAAAATAAAAATCCAGGGATCTCTGCGGGGTTTTCTTCTAGAGCTTTGAGCCTCTTTTCAAGCAGCCCCAGTGGAAAGGAAGATCAGTTGGTTTTATGCTGGAGGAGATAATGCACACCTTTTCTATTTATTAAGGCTCAGTAGCAGTTTGAAACACAACAGGTTTTATTCATAAGGTGATTTGCCTTTCAGGCCTGTCAGGTAGATGGCTGCATTAGTGATCCAACCCACTCTCACCGAGGGAAGGATGGGGGCTGATTGCTCATCCCCCATCTTTTGGGAAACACATCGAGTATTTATTGTAAAGGAATGAGAAGGGAACCTTTTAAAAAAGTTGTGGTTTATTTTTTAACTACTTTAAAGCAGTTTGTCACCAGAAAAAACTGCTTAAACACGAGGGGCATAAAAGTAACCGTATCCATACCCATTTTGTCTTCAGGAAATTATTCCCTGTGCATTAGCCTTGTGTTGGGGATAGAAAACTCCCAGGACCCATAGAAAGCAGGTTTACCACCCCTTTTATAGTACTTGCCCTTCCTAAGATTGCAGTGTGGATGCTAGACAATTGTTTGGTCCCATATTGAACCCGCTTTGTAATCCCCAGCACCCAATAGGTCAAGCAGATTGTCTGGGGTGTCTTTATTCTCAGCCTTATAAATGATTGATTTAGCTCATCTCCTATACAGCAGGGAAAACTCAAGTTTTGCTTGTATGATATTCATAAATGATGCATCAGTGTAATTCATGATTCATTTCTACATGCTTTTTACATACCTATCCATCACTTCAAGCACCGCCGGGCGCGGAAGCCGCACGTCCCCCGGGAACCTCCAAAGGTCGGGCAGCCGTAAATCAGTGGGATGCGTTGCCCTGGGAGCCTCAGCACGGTGCTCTGAGCACCAGAGTGAAGGAAAAGTGTGATTTTCAAAGGAAGGTGAGCAAGTCGGACATCCGAGCAGGATTCCCACACTCAGATTCCCCAAGTTCCCAGCCCAGGAGCTCAGAGCTGGCTGCCCCCCAAAGCTGTCACCCATCGCGGCCGGCAGCCCATGGGGTAAAAACCTTACTGGACCAGGCGTGGAACAGCTGTGAGAGCTGTCTGGAACATTATTTCACTTTCCACATCAGTAGTGGCTGAAGGGTACATGTGGCTAATGTTTGAATTCTGCCCCAAGACAGACATTCAGACTTCTCCTCCCTCTTGTTACCTTCCCAGGGAATCAAGGAGCAAGATTCACCCGGTGAAATTCTGCGTTTCCACCTCAAATTCCTTCGCTTCTGCCACCTGCTGCCATTTTATATGCAAAAACTAGAGAACGCACAGCACAAAAGGAAAAATTAGTAAACATTGAATTGCTCTTACAACTGAAAGGTTACGAGAGAAAAGGGTATGGTCCTACGACGAGGCGCACTTTCAAACCTCTTTCAGAAACACACCTGTTTAGGCGAGTCAAACCATCTAGAATTGATGTTCGTAAATCAGCCACCTTCTTGAAGTTGCTTAGGCACCAGGGTTTTGAAAATTATCCCAGCTTAACTGAGATATTTGGGCAAAATTGTACAATAGAGAGGGGGAGATCCCTCCCCGGGTGAGAAAGGAAGCCTGTGTCCCACCAGCCGTGGCTGGGGATGGATGTTATGGGCCAGACCGTGAATGCATTACCCCACATCACCAGGAACCACTCAGCAGGGTCTGACTAAGTCAGTTTCACTAAATCTAATCAGTTTTGCCAAAGTCTGGAGTTTGGCCCCATCGTTAGTGAGCCATGGAGAGCCAAGGTCAGCCGGACCCAGCAGATGCTGGGGCAGAAGTGGCTCCGGGAAAGGAAGGATGCTCCTCACACCCCAACCAGGACTTTGTATGCTCGATGCTCACTGAAACATTCACCCAAATAATCAATTTCTGCAGAAAAGATAGGCCCACATCATTATCTGTCCTTTGCACTGCCAGGCAATGTATATTAAAATGTTTAAATAGAGAATACTGCAATAAGTCCAGTTTTGATTTATTTTTTTGCCTTCTGGAAAGCGTAAAAAATAGAAGTGAATATAATAACCAATAAAAGATAAAATTCTCGTCTTCTTTCTTTTAAATTGAAGTTTACCTAAGTTACACAAATACAGAATTTTAGCAGCACCTTTTACACTTCACAAGATTTCCATGTTTATATTACCACCTTGATCAGTGGGATTTATTATTAAACTAATTCCTTTTGCGGGAACAAATCAGAGATACAGCAGTCTTCATTTTAGTGAGGTTTTTCTTCATAAAACATTTTCTGTTTGGCAGACAGAGGAAGGGAAACCACCACTCACTGAGCCCTACAGTTCATTCTATTGAACTCGTCAGAGCTTTGACTGAGCAGGGGCTGGGAACAGGCTCTTCCCCACATCCCACCCTGGGAAACACAACTGCTAAAATCACTGAGGGTGCCACATCCACCATGGTTACACCGCTTGCCTAACTCACTGGGGAGTCACAGCCAGCTTGGGCAGAGGTTTGAGCTTGTAAATTCGTGGGGAACAACCAGTGGTTACGCCTGATGCAGTGATAGCCACCACGCTGTAACAGCCCAGGGCGTCCCACAAACACCATCCGAAAGTGCCCATCTCTATCTTGCAGATCAATAGGAGCACCCAGATCCTTCAAAAAAAGATAAGTAGCATTAAAAATGGGATATTCAGAAAAAAAATCACAGATTCACAGAATGCTATAGGGTTGAAAGGGACCTCTGGAGATCATCTAGTCCAACCCCCTGCCAGAGCAGGTCCCCCCAGAGCAGGTCCCCCAGGAACATGTCCAGGTGGGGTTTGAACGTCTCCAGAGAAGGAGACTCCACCACCTCCCTGGGCAGCCTCTTCCAGGGCTCTGCCACCCTCACAGGAAAGAAGTTCCTCCTCGTGTTGAGATGGAACTTCCCATGTTCCAGTTTGTGCCCGTTTCCTCTTGTCCCATCACTGGGCACCACTGGAAAAAGACTGACCCCAGCCTCCTGACACCCACCCTTGAAGTATTTATAGGTGTTGATCAGATCCCCCCTCAGTCTTCTCTTCTCCAGACTAAAAAGCCCCAAGTCCCTCAGCCTTTCAAAGGAGCAGTGATGATGATAAATCTTTAGAGATCAGTGAAGATAAATCCATACAGACCGCACTCGTGCCCTACCTACTCCAGTGTGGGGGAGCGAGTCTGTCTCACCTGGTTTATGCTGCTCAGCCAGGGTGGCAAACATCACCAGCAGTGACACAGTGTCCAGCAGCCGTGCCCAACATAGTTAGCGCCGAACCCTTTTGTTGTAACTACATATTTGAGAAAATAAACTAAAGTTATAAAGTCACATCTTGTTTATACTAAAGCTCTATTGGAATGGATGCCTTTATTTTGACATAATGGTATAAACTGATAACAATTCCTAATAAGAAAAAGAAGAGCAAAAACTACATCAACCAGAACTTAACAGGGGTAAATCAACCTAGCTCCATTTAGTGCAATTAATCTTACTCCACTTGCCAAGGCTACTGCTAACCTTAAAGTGACCTGTTAACCATAAAATGACCTGTGACCTCACTTTCTCAAGCAAGTTGTCAAAACCATCTGTGGGAACGAAGCACTGAAGTTCCCTGGGCCTCAAGTCACAAAATTAGGCTCCTTCCATTACTGGCTCACCCAAGCATAATCTGTGAAGAAACACCAACATTAACCGCTCCCTTGCTCAGAATATACTTCTTGGGAGAGCATCCTCCAGCGGGATTTGCCCATGGAAAGGTTATGGACGTGCAGAAGTGCCTCACAACGGTCCCCGGGAGGTGGGTTGGCACTCATTCCCTTAGTTATTAACAAATGTTTCCCTTGTCCTTGAGATCTTCCCATTAAATACACCCCTGTCTCTTGTAGAAAGCAAGCTTGACCTTTTCTATAGAATTAAGAGCCAATTTATTGCATATTTTAAATTCATAATGAGATCAAAAGGGATAATGCTAAGATGACCTGGAGATCAGCCCAAGACATGAGAGATAATTGTTTCCTTAATTGTGATGCCTGAATTAAATTACTTTTGCACTCTGTGTACTCAGATGATATGTAAAACGGAGGTCTCGGCAGCCCGTGGTCATTAATACTCCACTGGCAGCTCCTGCGGGAGCAGCTGGGGAGATCACATCCCCGTGTGCTCCTCGCCAGCTTCCAGACACCTACCATAGTCTTCACTCGCTGCTCCCAACAGCCACTCGCTCATGCCAAAGCCACCAAATCCCAGTCAGGGACAGCTGCATTTCACACGTCATTCCTAGGAATTGAATTTAATCCAGACTTTGCTCAGGTGGGAAAAAAAAACCCGTATATACAATATGAGGTACTTAGAGAAGGACCAGAGGCTGTACCCATCACTGCTTATGAAAGAAAATTTCTTAATCTAATCTGACATCTGAAGTGATTCATTTTTGCTTAGAAAACAAACATTTTTCTTTAAGGCAGCCAACTGTTCTGTATCAGGGGAAAATAAGCTGCGTTGCTAGTAGGGTAAATTTTGTCTGACGATACAGATAGCTCCCAGAGAAACCTGTGAATTAGGGCTTATCTGGCACCCGCAGGCACGGGGACAAGTGCTCACTTGATGTAAAACCCAAGACATCAGACTTTTAAAAGAGGTTTACTTTACGAAGACTTGATAAATTATTGTCTAAGGTTTTAATGAGTGGAAAATCGATAGCTATAGGCTGGCTGGGTGCTTATAAATGATGCTAATGGATACGCAGGCGTCCTGCTGGTTCCCTCACATCCCTCTGTAGCACGTAGACCACTTGGCGATGTGTTTATAACACCTGTGGGGTGTTTATTAAGCACTCACACTTATGTTTTCCAACTCTACTGTTTGCCCAGTGAGAATTTAATACACAAATAGGGAGATACTTACTAATTGAGCATAGACAAGTCATGCTGGCTGAAATGCCCTTTCCTGGAACATGAGGCTTCAGCTCCAGGGATCAGTCACTGCTCTTCACTCCATCACTCGAAAGCTGCGTCTTGATCTTTTGTAGGAATCCTCTTTCCAAACAATAGGGAAAAACTAGAATTATTACACAGAATTGCAAGTATAAAGCCCCCAGCTAACCACAATCATTTCTTCTGGAAATACAGGTTGAAATTTCAAAACGTACCAGGAGATCTTGACTTGGGACCCCTGAAGAGTTCACGATTTCCAGGAGCAGACACAAACCCGAGATGTTCCTATTCATGAGAGAGGTTTGGAAAGCACTGGACGGTGTTAATAGCACACAAGGACAGACAGGTCTCACCACATTGCTCCGTAACTGCAGCGAGTTGGAGTCACAGGAGTTTTACAGTATTGTCACAGAGGCCTCTGGTTTCCTTCACAACCACAAGCAAGAGTGCTGGAAGCATCATGATGCTCCTGAAAGCATCACTGGGTCCAACCATCCCAACCACACCAAGCGATGCTTGAAGACATCGGCACTAGCGAGAGCCTTGGTGATGGAGAGGGACTTGTCACAGGAGAAGAGTCAGAGATCACTTAGACAGACCTGATCTAGCAGTTAGTTTTTTGAGTTCTAATCAGTAAATTTATGTACGTAAAATATTTAAGAAGTACAGATGGACTGTCAGTCAATACCCTACTACACTTAAAGTTAGTGTGGGATACAAAGATCATCCAGTAAGTTACTATACAAATCTTAAATGTTCCATGCATGCAAAAAATGTCACTTACCAACTCATCGATGCCTGGTGCCAGGTCAGGGATCTGGACAAATCAGAAATACAACTGATATCAGAAAAATCAGAAATACAACCAGGCAAATGGACGCAGCTGCATGAAGCTGCCTGTACCACAAAAGCTTTCCATGCTCCATCCTCATCCATAACCGCATGGTGTTTCTCCGTTGCTTTGCTCAAAGGAAGAACTTTTGCTTTCCCAAAATGCACAAAGACAGCGCTACACAGTTTGTCTTGATTATTGCATAACATCAGTATACTTGAAATAAATAAAAAAAAATGATAATTCATTAACCAACAGATTCCTACCAAAACTCCAAGTTCAGATCCCCATGAAATGCCTCCAGCAGCAGATCAACCTCCCTGCTACTGCCTGTCACCACAGAAGAGTCCCACCATGAACCTGGCAGCAAAATTCTCCCCCAACCTCAGCTAAAAAATTGAATTTCCCACTATCATTATCCCAGGGATCTCTGGGCACGGTGCCTGATTTAGACATACAAACTCTATTGCAACTCCAGAGCAGCAAGTCATTGTTTGCAGAAGGAAAAACTAATTCAGATTGAAGCTCCCCCCAAAAAAGCAGGTTTTATCACTACAATAATTTCTTATAAGAAAGGTAAACATCTCACTGAAAGCTGTTTGCATGCCATCATCTGAGCACAGGCTCTAAAATAGAAATCCATTCCACAGGCGACACCAAATCTTCTGTCTCTCACCCCTTCCCTGTTTAATGACCCTGCCTCCTCGTTTGTCCCCAGTCGTTGGCGGGACAGGCAGCTCGAGCACCTGCACAGCACCAGGTCCCAATCATCAGTGCTGCTGCGGCGTTAAGTGCCAGCCTGGGGGGTTTTCACCCATAAATAATTTGCCACTGGCCCTTTGCCGGCAAAGTGGTATTTAGAAACCATTCGTACTAGATGATTACCTAATACTTGTTATGCCAGCAGCATAAAAATTAGATTATTTGGCTTCGGATGGAAGTCAACCCTCTAATCAATGTGCTTTAGCTCATGCAATTCATATTGAATTTTTAAGTCCAACAATAACCGGTGAAGATTATGGTTCTGTACCTGACAGCTCACAACAGCTCTACAGTAATAGAGCTGGGGTTTGAATAACCTTTTAAAAATCGCCTTCTGCCATCCTCCTGAAAGAGTGAAGTAGCATTATTTGTAACTTGTTATTCCTATTGATCATTTGCACAAGAGCAGATATGTAGCAAGGAACTAGTCATCCTGGAAGAAATATCCTCTCCCCGTTGGGGGGAGCAGGATCACAGCTACCCCAGCAGCACTTCCTTCACACTACGCGTTCTCCAGAGACTTGTCCCAAATCACTGGTGATATGAGTTACTTGGCTTCTTCCAAAAACTTGGCTTTCATTAACCAAATGTCCTTAGAATTAAACACATATCCCATAGAACAATGGTTTCTGCTTTGGCTGCAGAGAGCCACCGCTGGACCAGCCCAAGAGTGACTCCAGAGCTTTAAACAACATGAAAAAACAACAAGAAAACCCTTCAGACCACGTCAATTAAGAATTTCCTTTGGTTACAGAGCACAGAACAGCATCCTTACCAGGTACCTGGTGGTGACTTCTCTAAGACCCAAAGGGAACATCAGTCCTGAAGCAATTTCTTTGCAGAGGGAGTAGAAACATCTTTTATTCTTCTCAGACAGGAACACTTACTACCTTTACCCACCCCCAATTGCCCTGAATGATGAGAAAGCAACACACCAGCTGGTTTTAATGTTCATTGTGACAAGAGGTTGCTTTGGCTCAAAATTTCTTTCAATAGGGGTTGAGGGTCCGACACAAGACTCCTTTGAGAGTCCCAACTGGAGGGAAACACTCAATGTTGTTGCCAGGTCCTACCTTGCCCTGGCCATTAAAGCAAAGACGAGACGTGTGTGTGATGCCAACCCTGAGGCTGCTGTCTGCAGCCATGGTGTCATTCCACATCGGTGACAGGGACACCAGCCACCACCGTCACTGGCAGTGAGGGGCAGGAGAGCATTTCTCACAGTCACCTTCACCTTCATCCACAGCCCTCAGCACAGGTTGCCGTGGAAAGTGGATAAAGACATCGATATGCTTATTACACTGCTTTTTATACATTATTTATAAGTGGTTAAGAGTTTAGAACTGTTACAAACACCACCAAATGCAAAGAGCGTTCATTTTAAACAGTTTGTAATAGCTATCAAGTGGTTACAGCTTATATGATAAATAGCTTACGGATTTGCTGAGTTCTCCAACCTGCAAAAACAATTGATCATTCCATAAAAACATTAATGTGAAGTGCAACTGCAAGTTATTAACCTGAATATGAAAACGCACTTAAACCTTGTAAGAAGGCCCAATTAAAGATAGAGAAGACATAACAGCATGTCACTGCATTTTCGGTACAGGCGAGTCAAAGAATAAAGAATGAAAAGATAACATTAAAATGAATAATATATTAGCAACCTCTCGCATATGCCAGATTCCAAGCTCACACTGGTAGGCAGCCAAATTAAATCTACCGAATTGCATCAATTTACGCCTTTGCAAGGGGGGNCTTCGCACGCCTGGTCTCGTGGCAATCGGAGTTGCTGGGGCAGATGAACGAGCCGTGTGGGAAGTTATAAGATCAGGCAGAGCCTCAGGTGGGAGCTGAAATGAATCTTCCAGGCGGGAAGAGCTACAGGGGGGTGACAGCCAGGGGGGGAAACTGGCTGTGTGAGCGGCTACGGACCGGAATGCAAGTACAATAATGGGATAAAAGGACCAGTTCATCTTTCCTTTTGCATCTTTCCTTATGCAACAGCATGTAGGTAGGGGAAGGAAGACTTTTTTACTGAAAATATAGCCATAAAGGCTTAAGATACTACAGTGTCCCACAGCCCCAGCTGTGGGGACATTGTGGGTGATGCAGCTGCGGCACCAAGAGAAAATGGCAGCTCAGGGAACACAAGAAGAGACAGAGTCGTTTCCTCTGCTGCCGGTGGCCGGGCTCACCCAGCACAAGGTCTCACCAGGAGCCAGACACGGCCTCGCATCCTCCTCATGTCGGTGGCATCGCCGCCCCACGGACCAGGGATGGAGTGAATCCAGTATCGAGAGAGCAACCCACCGGGCTTATCAGGAGAAACAAGACACATGGCTGGCATCAACCAATGCCACTTTGCAGAGGCCAACAGAGCTCACCCCTGTCACTTGGTGAACATTAGTGCCCCCAAATGTGCCCAAATTAGCGTGTGTGTGTGAGCACAGACGGCTCCATCTCTGCCGCGCACACCCACCCTCTGCCCGTCACACCTTACACTTTGTAAATGCATTGAACACGTACGCAAACCGCGAGCAAAAATGTCAGCTCCCCCTTTTCTACTCAGAACTGCATTTTTATTCATTTTCTCCAGGCAGAAGATACATTTTCATACACAGGGTGGTGGGAGCACACACAGAGGCGCGTGTTACACGTTCCCACCCACATGAACTAATGAGAAACCATTCAGATGGAAACGAGGAGATTGTATCTTACAGCTAACTGGGTAAATGGCATGGTGCGCTGAAACCTGGAATAATAAACCTGGAAGCAAAGTACAAAGAAGGATGAATATCAAGTAAATTAAAGGGTTTGCGGGAGGCTGATCAGAAAAAAAAACAACTACTCCGACAATTACCAGCAAAAAAATCCCCAAAGCCTCTAGGTGAAAGTCCAGCTTCAGAAGAGGAAGATGAAATGAAATCAGAGCAGAAAACAAGATTGGTGGTTGTAAAGAGTGGAGAAATCTGTTATAAATCAGATAAAGATGCTGAGGTCCCCGAGAGGATGCTCTCCGGTAGCATTCACCTACTGCAAGGAGGAAATAATTGCTCTGGAGGAGGTCAATGCAGAGCACTCAAAAGCCCGTTAAACAATATAAACCACATTAAAATGTGAAGCACCGTCAGCACAGGTGAGTCTGGATTTCGTTTGCTCACCCAGGCTTCAGAAGAGGGAAGACAAATGCCGCTGCAGGAGGCCAAACACAAGGTCACTGGAGCAAGCACCATGGTCCCAGGTGCCACCAAGGTGCTTCCCCCGGTCCCCTCCTGCCCACGTGAGCGAGGGGACACACGGCACCCCTGGAAACAGCCACCCAGACAGCAGTTTTACAACCATCTGGGTTATGTTAGTGCTGGAGAACTGCAGCCGCGACCCGGGTCTGCTCAGAGGAGCCCCACAGCCCTCCCGCAGCATCATTTCTTGTCAACTGCTTGCAAACCCCCCAAAAAGTGTATTGTCCTTCATCCACATCTCATGGACCCTATAAAAACAAGCAGACTAGTTCGCCACACCATAACCCCTGGTACCCATCAATAAAATGCAGTTTCAGTCTTTAGCCCTCTCTGCTACAACAGCATGCATAGAAGACACGTAGAAATTAAAAATAATCCCTAAATTTGAAAGCAGATGCGCAACTCCAGCTTCATTCAGGGAGCAGAGATAAGCACACAGGTCTGCGATAACACCACCTCATTTGGGTCCTTCCACATTTGCAACGTCAAGAGAAAAATTATCTTTTTCAACAGATTTGAGTACTTTTTTTCCCAGCGCATCACCTTGACCGCCAGCTCCTGTCCCCACACACTCACTTTAAACACGCCTTTTGACTCCAAAGAGGAGCGGCTCCAGCCAAGTCTTCTAAGACACGAGCTCCTTCATTGATCTCACTGCATTATAAATAATTTCCATAGAAACTGGAAATATTCCCTAAACCAACAGAGGCTTCCTTATTTCCAGCAATTATCTTAAGGTCTGATTTGCATTTTAAATGTCACCTGTATAAATTAAAACTGTTTACCGCTAACACTGTCATTATTTCGAGTCATCTGGCAACAGCCAGCTACAGGGCTTTTTTTGTTTCCTCCAGAAAGCTCTACTACCAGAACATCCCCCGAAACGCTCGCTGGGGCCGGCTCCTCCAGACACCGGCGCCCGGCCCTTTCCACGGGCAGTTAAACCACAAAACACACCGTTTTCCACCGCTCCCTTGCTAGTTCTGGCAGTACAGCTACTTCAGAGCATCGCTTGGGGTACATTTTGAAGCTGCTGCTGCAGATTTCACCGCTGATCTTCGCTGCTGAAAGGACAGTTGGGTAACGAGAGTCTCCGGTATTTTCAGGCACTGGTTTGGATTCTCCTACAGTCGTTTTTTTACATTATAAATAATTATTTTTTTTCTTATACTAAACTTTTATGACAAACAGAAAGTCTTCTGCCCACTTGAAAAGTTTGGAAACCATTTAACTGAAATAAAGCAGGTAACCAACTGGCTGTGCCCCTAAACAAACAATTCTCAAACTGGTCGGCTCCCAGTTCAGACCGGGAGACCTCTACCGGTCCACTGTGCACACTGGTTGGGTAAATCCTGAATTACGCTCCATTTCCTCTCCAGTGAGGTTCTGCCCCCTGGTTCACAGCCACCAGATCTGGCTCGAGGAAAATACTGCTTCTAATTTCAAACGCTAAAACCAGCAAAAGGCAAATTGTTCACTGAAATCCTGCTGATCCTGCACGTTTCACCCGCAGCCCCAAACCACGATGGCTGAGGAACATCTCCCCAGCATCTTACTACGACCAAAGTCCCTTGAAGCCCAAAGTGTAGCTCCTGACCACCTGCAAAGATCCTCTGATGATCGGTTGGTAATCACATTCCCTCCCTTTTTGTTGTTGTATTTTTTCATTAGTATTATTATTATATCATTGTAACAACTTGCAACATTTTCCTTCAACATTCACAAACCAAACCTTCAATTTAATCTCAGACCCATGAAGTCTGAGACCCACCTCAGCATCCACATGTGCAGAGATGAAATGTTCCCACTCTTGTTTCTAATAAACAACAGCAAGGCTTTTTCACCTTCTTCTCAGCTGCAGCATAAGCGGGTACCCAGCGTCACAAGGTTACCAGCTGATGTCCTTCAGCATAATTGTTCAGGAAAATTATTATTCTAAGGAAGTTTATGAAACGATTATTTTGTCCAACTTTCCAGTTCAGCTTAGAGATCAATCTGGGTGAACTAATTTCATCTCCCTAATGATTAAATGCTTCATATTAATATAACCCTGAGAAGCCGAGTTCAAGAAGCCTGGTTTTTTCATTCCCTGGAATAATTAGATCTTGAGAATAATTTTGTACCTCCTTGGCTTTCTCCAAGTTTGTTATTTCTTTAAAAAGCTTTCATGCACCTTCTGTTGCCATCTGTCCTAATCGGCAAACCGGCATTTTAGCTCTGGGTTTGCAGAGTAAATAAACTAGAAAAGCAATGAAGAGTGTGGCTGAGAGAGCTGAAGTGATTTACACCAAGATCCAGTCAGAAACACGCACCGTTCTTTAAAAGCACATTTGAAAATATAGAAGTCAAGGTTGGGTTGGGTTTTTTTGCCACGTAAATCATCAAGGCAAAGAGATTTTGCCGAGCAGAAGACAGCTTTCCATAGACACGACCTCACAGCACAGCACTTGCTGACTTCCCAGTGCTGCTGGAGAAGCACAGTGGCTCCACACCCAAAATTTCCAACCTCCTGCAGTTGGTCCCTGCTCAGGACCAAGCAGTGAGAAAAGCTGTTAAACCCACAGATGTTTTCAGAAGTCAGGGAAATTAAATGCATGTGAGATTACTAAAATTAAGGAAGAGCAGAGCAGACACCTCTCCACCTACCAACACTCTCCACACCGACACCAAGGAGATGGCCTTGAGGACCCAATGCCTACAAAACACACAGGACTGCTTTTGTCCATATCAGAGAACTTCATGCAAAGCTCTAACTTAAAAACATATGTTATCTCAGGCTTTTATTCCCCTTTTCCTAAAGCTTATGCTGCACTTTCACACCACAAAGTCTCCTGAGGTTTCCTTCATGGAGGATGTTTTCAACCGGGGGTTGAAACCGGGGATTCTGCTGGAGCTGGAGGACAGCACTTAAGGTCTGACGGGACTCAATTCTTCCATATCTACTATGAAAAAGTCACTTAAAGAGGAACACTGCGCTTATTAAGAAGTCCCTGCAGCCAGACCAGCACCCTGGCAGCAGCACTTGAAAATGCCGCTCTGGGGCACGGGGCCCTGGACCAGACCAGTGACCGAAGCAAGCCCTTTGGTTGAAAACAGCCCACGCTGGCAGGGCAAGGACAGCAGAGCGGTGCAGCCAGTCTCCGCTGTGCTTAAAAAACCTCCCATTTCAGCTTTCTTTTTTAAGCTGTTAGAACTGATACAGAAGTTGTTAATTATGTCATTGTTTCCTTTGAGGGCCCTCAGCTCAATTAATTTGTATAATGCACCGAGGTTCCAGTTCAATCTTAATGACAAGGTCTCCCTTCACATACCGCAGATTCCAGCCAGCACTTAATTTTAATGATAGTTAAATGAGGAAACGACAGTTATATACTGCACACGCTCTGCTTAGGAAGCACAGTGTGAAATCTCCACCGTGATTTACAGCGCTGTAGATCTTATCTCTCAGACGTGAAGCTATGGCGGTGGATAAGTTAATTGCAGTGATTTTTATCAGGAAATATCGCTGAGGGCCTGGTGGGAGCCACTTTGTTTCACAGGGAGACATCCCACACGGCAAGTCCAGCTTTGTGCTGACCTGTCATCCCAGGATTTCTTAATACCTTCAACTCGCAGGACACAGGATCGAACAGTTCAGGAGTTTTTCTTTCAGTGGTTCTGGGATTAAATCCATGCATAGAGAGGGTCCATGCAGGCTGCAGGGCTGCGCCCCTGCCTCTGCAGGAGAATCCACCCGAGCTCCTTTTCCAGCTTTCTCTGCCCCTTCTATCTTTCCTTTTTTCTCCCCCTTCTTTTCTTCTGAGCGATTTTCATTTTGCAAAGCTTTGGTAAACCTGGGTTCAGGAGGTCTTACAGACCCCACTCAGGGCTGACAGCGTGGCTAATTAGGCTAATGAGCCCAGCCATACAGTTCTTACAAACCGGGATTTGCACAAACTGCAAGAACCCAGGGTTGGAGTAGCCTTATCGATCGCTGCCTTTCTGATAAACCACCACATTACAGAAATATATCACCCAAGATGAGCTCCAACCCCAGGATTACCTCTCCCTCCTCAGCCATCCCAATTTCCAGCCCAGTGCGACCCCCTGGGTGGGATCCCCCTCAACAGAACAGGGTGTCCCCAACAGCAGCTCACCCCAAACTGCAGCCAAACACTGCTCTGTTTGGCTATAACATGCCCTAATATGTTTTTGTTTAATTTACCTTTCATTTTTACAGTTATTACAAGGCAATGCAACTTCCATAAGCGTGCATTCATTATCGTTCCAGTTATCCCTCCAGGAAATTATGCTGGAGAATGTGAGAAGCAAAGATAAATTACTCATTGTAATTATAGTGGCAGGCTCGCTGCTACAATAGCCTGCAAGTTGCAACAGGGAGGCTGTAAGGGAAGCGGTAAAACAGACACAGGCTGCTCGCAGCCAGAGAAAATAAGATCCGACCCCAAAGCCTCACGACCAGGAAAACAGAAATAACAACACGACTGTGGTTCGCTGGGAGCCGGAGCATCGCACGGCGAAGGGTTACAGGCTGTCTCTCTGTTCAGAAAGGATTTCACATAAACAGATTAAAAATTAAATTGCTGTCGAGTGTTTACTCCAAAGGCTGTGCTCGTCTGTCTGCGCATTCAGTGCAACTGAAACAAATTCCTACCAATTGGGGGGGTTTGTCCTTTTTTCAAGGTATGAGTGAAATGTAACGAGCCACACTGACATCTTCCCCAAACTCCCTTGGCCGTGGCGTGCCCACGAGTCCCGAGACCAGCAGGGCTCCGAAAAACCAGCATTTCCCCATCAGCACCAGGAGCATAAAAGCAACAGAAGATCTTTTGCGTGTAAAGAAGCAAAAGCTTCTCCCTAAAGCCTCTTCCCTTACCTCCCAAGAAAATAAACCGCTCCGGCTTTTAAGCTGCAGTTGATACTCGGAATGCAAATGATAAAAAGCCCAAGAATCAAAAGTAAGTATGCAACAACCAATGCAATTTGGGAAGGGGAAGTGGCCACGGAGCTGGGAATTAAACCTCCTTCCAGGGACCAAGAGCTGCCAAAGTGGCCAAGGAAAAGGAGGCCACCGGGTCTCCCGGGACCTGGATTTCTGCGAGGACTCTCAGTTCTTCCTTCCGCTCCACAACTGTAGCTGGAAGCATAAAATTAACATTTTCTTTTTGACCGAGAACAGCATCAGTAAGAAGACCTCAAGGCACAGACCTCATACAAGTCCTTAATCTAACAATAAGGTTTAGAATAGCCTTTAAAAATCATAACCTCTAAATTAAAGAGGCAAGTACACACAACCTCCAGTATTGATTAAAACGCCGCAGCTTTATCACCAGGTAATTGCTTTGTGATCGGTTTCTCTGCAGCAGCACAAGCCTCAAACCTCCTGAATAGGAAATTTCAATTTCAGGGTGCTGCTAATTTATCGTGCCAGTTACCGCTACATTATGGCAGCTAAAGCCACATCTCTACAGGTGTGACTTTTCTCTTCGGGGCTTCAGCTCAATTCATCGCCCCTGTTTCCAAGTGACAGGACCTGCCTTTTCCTGTCCCTGCGCTGCAATCCCGGGTTTAAACTGGTTTGCACTCCCACCGCCTTCCCGACACACCTGAGACGGTTTCACAGAACGACAGAATCTTCATGGTTGAAAAGGACCTTTTTGATCACAGAGTCCAACCATAGACACACCCAAAAAAAACCCCAACAATCTCGGCCACTAACGCACCCTCGGTTCTCACGCGCTCCTGGCACCAGACTCACAAGCTAAAAGTGATGTTCAGCCGTCGACATCGCCGCAGTGGCATCCTCAAATGTAGAAATAGCAAAGAAAAATTCCTCTCGTGGCATCAGATCAGAATTTCTTTCCGTTTCCAGCCGCCCATGCACTGAAGGCACCAAAACTTCGTTCTCTCAAGGCATGACGATGGGCAGCACAGTCTGGAATAAGTGGTATCGGAGGAGTTGAAGTGGTGGAAGGACCTGCCCCCCAGGAGGGAAGGACCTGTCCCTCAGCATAGTCCTTGGGCAAATTACAGGTTTCAGAAGCCTTAAATCTGCATCTGCTATTTATCTATCTTTTTATCCATTTCTTAAAGAATCTGGGTTTCTTTGCAAAAACTGTTGGCTCTGCACTGATAACAATCTGAGAGCTGTCGCACTACGACGGCATTTTTTAAACTACGGAGCAGCTTACCCAGCGGTAATATTTTTTCCTTTGACCTTCTGTGACAACTGGTGACACAATTACAGTAATTTATACAACGTTGAGGGGTTTAATTGCTATTTTACAGTCTTTCATCTTTATTTTAAAACTAAGGTGGCTACCACCAAAGGTAATTACTCAGGAATAAATGTTGAGCTGCGTAATAATTTATTTCCTTTTTTTTATTTCCTACAATATTTTCTGTTTATACAGCCAAGCCCAGGACCCAGCGAAGTCGATACCAACACCACCTGCTGACAGCAAAGGGGTATAAAAGTTTGGCGTGTAAGTTAGTTTGGCATATAAGTAAGTTTGGCATGTAAGTTTGTAAAACTTTATGCACGGTGTCATCAAGACTATTTCGTAAGCCCCCCATATGACAAACTGTAGTCCTAAAGGAAAATAAACCTTCTCTTATTATGGTGACATTCAGCAGAAGCCACGGGGCGAGGAGGGGCCCCACGTCTGCCTGAAACTGCTGCTATCAATAGCATGATTAATGTCACTTTTCCACTCTGAATTGCCATCAGAACTGGTTTTGTTACTTCCCCTGAGGCTGGGACACAACTGACACCTAGTTTTCTCTCCCTTTTATAGTTTGTATTTATCTAGTTTTTGTTTTCATGTTGCATCCACTTATATCTTTTTAATTATCCTTAAAATAGAGACTAGCATCTCCTTCTTTCCCATCCCCAAAATCCCTCCACGCTCTCCAGCTACACCCGTCAGTGTTCCGACACCAGAGTGAAACACATGAAAAGAGTGTCTCTGCTTTATTTCAGTATTAAAGCCTCAAAACTTTTCCTGAAATGAGTTCACTGAGATTTTACAGCAGCAAATCCCAGTGAAATCCCTGCCCCGGGATGGAGGAGGGAAAGGTTGAGGCAACACACGGCAAAAGAGAGATGTGTTTCATCGCATCCCTCCCGTGACACAGGAGGCAGCACCGCTCCAGCCAGCACTGACCTCTTCAAAACCATCTGGGACCCAAATTACGATGCACCAGAAAATATGAGATGCATTCAGACTGTGCAAAATTCTTCAAAACTGTCTCTTTCTTGTATTAGCGCCTTTGGGACAGAGGCGGGTGCAGCCCCAGGGACGGGACCAGCTCTTCATTTACAGAGATTTTTACTTTTTTTAACCTGTGAAAACTAATATACAGTGTATCAGACCAAAATTTTTTAATAGTAAGACAAAATGCCTGGAACAAATTGATTTTGCTGCTCCTGTATTTGTCATGCAGGAAGAGTTGTCCCTAATTAGATAATATTAGATTTCTTGGCTCACACAGAGCAATTCAGAAATAAGACTCTCGTTATTGATGGGACAAACCATACAAAGGAACCGAGCAGGGTTTAATAATGCAGAAAAATATTAAAGGGAGAAAGGTTTTAATTCTTAATAAGTAGATCCATGAGTTTCATTAACCAGCATTCAAGTTTTGGGTTTTTTTTAGGGTCGTTTTTATTACCTAATTAATTAAAGCCTGACCAATAAGATAGATTAATCTAATGGAATCGCATCTTGTATTAATAGCAATACTAATTAATCACCCAACTGAAACATGCTCACTGGCTGAAGAGAAATCTTTCTGGTGTTGAGCCACTGAAAAAGACAAGGAAAGGACGGGCAGAGAACATTTTTCTTCCCCAAAACGTGGTTTGGGGGGGAGGCGGGAGGAGAAGGCAAAGGGAGGAGTGACCTGGGCCGTGACCCACACATGGCATCACACCAGGTCTGGGATCACCCACAGTCAATAGAGACAAAAGCCAAATTCCAGTGTTTTGTTGATTTAGAGCTTTTGCTGTCAGCAAATAACAATTTCCCCTCACACAGAAATCACAGAATCTTCATGGTTGGAAGGGACCTTTGAGAGCATCGAGTCCAACCACACACACCCCCCAAAAAAAAAAAGCAAAAACAATCCCGGGCACTAGGGCATGCCCTGAAGTGCCACCTCTACACGTTTCTTAAATCNCCCCTCAGCCTCCTCTTCTCCAAACTAAACATGCCCAGTTCCCTCAGCCTCTTCTCATACGACTTGTTCTCCAGACCCCCTCACCAGCTTGGTGGCTCTCCTCTGGACACACTCAATGTTTTTCCCGTGGTGAGGGGCCCAGAACTGACCACAGCCCTCGAGGTGAGACCTCCCCAGTGCCCAGTACAGAGGCACCATCACTGCCCTACTCCTGCTGGCCACACTGTTCCTGACACAGGCCAGGATGCTGGTGGCCTTCTTGGCCGCTTGGGCACACTGCTGGCTCGTGTTCAGCTGGCTGTCCACCAACACACACCCCCCAGGGGGTGCCATGGCTCCTGCGGAACCGTCCCCTCTCATCCGGGTCGCCTTTCCACCCGTTGGTTTTGCCGATAGGCAGGGCAATCAGAACATCCACCTGCATTCCCTCAGGGACCACGACACAGCACAGCGCAACCGTGAAGTCGCTGCTGCAGGTTTGTGGGGCCAGCACACGCCGACAGGCAGGGCCAGTTTGGTTTTCTTCACCATCCTCCTCATCACTGAATGGCTCCCTCAGTCCAGCACATCCCCATCCTCATTTGTGCTGTGTCAGCAGCAAAACAAATTCAGGTGCGGAAATCGCCCAAACCTAGTAATTGTGTGTCAACAGAAGTGAAAGCTACATTTTTCACATTATGAATAATACATTTTTTAATAGCATTTTCAGTTCTGAAGTTTTAAGTCCATCCTCTTCCACCGCTTTCCCAAAATCCCCTCCTTGCTGTGCCCACCAGCATTACGTTTTGGTGCAGACAGGTTACCAGGACGAAGGCAGCTGTGGACAAACCAAGACCATACTGAAACACAGGAGAACCTATATGTATATTATTTTTTTTTTTAAATCAATGTGATCTCCATTCATACCTGAACTTCAATAAATCTCAGAATTAACAACAGACCTCTTCTCTTTCTCCTTATCGCACATTTTCAGCCAGCGCCAGATGCCAAGATTTCAGGCTGTTTCAAGGAGAGCCACCTGAGGAGCTGAGTCATCATGAACCTTACCAAAGCACCCCCCGTTGCCCCCCACAACACCCATTAGGATGATGTTTGCAATTAAAACAGAGTTTGAAGGATTCAGACGGCCGCCTGGGGCTGTCCCCATGTCCAAGGAGAACATCAGGTTCATAGAATCATTGAATGATTAGAGTTGGAAGGGATCTTAAAGATCATCGAGTTCCAACGCCCTGCCCTGGGCAGGGACACCTCCCCCCAGACCAGGCTGCTGGTCCAGCCTGGTTTTGAACCCCTCCACGGGGGGTTCAGAACCCACCCCTCTTGTACAGCCACCACGACTGACCCGCAGCCTCCATGGTCACCATGAAGGCCCCAGGCTAGTTGAGGCTGGGGACACGTCTGGGCTCTCCTGGTCCAACCCCCTGCTCAAGCAGGGCCACCCAGACCTGGTTGCCCAGGACCATGCCCAGATGGCTTCTGAGCACCCCAAGGGGAGACTCCAACAGCCTCTCTGGGCAACCTGCACCAGTGCTCAAAGAAGAGGAGGAAGGTACAAAGAACTGGCATAACTCATGCCACCGATTTCCACCACGGAATCTCCTGGCTGGACAAACCAGAATCAAATCTTCCTTTGCAATGTCCTCTCGGGAGCATGAAACAAGGAAAAGGGCTGTGAGCTCACCTGCATTTCCTGCATGGATTTTTCACATACATGGGCTGAGCACAGAGAATTTCCAGCCCCAATTCTGTCAGTGTTCAAACCCCATGTCTGGCTCCCATCAACTGTTACAGGTGGTCACAGGTATGAAGGGTGGTACCCAGTGGGTATTATTCAAGATTTCTTCTTGTTGAAGACTGGGACACTGTCATTGGGTTTGGCAGCTGCTGAGGTGTGAGAAGGGGTTCTGGGAAGGCTTCTCGTCCAACTCCTCCACACAAAGAGGAAGCTGAAAACCAAGGTGTAAGAGAAGCAGCAGGGAACCTTCCACCTACTCCAAGGCACAATTGCGTCTGTGCCATAATTTAACCATTTTCAGGAATTTCACCCATTTTAAACAAAAAGCATCAATGCCAGTATCCTTAAGGACATTCCCTCTGCATTTTTTGGAGGTTGGTGCCCACAGGCTCTGGCTGGTGGTTGCAGCAAGTGGTGACCAGTGGGTCATCCCCAGGCAGCCCCAAAAACCTCCAGAGCTTCCCCGGCCAAGCCGCAGTTGAGAGGATGGGGACATTGCTACACATCCTGCTCCACAGGTGGCCATACCGAAGCCCCTGGTGTCCACCGTGCCGCAGTCCACCAGCCAGCACCTCCAACACTACCGCAGAGAGCAGCCACCCAACCCCATGGAACTGCCATCAAAGTGTCACGGGTAACGTCACACAAAGGACTTCAGGCCGTCAGCCTCCAGTCATGCAATCAGGTGCTGGGTGGGGCTTATATAGTGGGGGAAAAAAGAAAGAAAGAAAAGAAAGAAAAGAAAGAAAAGAAAGAAAAGAAAGAAAAGAAAGAAAAGAAAGAAAAGAAAGAAAAGAAAGAAAAGAAAGAAAAGAAAGAAAAGAAAGAAAAGAAAGGCTAGGAAAAAAATCCATCCCCGACTCTGTCGGATCTGATTTTTCTTTCACCACATTTGGGATTAATTATTTGTATGACACTCCACAAAGGACCAAACTGCCTGGTGACAGCACATTAAAACAGCAAAAAGCCTGGCGATGCGCAGAAAGCGCAGATCCAGGCTGTGCCACGGTGTGTGTGCGCCGCACGCAGCTGTGGGGATGGAAGCGAAAGGAAAGGAGGAGTAATCGTTTGAAAAAGAAAATAAAAAAAATTAAAAACAAAATCTGTAGCTACCGCATAATTTGTTTTTTCATTAAGCAGCATCCGAGAGCAAGGGGATATTTGTTCTATTAAAAATGCTTATTTAAAAACTCCATTTGGAGTTAATTTTTCCTCCTGAAGGCTGCTTTAAAAATCAATCTCCTCTGTAAAGAGGAGGTAAAAGCAATATTTTTTCAAAACAGAGTTCTGTCTTTCACCCAAAGTTAAGGAAACGCAGCTCCTTGACAAAACGGTACAATGCCAGATTGCAAGCACTGCCATTACACGATGAAGATAATCAATTCATGGTACTTTTCAAGAGCTATTAACGTTAAGAATTACTTATTACATACCCAATGAACGTTATAAAAAATTAATAGTATGCAGATTGCCATTATTTTGAAAGCCTCTGGGCCTTACAGGGCAGGTAATTTTAATTATTCAAAAATATTAATAAAGTAAAATTTAATATTTTTTAACATTTTTCTAATCTGTTTTTTTTTTTTCCTTGTTTTTAGTGCACCTGCCTCACGTGTGCAAATGCTGCTGCGCATTGTGCTCTGCCTCTAAAAATGTGCAACGACGTCCTCCAAGGAGAGGTTGGCCAAGGGAGACATCAGGGATCTCTGTCCCCAGGGGCAGGAGAGGTCTTTCCTCTAATTCCAGAGGCTGGAATACGGTGCCATGTTCCACACGCTTTACACATATTTTTCATTTGAAAGGGCGGGCGAAATAAATTGAATTCAACTTGATGAACGCTCACATTGAGGCACAGAGCTGCCTCTCCAGGTGGGAAGAGAGATGAACAGGGAGGGAGGAAGGTCTAAACCTTCTCTAGCTCTTTCCCCTTTCTCATCCACACCTGATCAAACAGCACAGAGCGGGGCTGGTCCCAGCTCTCCCAGTTCACCCAGTCACCGCAGCAGCTCCTACCCCAGGTCCATCACCCAGTGCCATCAGTAGCGTTCCCATCTGTGACTTGCCCAGCTCACGAGGTCAGTGCATCTTCACCAGTTACGGGCGGGAAGTACCTTTTCACCTTTTCCAGCCTTATAAACACTGCCTAAAAAAAAAAAAAAAAAAGACTTAACAGAACTTCTTAGAGTTACTATTTTAAGAACCAAACCTGCCATCTCCTCCTGGAAAATGGGAACAACCAACTCTCATGGCCAAATTGCCACGTTGTGCTAACGAGGCACAACTCCGTGCTAACAGCAGCTCTCCCATGCTGTCACCTGCTATAGCCAGGCAAAATTTAAGGCAACAGAAATTGCATTATCTTTGGAGGAGGAAAAAAAAAAGATGCTTTTCAATATAATTTGTGCAAGCAAGTGACCTTCTCAGCTGCATAAGGTAAGCAGGGGACAAATAAGGAAAAGTAGTACAAAGCAGCTTTCAGCGAGTACTCGCTGATCTCTCTTAGGTGAATAAACAGCACCAGTGGCGATGAGCGAAGTAAAATTTCTCTCTAAAAGAAGTTTCAAGGAAGGACAAAGGTAAAAGTCTCTAGAAAGTAGAGGAGACGGTTTTTCCACACCCGCGGGGAGAAGCACAGCAAGGGACGGGCTCCTGGCAGCACAACACCTTTGCTTTTCACACTCAACTTTCCTCCAGACTCCCCCCAAAGCAGCGGAGTCGCTCCACAAAGCCACGAAACGGCATCTTCCAACCCTTCGCCCCCAGGATCCGAGGGCTGTCTGGCTGCCACACGACAGACAGAAACCCTCCAACAGCAGCACAAGAGTGGTCTCTGGTGGAAGCAGATCGGATCTACAGCATTGCCACCAAACGCACGGGAACCCAAGGCAAAGACCTTCCTCCACAGCGACCAGAAGTCACCTCTTTTTCAGCCACACCATCAGGTCAGCCTGATGCATTCCACCCTAAAAAAAAAGAACAAGTTCTCACGCACATTTTAGGACTTCAGATCTTTTGTCTCATACCATCTCACTGTACTCAGATCTGCCAGAAAACAGGGAACGGGAAGAGGGGCTTTTCCGAGGTATTTTCTTAAAGGTGGAGTTCAAAGAAACCGCAGTCAAAACACTCGGTCCCACTTCAGAGCTGTCACACCCTGAGCAACCAACTTCCCAGCAGCAGATAAGGAGGGCAGCCAAGATCAAGAAAGGCAGCAAACAGCAGCTGAGGGCAGCGACACCACTAGTAAACGTGCAACCATGGGGAAAACACCAGAGCTTGGGTTCTTTCCCCAAAAACCAGGATTTCAGCCCACTCACGTTTACTTCAGAATTGAGATTTAGAAGCCTGAGCCCAGCAAAAGTAGCGTTAGATGGGCAAAAAAAAAAAATATCACCCAAAAATTCAGAGGAATTTTACAAGCATTACAAAAATCCAGCCACTCGTGTTCAATAGACGTTTCCTTGTTACTTGGAGTCTGATCAAGACAAACAGAAAGAGCCCTGTCAGCTTCAACGGCCTTTGAATCAGGACTACAAAACAGAAGCCAACAGGAAAGATAACGTCAATCAGAGAAAACAAATCCAGGAGAAAAGAAAATAAGGCGGGGGGGGGGGAATAAAAATCAAAGCAATGGCCAGAGAGTTTGTTTCTACTTTCCTCTGTTTTTAAACACAGCAGGAGCGATTTCCCAGGGCACAGCCCTCCACAGACCAAGAGCCCAGCAAGGCTCTCAGTGCAGAATTCCCACCTGCACCAGGTTCTTCACAGACCAGCCTGGAGAAAGCAGCATTTGGGAACAGCAGCAATTACTCGGTGCCGCCACTTCATTTCTTCGTTCCACATCAAACCAGTTTCAGCACAGGCTGCCCCTCCAACCATTACACGGAAAAAAGGGAAAGAGGGATTTGGGGGAAAAGAAAGAAGCTCTTGTGTTTTGGAGGTGGGGTGTTGGACTTTTTCCCCTGCACTAAGGAGCCATCCCTTGCTCTAACTAGATGAAAATCCAGCCTGTGTAAGAAGGCATCTCATGTCTAGTACCCAAGGCAGATGAAGGTGGCAAGAAAGCTCCCACCAGCCAGTAATCCCTTCTCCAAACCATTAACTTATTTCGTGTGCTATGGCAAGGATACGCTTGAGAAGTCTCACTTCCCCCAGGGAAAACAAAAGCTATTTCTTACCCACTTCAGTTACGCCTTGTGGGTGTACAGAACCAGAGAACTGATCGGGGACTTCTGCTACTGAAGAGAGAAGTCTTAAGCTCTTTGGATGGGCCAAGTCAGGGGGAACTTGAATAAAAGCCACAAATCTGCTCATACGCAGACTTTAGATAGATTTTTCTTTACTCACCCCTGCTCCCAGGTCACCCTCAACTGCGGTTTCCCTGCCTGGTGTAATGGCAAAGATCAGGAATACACAAATTCATCTTTTTCCTGCACTTGGGAGATCCCCTGCAAGCTTCATGATGGCCTTACGAGAACTACACAACAAGAAAAACACACTTAAAAGTGGTCAAATACAACGTATTTTAATGCAGATTTGTAAAATTTAAGCTCAGGTTTGAGAGTTCAGGACAGTTCATGAAAGAGCATTTGGTCTTCTTAAAAGTTTCCCATCCCCAATTAAATACTTCATGGAAGAACAACAATTAAGCATACATTGCATTTTTAATTAGGAAATATTTGATATTGCACATTATACCAAGAAATACAAAAGTCTGTTTCAGCACGTTATTCCAGCAGCGCTATCAATTTCATTTTGATATCATCAACTTATACAAAAGTTTTAATTTTAGTGCATAACACGTGCCCTGTCATTACAGAGTAAAAACGTTATTCAAAGCAATTTTTAAAACAAAGAGGAAGAAAAAATTGGCTCCTTAAAGAATGCAAAAGCCTTTTATCACGACGTCAACACCGGTTTCCTTGTAGACAAAACCCGTTCCTATGGAAAGCTGACTGTCTGATCACCTTGGCAACACACATTCGGATGCAGTTTCTAACGAGGAGCTGACCACAGACTATTTGGCACTGGAATTAACGGCTCAAATCACTGCGGGCTGAAAGGCTGCGAGACCTGCCCATGCTGTTCCTGTTCTACAGCCACCTCTCGCAGTTCCAGATGACACACGAGAGAAAAACCACGCCGGGCAGAGCTGTGCAACTTCATTATAGTCATATAATTCTCTGAGGAAAACTCTGAAACAGATTTCTGTGCATAACACACACCCTTGAGCAGGGTTCGGGTGCTTCAGAAGGCACAAAACACTGAGAGGCAACTGTAAGGTGTATTTTTTGCTTGCACTCACACATCCTCCTGCACTTCTCTCCATGTTTACGAACCGAAGCACACCTGCGTGGCCCAGGCAACACTTACTGATGAAAAAGCTACACCTTGAACCTCTCCCCATACCTCTTTGGGTCATAACACCTTGATTTTATGGTTTGCTTGGAAATAGGCAACTAAGACATCCCAGCAACAGGTTTGCAAAGCAAATTCTACAGGGATGGGAACTGCCAGCTGCCTCAAATATCAAGGCAACCAACTCTATTGCAATGTTTTGGGAAATCTTAACGTATTTCCGCAATCCTCCCCCCCCTTAAAATATACACAATACGACTAAGAAGACAGGATTATTCTTATTATTTTTGTGCCTGATACATGATACAACTATCATGGAAGAGAAGATTCTACAGTGAAGTCCCTGAGATGCAACTGTACACTAAAAGATTCAAACAACCTCTTCAGCACTAACTTCATATTTATTAGAAATGTTTTGCGTTGCAACACGTGGTTTAAGAAAACTGTTGTTATAAGAAGGTGAAAATACAGCAGATCAAGTTTGCCCTTACATTTAAGCCTTAATTTAAAAAAATAATTAACTCAAGAGTAGCATTCAACTACTTCAACTGTAGTCAAAAGTAAAAAGCATGGAAGCAATGGGGAGCCACTAAAAAAATAATGTTATATTTAGAATGAGTTGGTTTGGCCTCAGTTTGTTTTCATCCCCCAACAGCCCTGCCTGAATTTAACTGCTTTCCTCCTGAACGTTCCCAGTTAATTCCTCAAACATATCTGAGCTCTATCTAAAGATGGTGGGATGAAGCAACAGCATTTTTTCACCATTTTTGGAACTAAAAGGCACAGTTTCCAGGTACAGTACACTCAGCACGGATGCCACAGCCTCCCCCCCCGGCCTTAATAGCACATACCCAGCTTGTGGCAGAGGGAACCTGACATCCCAAGCATTTTTTGGCATGGGCACAGCAGTTGATATCCTTCCAGTATCGTTGTTTGTTTTTTTTAAAACAGGAAAATGTCATCTCCTATGTATGTTACTTTTTCAGTTACTTGGGGATCCACTGTATTTTGTGACCAGATAATCAGAAATACTTTATCCACCTTAACAAGCAAGCTCAGTTTTTCCTGCTAGTGAAGAAAATGTAAGGCACTAACATGTTAACGCTGTCAGGAATGTGAAATAGTTTGTTCTTCATGTACTGTTACACCAGTTCTTAGCAGCATCTCTCCTGAAAAGGCACTTAATACATGGAAAACAATGAAACTTTTGGAACTTCTGCTCAGCTAAAGCTACATCAAGTCAGCTGCTCGGACAGCTGAGTGGCTTCGCAATTTCCCCTTCCCTCCCCCCGATTCCTTTACAAAAAAAGGCACCTGATTTATCACTGGTCTCTGTAGCCACAGGCGCTTGCGACCATGCAGTTCTACACAAGTGAGGGATGTGATGATTATACTGGTATCTTGAAAAGATAACTCCTGATCATGTAAGAAGCTACTATTCTAGCCACAGCGGTTTTGTTTCAGCAAAACCCACTACCAGTGGGTTCCTACCTGAGTAGTTCTTAAGGTTGCGTATTGCTAGTCAGAATAGTTCAATGATTAAACTTGGTGTAAGAAATTGCACTTTCCCATTCCTTCCCCAAACCCAAGATCATTTCAAATTAAATACTAGACCCTTTTCTAAAGGGACATTTGTAATACAGCTACAAAGAGGTAGCTAAGTGGCACGTGCCAATTTTCTTTTCTTTCTTTTTTCTTTTTTCCCCCCCCTCCCCCAAAGTATATTCAGCCTTCATTTGCAACAACATTTTTCAGAGGAAGTCTTAAAACAACAAATCTCTATTCAGGTGGCACCTGGAGTTACCACAGTTCAGAAGACGGAACTCGTAAGAGAACTTGGTCTCCCTTCACGTCCAGGATTGACAACTAAGAGGCACGGGGGGTACCCAAGTGACCCAGCGGCCGCAGGGGTGTAGCTGAAGAGGAAAGGAATGTCGACAGCCCGTCCCAGGCTCCTCCTGACAGACGGTAAAAGTGACTGGGAAGAACCGTTCAGATCAAGCCCACCATCCGATCAATCTGTCTCATGTAGTTACTCTTCAAGGGCAGCAGGTACCTCCTCTCATCAGGAACTCTGTTACACTGTTAACAAAAGGAGAATATTTTTAAGAACCCCAATACGAAAACAGGTGAGCCCATTCCCTCTGCAATCCAGCAGGCGTTGCAGCATCACTAACCAGAAGCTTCCTCCCAGTACAGAAAATTGTACCCAACAGGGCTTTTGGTCCAGAAATGAACAGCAAGTGTTTCCTCGGCGCCGGCTGCAGCTTCCAAACACACGCCAAACTACTGCAGCTTGTTATTCAACTGAGGCTGCCTTCACTATGACAACTGTGAACGTTTTTTTTAAAATAATGCTCTTTTTCTGCAGGACTTGGGGGAGGAGGAAAGGAACCACACTACAACCTACAAGCAGAGATTTTTAAAAATTGTTCTCTATTAAACACGTATCTATTTCAGTTGGTGATAGGCACTGGATCCATAGCTCTGCACTCTTTGGATGCCTGGCTAAGAAAGGTCACCTTTACAGGCCTCAAAACCATTCTGAGGGAAAAAAGCTCTTTTTAAATGAAACTCTGCATTTCTCTTTCCCCATCACAGCAACACTGAAAGATTTTAAGGGCGAAGAAAAGGGGAAGGGGAACAAAAAAATTGGAAATAAATTACCAAAGAACAAACTAATTGCTGCAAAATACTTAAAAGGGGACACCTTCATCACTCTCCCCCTAACCCTAACCCATTCACTTCGCTACTGAAAGTGTTTTTGACAAGGGAGGTTCTCAGATATTCGACATTTATAAAGGCAACACTGCAGAAGCCTAAAGCAGCACTTCCAAATGGCTCTTCTTCTACTGCCTAACACAGTTCCACACACATCCCTTCTCCAGCAACAGAACCAGGCATGCTCAGTGTAATCCTTACGTTAGAACTGAAGTTGACAGCCTTTAACTCGTTCGGTTTAATTTTTTCTGTGCTGTCCTCTTCTCCGGGGAGGATGTCTTGCCACAGCGAGTTACGAAAACGCTCATCCACGGACACAATATGTCCCTCAGTAGTAAACATATACTTATTTCCAGATTTATGCAGTGGATTCTCTTCATCAAACAACTAAAGAAGAGATGGGAGAGAGAGCTATAGCATGTGTGCAACAATCTTCACGTGCCATCAGCAGTAAGTTAAAACACATGCACTCATGCATTTAGAGGATCATGCAAAAAGCACGCTTTTTAGTGCTAAATGGGTAACTACTACTAAAGCAAATGGAAATAAATAGTTTTAATGCAAGCAATTTATTTTAACAGTTAAAGAAGGAGAGCAAAAGCAGAACTTCTCACACAACATAAACTGCCCTGCATTTCTAGCCTGGCATCTGCTGTTTCCATTCAGCCACAGATTTATTTGTTTTTCTACACTAAAGGAGATTGAGAACAGTAGCTTAAGGAGCGTTGGCTCAAATGCTTTCTCCTGTGAGTGCCAAAGCCTGATGGGGAGAAATCGGAGGCTGCTGCAAGGCAGGCAAAATGGCTACAAGCAGTAATTTAGCCCAGAGCTGAGCAATAGCCTCAGTCTTGCTTCCTCTCCTTTCCAGCTCCCCCCAAAAAGAGCTGCCAGCTCTCCAGCCAGCAGCTTCCCAAACCTCCAAGATTAGGGAAGAGTCAAAAAAAGAAAAGCAGCACATTCTCCAATACCTAAATCCCTCTCTTCCCCCGAGCACAGCATAGTTTCTAATTAATAGCGTTCCTGCCTGCTCGTCATGCCGCGTTTGCGCACAGTGCATGCAAGAGACTCTATCTGAAATGAAGAACATGTACATACCAGGTACAAATATTTACACGTTTCGCTAAGGAAAAAGCTCTCCATTCGATCTTCCTTTGTCTTCTCTACGACGTGGTGTAACGTGGCATAGCCACACCTGCAAGAGGTAAGATGAGTTTGGGTTTAGTTCCCACACATTCTGATCTTGGAAGCGCTCCCTGGATACTCCCTAACTTCAGCCCACTCCAATCGTCATTAGGGCTGAAGCTAAAATGAAACAAGTCTTAAGCACCGATTACTGGTTTCCGGCATTCTGATGAGCCTGTAATCATTGACCCTGTGGTCAATGCCAACAGTTGAATAAAAATTCACTGTCTTCCCTCCGAGGAATGCAAGAAGTTCAGATACTCAGCATTACAGTCAGGATTCGCTTTTACTGCCTTGAGATGAAAGCAGATGCTGTTGCTGATCAATCTCAGAGGCCATCCCTCCACTTTACTTAAACACCATGAGACCAGAAATATTCTTGCAGGTTCCACAGGAAAAAAAAACACTACTAATTTTACCAGTTTTTAGCAACTGATCATCAACAATGCGTTTTGAAAAGTAGCTATAAAATTCTGAAGGCGTAAAGCTATCGCTGGACTGTAATTTCATTTTCAGATGAGAAAGAAGTAATTGCTCAATAAATCATCACTTGTGGCTTTCTGGTTTACCTACATTTGACAGATTGGACTCTATATAATATTTATAGAATAAAATACATGTACATAGCAGTGAGAGAAGACAAAGACGACTGAAAACTGACTTCGCTTTTGTATATTTTTCCAAACTCTGCAGAATATCCATTCCCACATGAAGGTAAAATGGGTTCTTTGTGGCCTAAATAAGGAAGACAGACAAGAGTTAGAGTCAGCGATTTTGAAATCTTGTAAAAATAACACTTAGAACAAAGGCCTAAGCAGTACCAGATTCTTGTGTACTACAGTAAACTGATCTTTATAGGAACACGACTTAGTTTACTCTGTGCAAGCCTCTCGCATTTGCTTTAGTGCAAATCCTAATAAAACTTGTAGTAAATTCAAACTCTTTGATAGCTTTCTTGCAGCCAGAAAGTTATTTTCATTTACTGTATCTTCTGCCAGATGGAGACTGTGCCCAGACAATATAGCAAGGAAAGCTATTACATTTACTTCAGCAATTTCTATTAAGAAGTCACAAGTCTCTACCTTGTAAAAATGTGCCAGCTATTTTTTGAAAAGGTTGTTTAGTCTCACTTTTGTCTGTCTTATAAAAAAGGCTATTTTTTTTAAGCAAACACCACAGGAACTACATTGCATTACAATGTAGTGCCCAAACAGAGACCTCTGTATAAGATCAGGCAGATCCAGAGGCACCACATTTTAGCAGCTCAGAGGGTAGGAAAAATGACTTTCTGAATGGAACCGTTTTTGCCAAAATATGAGCTGTAAGCTCAGAAAAGTCAAGTACCTGATAAAGAAGATATGTGGATTCCACTAACTCTGGCCTCAACGGATAAAAGGGAACATCCGGTGCTTGCAACTGCCAGTTGTATCTTTCTGGGAGAGCTCCGTATCGTTTCCATATGGCATAATAAAAAGCATGGAGACAAATAGCATCTTCCACATCTCCTATCAATACCTATGGCATAACAACAGCCGTAAACACGCTCGTGAAATACTGCAAGCCAGAAAATTGCTTTCAGCTCTGCATCAGAGCATGCCATGTAATAAAACACTCCCCTCATGAGGGGAGTCAAAAATATAATCCACCCACCCCCCAAAAAAAGCTAATGTATTAATTCCTTCACACTAAAAGCTTCAGCAGAGCTCATCCTCACGGCATGGTATGCAAATGGTGAGGTTAAAGGAGAAAAAGCTAAAAGTATGTCAAATCTAGCAGAAAGCAGGCCAGGCCTTCCAATATCATTATGCTGATGGAGAAGCTGAACTGCCCTAAGACTCTCTTATCAGAGTGATCAGATGTGAACCCATGGGTTGAAGCTCATCTCAAAAGAGATGCTCAGACTCATTCACTGCCCAGGATTGGAATGAGCCTCTCTGACACCCCTCTACTGTGTCATTCGGTCTGTAGCAGAATGAAAGTTTACCTGTAGCCCAGGAAAAAAGGCTTGCAAAGAGTCAATCCATGTGTTCATCAGCTGTCCTGTGAACATGTTCACATTCACGTACAGAGGAGGGTCACCTTCCCCTTCATTGCAAGCTTCTCGACTGCCAAGTAACAATAAGCACGCGTAAGTATTCACTGTTTTAGAAGAACACACTGCACGTTTAATTTCACACCTCTGCCACCAGCAAAGGGAATGAGCCATGGATTTGTCTAACAAAGCCATTTTGAAAAGAACCAAAATGTCAGTCAGGCTTCTCAGAAAAATTAATTCACCAAGGCACGCACATCATATCCTTAAGTTATGCCACAGAATCTCTACCAAAAAGTCACGCCAGGTAAGATCAGGCCTTAAAAAGTACTAAACTAACTAATTTAATACATTTCCTTTTCAGTTCTACAGCCAGTTTAGTTTCTTTGCAGCAACAATGCTGTTGACTAAGGAGAGAAGGGAACATTAAAATTTATTGCCATGGTGACTACCATGGAAGTAAGATTTTGGTTTTTAAAGGAAAAAGAGAGAACACATATTTTCTCGACCGTGACACAAACCACTATACAATCTCTTGTATCTTGCTGCAGTACTCAAATAACTCAAGTGTCAAATAACATACCCTCTTCTTAAGTGGTTCTGAATGTTCCGATAAGCATCATTGAACATCTCCAAGTCTTCCTTTTCTCCGAAGAGGATGTAAGATTTCAGCAGGTATTCGTAGAACGAATCCGACCCTGCTCCCAAGCCACTCTGCTTTCCAACCCAATGGCCAGTTTGAATATTCACAACATTTCCTTTCAGAACAGACAAAAAGTTTAGTCTAAAGTTGCCAAGTACATCAAGAAAAATAAGCAAGAACCAGAAGTTAGAAATACTACATCTTCAAAAAGTTTAAAGGAGGAATGACCGAAGATTACTAGCCAATAAAGTGTTACAGTGCATTCATCCAAGGCACGAGCACACACGCACAGTTATTTTAAGTACTTTTGTTATCTGTCAATCTAAATTATATTAATGGGGATACAAATGCAAGAACTTTAGTTTCATTTCCCAGTTTCATGAAAAAATTGTCTTTGGAAACTTGAGCCCGAAAGAAGTCATTCAGATACTCCATTTTTTTTTTTTTTACAAAATTACAAAGTGTCACTTGGTCAACACAAGCCAGGAGTACACAAGAAGAGCATGACTTCAGTTTATCAGTGACAAAAGTTTATGATACAGAAAGAAACCTGTAGCACGATGGCATTCGGCTACAGCAGACTGAGGCAGGTTAAACCAGGCAGCCGGTCAACACAGCATCACCTCGGAAGAGATTACCGAGCAGTCCGGTGTTATTGCTCCGGAGACTCCAGAGGGCTTTGACGGCTCTCCTGGCCACCCATTCGAAGGTGGAATCGCCAAGCAGCCTGCTGAGGATGCCAAACTCCACCAGCAAGGAACCGGCTCCTGCAGTGCAAGTTTCGTTATTGCTGTCTGGAGGTACCCCCTTCTTCAGATTGACCTGGGAAGCAAGTAGAGAGAGCGTTCACAGCACGCAAGCAGGTACATCTCATACAGCCCTGCTCTCACCTGCAGGATAATTTTTATTGAAAGGCTTTTGTATTATTTTTGCAATATGTAGTGTGCAATGTGCACATAGCTAGAAAGGCAGCATAACACTGCTTGGTCAAAAAGCCTTCCTGAAGAATCCCTGAAATTCATCTTCCAACTTTATAACATCATCCTAATTTAGCTACTCATAGAATCACAGAATAGTGTGGGTTGGAGTGGACCTTAAAGATCATCCACTTCCACCTCCCTGCCCTGGGCAGGGACACCTCCCACCAGACCAGGTCGCGCAAAACCCTGTCCAAACTGGTCTTTTACTTTTTAATCCTTCCAAATTTCAGTCCACTTTGTCATCATTTCTGCTGAACTTTCAAGTTCTTCTAAGGGTGATGCAAGCACTGCTCCCCCTCGCTTAGTGCTCTCGAAACCAAGAGTTTCCTCAATGAACGCTCCTCAAGTTCCCGTCAGTGTTCTGTTCCGTGGGGAAGTTACACCACCCTCAACTACTTTACCAGACTCCAAACAGAAGCGAAAGTTCATGTCTCTGCAGCCAGACAGGTCTGAAGGAAAAGCAGAGCTGCTGTCCCCAAAAATTAAAAGTAGTCAGGCAAGTGCTAATTACTTTTAGAGTTTAGAGTTGTTCCACTAAAACTGACATCCTTCTCCTTGAAGCATCTGTTTAAAATGAGAGGACAGACTATTCAAGAATATCATAGTATTCCTGAGTACTCACTGAGCAGTATTTGAGAAAATTACGAATTCCGAGCCCAGTGTGACAAATATTTCAGATGAGTTTCATTTTATCACAGTACCAAGTCACTTTCCTAGGCTATTTGCCTTTACAGTGTTTCTTTTTAACCTTCTTAATGACAGCACTGTTTGTTGCTCCATGATATATAGGAAGAAAATGCAGGGCAGGGCACGTTCCACCCAAACAAATGATTACTGACCCGAAGGGAACAACATATACCTCCTGAAAAAACAGGCTAAAGAAAATACTTATTAAACACAAGGAGCAATTTATGTATCATGTCACCATAAGCTTGGCACACTTTCCTCCCCACACCTTTTTAACGAAATTTATAGCAGTTTCAATACCCCAAGTGCACATATAAAGGCACACACAGGCACAGAATTCAAGTTGCAGGACAGGCAAATTACTACTTTTAGATTATCTGCCCCCTGTGTTGGTGTGCTCACTTACCCGAGGATACGGAATTCCAGTTTTGGTGTTCTCAAAGGCTGGAAGCAGCCTCACTGCCAGGTCATGAGCCATGTGCAGCAGTTCATTGTCATAATCCTTAATGGTCATATCACCAAAAGGCTGTTTGGTGTCTGTAATTATGATGTGGGCAGAAAGAAGGCTTCCCAAAACCCTGCAGGGAAAAAGGAAAAGATCTTCAGTTTTAAAATCTGCTCGGAACCTAGTCCTTCAGCTAAACCCTTATGAGTATGATGTTTAACAGAAATACTACTTTGTGCACCTTATATGCACTACAGAAAAATCCACTTTTTCCCCACCAGTAGTGAAAACATCTAGAAGCCACGTTGCTTGTCACCCACAGCAATCCCAACATCCAGTTCTGCAAAATTTACTTAACTCAGTATCTCCTTACAACTTACTAAGTCTATGTATGAAGGCAGACCTCCTCGCCCCTGCAAATGGCAGCAAGGTTGTTACGTGAACTCAGCATTCAGAAAAAAGAAAGCCTAGTCAAGTTGAGCAGCATTTGAATAAACAGTGTTTAAGATACGCAGAAAATGAAGCCATTTAAAAATCAGACTGTATCTTAAACTCAACAGACAGGCCTGTTTTCTCATCTAAAATGAAAGTGAAAGCAAGCAGAAGATCATGGAAGAAAACCAGAAAAGGGAAAGCCTGTCAGCAGGGCTGTTTGCTGTGCTCAGATCCGAGTCTCTGCTGCAAGATGACCAAAAAAGCAGCAGTCTGCAAACCACACACTGCTGAGACTCCCTGTATCACTGCTTCATGCCGCATGTGCTTCATTAAAAGTGTTTCAACTATGAAAGCATAGAATATTTTCATAAACAGTTAAAAACCAACTTACTCAAGGAACAGTCACGGAATAAAGCCTACCAAAAGTATCCTTATCAATGATTTCACTGTGGCTCTCTCACACATGAATACCAAGTCTTTAACCTTATTACTATTTTAAAGGCGGAAACTCAGAGGGACGTACCTGATTGTTGCCTCAAAAACTTGGACCGTTGAGTCTTTATCAAATGAAACCGTGTCAATCACCAACTTCACTGCTTTCTGGAATTCTGAGGAGTTTCCCATTACCTTTTTTACATAAAAAACAAAGCTGTTTTGTCTAATTGTTGCTTCAGAAGAAGGTTGGGGAAGAGAATGGCAAGTTCATATTTTAGACCAACACTCCCATTAACTACAGAACAGAGTATTTCAAGCTCCTACTAAAAAGACTTTCCAAAAAGTTACCAATCCTACTGACGTGTAAAAGTGCATTTCCTTAAAACAAGGAAACCCACAAAGACATATTTTTGTCCATTATACTAATCCATCCCCTCACGTATTCTTCCACTCCCAACATCAGCCTTGTGGTTGATCTCTTACAACATGAGCCTAAAAACTCTTAAGAACCACCCCACAGAGTGTTTTAACTGCTTATCAACTGGGTAAGTTTAGCTGAAGAGGTAACACAATTTGCAGAACAATGAAGTCTGATTTGACATTAATTTGACCAGGGAAGTCCAACCTTTCAAGTTCTTGACTTGACACTGCACTCCATGCCCAGGAGTTTTGTTGGGCCAGTTTTCTCTAGGTATACCCCAACAACTGATTTCCACTATACCCAGACAGAGATTCAGCCCCAGCTTCAAGGAAGCAGAAACACGGAAGGAACACACAGGTTCCCGCTTGCCTAAGGTCATGATGAGGCTGGAAACCCAGCTCTTTAACCATCAAAACACCATGCATCAGTTTGTCTGCTCTCTCCAATACTCAGACCCAGTGGGAAAGCATTCACACAGATCTGAGAGGATGAAGAGCAAACCAGGCCTTCATCACGCAGAAGCTTCTGAAACACAAGAGACTCTACGAACCAGAAGTTTTATATTTGAGAAAAAGTTACGTACTGCTGCACAAGGTATGGATAGGACTCTGAGGACAGGAAGGGAACTGTTTGGCCACG
The DNA here is from genome assembly GCA_013399435.1 of Arenaria interpres. NCBI lineage: Eukaryota > Metazoa > Chordata > Aves > Charadriiformes > Scolopacidae > Arenaria > Arenaria interpres. The sequence goes on from VXAK01026427.1 coordinate 1,167,485, forward strand.
CCACCATCAGAGTACAGATGGTATGTGTTTACATCACAGATGGTGATGTAAAGAAACTGCTGTCTCTTTAACAGAAACCAACTTTTTCCTCACTTCCTCCTTTCAGTTCAGTTTGTTGCTGCCACATTCGGTTGCAACCGCCTCACCGCAGAGCTGCAATTCCATCGCAGCAGAGGAAGTATTTCATAACCTGAAGCAGACATACAGTCCTTGCACATACCACCTTCTCCACGTGAAGAGAGAAACCACTTCAGCAGGCCAAGAACCTGCCCTGGCTGCAAAGGTGAGACTGTGAAACTTACAGGGGTTTCTAAATACACACAAGGAGTTCAAGGGGCTCTTCTCCATGATACCATACTCCTGATACTAACATAAAACTCAATTTCTTCTCACATTATCCTCAAATTTTATCAGAAATGCACGTAACGGTCTATTTTTGCAGGTAAGAGGCAGCTTTGCAGCTTTTTCCCCTTCTCCCTTTCACCACTCTTCATACAGATATATGTGTCAGTCCAGCTCTCTCTGCCAAGCAAAACAATCGGAGCTCTCCCGGTCATCTTCACTAAGACAAACTCTCCTCCTCACGTATCTCTCAGCAACATGTGCACATCCCAGTCTAAATGCCCCCTTCCTAAACACCAGAGTGGTGGCAGTATCCCAAAAGAGATCTCACCTGAGCCCTGGAGAAGATCTTCAAGATTTCCTTTGTCTCTCCTGGAAATCTCTGCTGATATATCCCCACGTCCCCTTATCCTTCCCTGCACAAGTAACACACTGCTAGCTTGTGACCCAGCCGCTAGCTGGTGTACAATCTGCACCACCCCAAAAGGGAAAGATTTAATGACCGCCTGCTTACAAACTATTACACCTTTTACTTCAACACTGCTGAAGTTCATTACCATTTTAATTGCTTCCTCACCATGTCACCTCATCTGCTCTTCACAGTAAGAATCAATCTCCATCGCTATCAGCAGCTCTGCATGAACCATCAGCACTTTTTACATTAACAACATTAACATGCAAAAACTATACAGCACTGGTCCCATGACAGGTCCTTGGAAAACGCCACAGAGTAACTCCATCCAGTTTGAAACTCTTTTTTGCTGTCTTCCTTCAACTTCTCACCGAGTTTCTCTGCCAAGCAGCCCTCTCTTCAGCTCCAATAGCCTCATTTTCCCCTTTAACTCTTTCCTTCAGAATCCGTTCCAGCACAATGCCCGCTGTCAAGGTAACAGCTCAGGACCACGCTCCCACCTCAATCCAACCATCCCACAACCAAGACCTGCAGTTTCACAACCCTTCCAAACAAAACTCTGTGCCTCAGAGGGAGCTTTGACTCCCACTTTCCCACACTGGGGTTGGGAATAAACCAGCCGGTGCACAGCGACAGGCGCCCGTTTCACTGCTAACAGCTGGATTAGCAGAACAAAGCGAGACCCACACACATTCAAGAGTATCTGGGGTTTCTCGCCTCTCAAACCCTCACATCCAATTGACTTCGGCCTTTCAGACATTAATGTCCATATCCTGCTAAGGGGCTGCCTTCAGAGTTTAGTTAGCAGACAGTTACTCTTTGGCAAAAGAAACATAGAATGGAATCATAATCATTTTGGTTGGAAGAGGCCCTCAAGATCGAGTCCAACCCTTAACCCAGCACTGCCAAACCCACCACTAACCCATGTCCCTCAGCACCACGTCTGCCCAGCTTTTAAATACCTCCAGGGATGGTGACTCCACCACTGCCCTGGGCAGCCTCTTCCAGTGTTTGACAACCCTTTCAGTGAAGAAACCTTTCTTAATATCCATCTTAACGCCCGCCCCTGCCACCCCAGAGCAACTTGAGGCCATTTTCTCTCGTTCCATCACCTGTTCCTTGGGAGAAGAGACCGACCCCCCCCGGATACCCCCTCCTTTCAGGGAGTTGGAGAAAGCGAGAAGGTCTCCCCTCAGCCCCCTCTTCTCCAGGCTGAACACCCCCAGCTCCCTCAGCCGCTCCTCACAAGACTTGTTCTCCAGACCCCTCACCAGCTCCATTGCCCTTCCATGGACACACTCCAGCACCTCAATGTCCTTCTTGTTGTGAGAGGCCCAAAACTGGACACAGCACTCGAGATGCAGCCCCTGTGTTCAGTTTCGGACCCCTCACATGCTCACTACATTAACGTATCTTTAATCTAATCCGCAAAACCCAGTTTGTTCGTTCCAGCTGCCGACAGGAACCTCCTTGAGCTTCCCTCCTGATTCAATTTGGGGCGACATCGCAACTCCCCGGCCCGCCGGCACCGCCAAGCACAGACATGGCAACCGGGCGGGCCAAAGTCTTCCTCAGAGGAAGAAGCGAAGCTCAGCGGAGGGGTGCCGAGCTCCTCAGGGCCAGGGCCGGCACTGGGGGTGCCCCCCAACCTCCCCCCGCCCCAGGACTCACCGCCAGGGTGTCCAGCGCATCGATCAGCGTCAGCGAGTAGTTTCCCAGGACGTCGTTGATGTTGAGGTTGGTGCTGGAAGAGAAGAACCGAGCGTCAGGCCCCGCCGCCACGGGGC
>VXAK01026429.1:1078-13357 GCA_013399435.1 Arenaria interpres
AAATAAATGAAGACAGGATATATTTAACAAGTTATCTCAAGAGCAGAATAAGAAAAATGAATGAACAGTTATTCGTGCCATTCAAAAGGATTTTTTTTTTTGGTAAGGTAACTGAAAACAACTGAAAACATTGGGTCAAATTCACTTAATAAATAATCTTGCTGACAGCAGTATAGGTCTGTGTGAGCAACCAGGGACAGAATCTGGTATGTTGTATCAGGAAAGAGAGTTGCCATAAATAAAATTGTCTATCCTGTTGTTGTGTAAGAATACAAAGCAAGCCAAATTCTCTCTGCACAAGCTTCATATTGACCCAGCTCCTCCAACAGCATAGGTCCTTACCTACACAACTTTTAGGAAGACAGAAGACAAAAGATTCAGATCACATTTTGCAAAAGAAACATTCCAGTGTCTTCAATTTAAATCCATCTGCCTTCTCCCTTGAGGACATGTATTATTGCGTTTACCTCAATAGTAAGAAACTATAGAAACTGCCTATATTTTTAATGTCTTCTTCATCTCTTCATTCCCTGTTTACTTACATGTTGCTTGCTTGCTTGCTTCCTTCCTTCCTTCCGAAACACAGACACACACANGCGGGTGCCATTGTCCCTGCTCACATGCCTGGGCTTTGTCCTCCCCGAACAATGGCTGGGGCGAAGCCACCCGCAGCCAGCGCCCACCCGGGAGGGAGAGAGGGAGGGAAGGAGGGAGGGAGAGAGGGAGGGAGGGAAGAAAGGAAAAAGGGAAAAAGGGAAGAAGGGAAGAGAAAGAAAGAAAGACAATAAAGGAAGGAAGGAGGAATGGAAGAGAAAGAAAGGCAGTGATGGAAGGAAGATGAGAAGAAGGAAGGGAGAAATACTTACTTGTTTGAAGTACATAATCAGGTATTTGGAACACTTTCTTCTGTCAGCTGTTTCATCCTTTGTCACTCCTCTTTAGTGTGGCTATTTGAAGGGATAATCTGGTATTTGGCTCCCAAAGATCCAGGAACTTTTAAAGAAAGGACTAAGAGTTTGACTGAAGGTTTCTGTCTAGCTGTATTATGATCATGGTGCAAGTTTTAACCAGGTCCAGTCTGACACCTGAAAGCTACAATTGGTTCAAAATGCTACAGTGCCCCATAAAACATTAGCTTCAACAAGCTATACTTCATACTAAATAATAAACTATGTCTAATATTAGTATAATAAACACTTCACATACACTGTGGTTCCTTTTTGTTTATTTTCAGCACCAAATTTAATGCTGAAGTTACTTTTTTTTTGGTCTAATTGACACTTCTTCCTCTAGTCTGAGAGAATTCTAATAGAAAATGCTGGTAGAACGGCTCCTTTCCTAACTCCAATCTCTCTGCTACACGGGTCACTTTGGGATTAACAAAGGAGTCTTTGCTAATTATAAGCAATGCAAGTACGGCTCTTTGAGAACCACAACCTGTACTCAGTAAAATACTTTTTTTCTCAGTGTAAAAGCAAGAGTTTTAGCTTTAATGACCTACAAATTTATACATGCCTGATTTCTTTCCATAGGAGAATGGTTACATGACCTGGGAAATTAACATGTCTTAGGTCCTTTTCTGGGCAAGGCTCACCTGATCATGACATGGACTGAAGTCTACAATCCCCTTTTTACCAAGGCAGTAAGTTTTTCTCGAATGTAGACTAGTGACTTGGCACATGGAGTTTCCTTAGTACTGTACTGGGCTGTGTGTGCAGGCCTCTGTTTATAATTATCTGTCTGGTACATTGAAAATTCCCAGCACTGTGAGCTGTTTCTTCATCCATTGATGTCTCTCCAATTTGGGGTAGTGTCTTTAGCGTATTTTAACTAAGAGGACTTTTTCAAAAATACTTCCTGAAATATCTGTCAGGAGAGTTTAAAATTATTTCTTCATTAAAAGATTCTGTATGAAACCCAGGTCTTTTGAGCTTCTTATAATATACTTTGAAAAAGAGCTTGAGGTAGCAGAATATACAAAACCAAGCAACGATATGCTAATAGAAAGAGCACAGAAGTATCTCACCTCAGGAAGCAACTCACTGCTTCAGTATTCAGATCATATGCCTAGTGCATATTTACTCAGTAATTGAACGCTCAGTGGATGAAGCCTTAATTTACATCAGCACTGGATTCTCTTCTTAGTTAACTTCTTTTATGAAGGGGGTAAGCATTCTCCTGAAGGATGTGCATCTATTTGTTTGACTGTAATGTTAACTTGGTGTGTAGAAAAATAACATTAAAAATTACACCAACTGGAAAATGCAAGCCTAAGTGAATAAAAAAAAAAAGTACCTATTTCGTAAGCTACTGACACACAAATTTCATAGTCTCTCTCTTTATTTTTTAAATACTTTTAAAGTAATTAAATGTGAGACTAATTTTGGAGAGCAATTTGCACTAAAGGTATCATTCTAACAATATTGTAACTTTCCCCAATGAATAATTTTGTCTGCCATGCTTTTTTTTTTTAACACACAAGCAGTTTGTATTTGACATTTAAATAATTTAATTACTATGTAATTCATAATACAAAAGCAACGAGAGCCTTCTGCTGAAAGCAGCTCATAGCTTTTAGCCTTTAAAATGAAGGGCAGCCTTTGATGTCTTCAGCCATAACTTCACACTTCTTAGTGCAAAGTGTGTTTCAATCTTGTGCCTGTCACAGTTTTTTACACATCTTGTTTTTCACATTTGGACCTTGGGAAGCTGAGAGTTATGTATGTTTATGGTCGTGACAAGGCTAATTGCTGGGATATCTCAAGCTTCATTGGTAAGCATTAAATGATTTAGTCATAAAATTTAGTTTTAGGTAGTCCTGCATGGAGCAGGGAGTTGGACTCAATGGGTCCCTTTTAACTTGAGATATTCCATGATTCTAAATGCTTTTTTGGTCTATCCTTTCTCCTTCTAATCCTTGAAGGGATAAAAGACAGCAAAGGAAATGTTTGAGGCTATTCAGTGCAAAATATTCTCTACTATTCCCCTTGACCTCCAACAAACTTGTTTGTAAGGATCAAGAAGAGAGTACAATTTTTCCTCTGCTTCCTTTCCCTCCTTCTCCCAGCAATGAGGCAGTTATTCTAGTTCTCAATCTTTCAGATTTTTTTTTCCAAAAATATCTTTTCTTCACTTACTTCCTTCCAGCCTCTGGTCTAGTTCAAAGCCCAGTCCCCCGACCTTCTTCAATATTCCTATTTCCACTTGGAATAAATCTGGCTGTAGCAAAGGTGACCTCAGAGTTCAAAAATCCCAAATCCTGTACCTGGCTTCCATCATGGACACACAAAACCCTTCGCTGCCCCCTTGCCTCTTAGACCTTTTGGTCAGAACTCCATGCATGACTCTCTGCTCTATGTCCTGGTGCTCCTAGAACCCTCCCCAGTCCCAGCACCATTCTTTCCCACTGTCACCCACTTCCTTCATATAGGCATTCCTCCCCATGAGGAGAGGCTCCTGTGGGGAGGGGCAGCACATCCTTGCCTCCTTGAAAGTGATTAACCATCACCTTCATCCCCTCTCTCCCACCCAATTTGAGCCCTTGGATGTTGTTGCGCAGGAGAGGGAGGCAAGCTTGGCTCATAGAGCCAGGGCTCTTGCATACACAGAGCACACCTCGAGCCACACTTGGACCTCTGACCCTTTAACCCCCATTTCCCATTACTCAGAATAGATAATATACTTCTATGAAAACCTTAGTTGAAAAAAGAGGTAGAGGAAAAGCATGAAATGGTGAAACAAAGAAGTCAGAGACCGAGAAGGCATTCTTTCTGGTGCTTCTCACCGTATCTTTCCTCTTCTGTTACACGAAGCCTGTACTTCCTAAGCAGTGAGCTGGTGTCCTGGAGCTATTGTTGACCAATCTCCACCTGAGCCAAATGAAGGTCACCAGTCTGGCAATGGTGAGTCCTCCTTCTTCCCCTTCCTTATTCACCCAATAAGGGTGAATTTCAGGAAGGAAAGTTTGAGTGAGAAAAAAGAAGTAAAGGTGCAAGTAGGGGAAAGACAGGGAATTGTCAGGGAAAGGCTCTCCTTTGAGCTAGAAAGAAATAAAAAAAAGAACACTAAGAAGGCAGTGGCGAAAATTTAGAGATTAAGAAGAGATATTTGGGGGCTAAAAGAGAAGATGGTAGTTTGCTCCATAGCAAGCCTTGCTGCACTGCAATTCCCTATCCTTTTCCCTCTGGCTATTGCTTCTGGCATTTGCTCCCCTTTGAACTACTGGAGACTCCCTGGGAGGAGGCTGCTGGAAGTGCTGCATCAGTGAGGTGCTCAGATCTGGGACTAGCAGTAATTCTCGTTTCTCAAAACAATCCCTCATCTCAGCCAGAAAGTAATCTGTTAGATTTTCATCTTGTCTTTGGATATTAGCTGTTGTTTGGGATCTTTTGATATCACAGCTTAAATAGGTAGGTTCTATGTGAAGGACTTTCCAACCTGGCAAAAGATAATAATCCTGCTATTCAGCAAAGTGCACTTCGTAGCCTGCATAGCAACACAGGCATTTGAAATGAAAGCTCATTGTTTGGAAAGCATAGGTTTTAAAAGGTACTATACCTCCCTCTGAGTGGTAAGAATTCAAAGTAAATTTTGACACTCTTGGCATTTTGCACCTTCTCATCAGAAACAGAGGAAAAAGCTAAACCCGCATCAGTTTATTTTATCTTCAGTCATGTAAAAGGTTAGGTTTTCTAATTACTTTTGTGTAGTGGTGTGCCTTTTCTACTGGAAGGTTCCTGGCTATTCTTATGCTATTAGTTTTAAAGTATTCATCAACTTTCTGTTTAGTGATGTTCACCCCTGGTGTCTTCAAAATCCGCGCCACACCTTTTAGCTAAGGGATGAGTCTGAATACCTATGAAAATGTGAAGCCTGCAATCTATGTAAAACATTGTAAATAAAACAGACTGGAAACAATTTTCCCTCCTGTGCATCTTACTGGATGCACAGTAGCAGTACCTTCTCTTTTTTACCAGTGTAACACTACCATCTTTGACAAGGGGTGTGTTTATTTCAAGAAGTAGCCTGAAGTCAGGAAGGATTTCATGAACACACAGGACTTGTACTTATAGCCTTTACCTCCCAGATTTTCCCTAACATTGGGCTGCGGAATACATCCTGTGTAACCATATGATACAGGTGGTCATACAAGACCATACATTGGGCTGCGGAATACATCCTGTGTAACCATATGACACAGGTGGTCATACAAGACACATACAAGACAATAGTGATATCTAGAACTCTCAGGCTGGCTGTTGCTGTGTGTATCAGTAGCTCTAAATCCCTTCTGTGTTTGATTTGGAAATGTACATTAAATCATGGCTAGCTCCCTGTTTTTTAATCAGAAACTCTATATCAAACCTGAGCAACTAATCTGGTGGGAAGTACAGCTGAAACTACTACAATCTTTGAAAGATCTTGTGAGCATTGGGTATTTTTCCACTGAAAAGCTGTTTTCCTAATGAAATATTTCATCATATTTGATGCTAGGTCGCTGCCCTCAAATGCAGTTTTGTGGGAGGATTTGAGGGTAGCAACAAGAAAGAGTAGGAAGTAAAGAGGACAGTAGGGTTTCGTCAGTGTGCCCTAAGCCTTGAATGAATTTCTTGGAGCTATTTCAGGGGAACCTTTATACAGAGCCTTACGCGGTTTGGATTTTCATTTTTCTCATCACCATTAGCCCCCATAAAGCAAAGCCCAGCTACTCAGGTGATATGAAGCGAGAATGTACTTCCTCCTTACAGAAGTAGTTTGAACATTAAATTTCACATTCTCTCCTAGAACTATCTGCTTTCTAATACCAATTTGTTTTTCTTTTCAGCATGGGCTGTCACAATGTCAACATTATCAACTGTAAAATGTAATTGAGTCTGTGAAGTTTTTCCAAAATAATGTCATTCAAGTCAGATCATCTGTATGACAAACAGTATTTTCAGTCTCATGGCCACCGGTGTTTTCACTCATTTTGGGATGCCTCCATTCGATCTCTGAATCCTGGTAGCATTGAACATACCTTTCTGTTATTCTACATTGAACTTCACACGCGTGTCTGTCGGAAGAGGTTCAGATAGTTCTTTTGGGATAGTACAATACATCCATACCAGGAGACCAGAACACTGGTGGCTGATCTTTGAATTAATGGTTTTCCAACAACTTGCTAGGTTTTGCATGCAGGTGAAATTTTATTGTTATTCCATGACCAAAGAAACATCTTCCAGAATCTCAAAAGTATTAGAATTTCAGCAACATCTATTTTCCCCCAGAGTTAATGCTGTAGAGTCAATGGTTGTGATTTCACCAGAAAAAAATATAGCAAAAGATGTTTGAGACTAGAAAACTTTTATCTAGGCCTTTGTTCCATAAAAATAGAGAAAGAGTGCTGCAAGCATACGTGTTCTGGTTTTCAAGCCATGAACAAGCGTGGTCTTTGACACTGTTCCTGAGTGTACTGTCCATAATGAGACTGTAAAAGGATGTTTTTTCTTGTCTTTTATTTCATTCTAAATGTTTCACTTGAGCTGCTGCTAATCACGCTAGGCAATCATGCCTAGCAAGTGTAAAAAAACAGTTGCTGAGCACTTCTGGTTGAATACAAGGAAGGTACTCTTCTGCTTTTGGTCCTTAAGTCTGCGTTAGTTTTTTATTTAGTTTTTAATCAATGCAGCCAAATCTTAATTTTTTTTTTTTTCCCCACTCTGAACTACCTCCAGAACATTATATTCTGCAAATCACAAAGGCTCCCATGCTCCCACTGAATAAAAAAAACATTGCCAAGGGTTATTTGTCTGATTACTGCAGCCCATTCTTACTTCTGTCATGCTCTCTGCCTTTTCAAACGAACCACCTTCAGTTTTCTAGGCAGAACAATTATGAAGCAGCAGCGTCCACAGTGCTACGGAGACCAAAAGGGAAAACTGTGACTTTGCCATCAGCCCTCAAAAAGGGGCAGTGCAGACAGGAGTCACTCTGTGTTTTGGTTTTTGTCCCCAGTCCAGGGTAAGCACCGCGCACCAAGCACACCGCTCATGCAGACCTTGCCCAGCTGGACTTGCTGCTGTCAAACCCCTGTCAGTTCTCTCTATCCATTCCCAGAGGGGCTTTTCACTCCACTACTTCCTAATTGCCAGAGGAATAAGAGGACTTCCTAGGGCATCCTACTTTCCTGTGAAAGCCATGCTTCGGCCCAGCCCATCGGTACACAACTTGAGTCAAAGATACATCACACACAGCTTTTCCGCCTGCATTGGCTGTATTTTCAACCTGTGCTTACAGCTAGCCTGCCTCTGTGAACACTACAGCCCTCAGCAAGGGTCCTACCCCGTTGTGGCACAAGTTTGTTTCCTATCAGGAAGGAAAGAGTCTACAGCCTGTCCGGGCTGTAGCTCTCTGCCTGGCTTTAAATCCTAACAGGGGACAGCTCCCGCAAAGTGTGCTCATATTTCATTGGCAAGGAGCAGAAAGTATTCAGTATGATATATAATGCATGCTAGATCTTTTTTTCACCTAAAATACTGTCACGCACTCTCATAATTTTATAATACACACAAGAGTATATTTTGGATGTGTCTAGTTGATAATAAAATATGTTTAACTTATTTTATCCTGCAGGAGACAGGCAAGATCTGTTGAGTTGAACCAAGGTTGATCAAGAAACACATACAAAAATGCAGTCACAAGCAGGATTTGGGGACTGTGAGGCTGAATGTTCATTTTCATTCGAGTAACTTGGTGTGCATGCTCCACAGCAAGGGACACTAGTGGCAGATTATCTACAGACTGCTTAGACTCCCTGTAAAACTGTGCCTATTACACAAAATGCAAAACATTTTAGAAAAGATATTTCAAGAAAAACCTCTCATTCTAGCTGTATGTGTGTTTTCATGCAAACACAGGTAATGCAGAAACGTGTTGCCAGCAATGCCAGTTCGTCCTTTTCATGTTTTATTTTAACATTTAGGTTCATATATCCAAGTATCTTGTAGCAGTAACTACTTATATAGTTGTAGGGAACTGTCTTTTTGAATTAGTGATTTGACTTCAAAAATGCTTTAGGCATGGCAAAGATGTATTATGAATTCAGCAGTTAACATGCAAAATACATACATGGAGAAAGAATATGTAATGGTGAAGCCTATGTTTCTGTCCAACACAGTTCATGAACTTCTGGTCGTGCAGTAGTCCCACAAACTTCTTCAAAATTACATCGAGGTTAAAAAATGAACAGCAGAATACAATCCTTTATAAACAAGTAGGCCATATTCTGGTACATTGAAAATGATCGTTTCCCAAAGAGATGCCTTCTGTTTAATGGAGATAGGGCAACATAAAGCACTGCTCAGCTGCCAAGGTTACGGCTCTGACCAAAGGGAACATTTTCTCCATAGCACAGTCTGCAGTCCTGCTACCACAGCTGTCAAGATGAGAAGACCAATGGTTTTGTGAGACAGTTTTCTCTCAGTGAGCTTGATTTCTCTCCTGGAGAGAGCATGGCAAAGAAGGGGGGAAAAAAGTGGGAGGTGGATGAAGTACAGCCAGGCTTTATTAGGGCAGGGCTAGGACATGTGCTTAGATATGGCAGCTGAAACATGCTTTCAGGTCCCCAGCACAAAGTACCACAAATCTCATGGCACGTAACAGTACTCCAGACAGACATCGATTAATGTCAAACTGATGCGAAATGAAAAGCTTCTTTTCAGTTTGTCAGATTGATTTGGGCTGAGCTGGCCTGAAACAAAACATTCTGTTCTAATTCTTCTCATTTGAAAACGAATAATCTCTCCTTCTCCTACAGCAACTTCTGGGGGTTTTTGCTATGGACATTTATCGGGCCTGCTTTCTATCACCTCCAAAGAGCCGGTTAGACAGAAAATACCTAGCCACTTCCAGTTTTTTAATTTTTGAAATCTCTGACTAAAGTTACCATAAGACATACATTTAGACTGCAAATGATGGAAAGCCCTCTGGAGATGATGGAAAGCCCTTTTCTCTGTCCTCTCGGACTTCCTGATGCCACAGAACATAATCTGACCTGCGCAGCTTGACCAAAAGCTCCGCAGGCCTGGGGTATAACTTTAAAATGCCACTTTGAATCAAATCTATGTACCAGAAGGCCCTCCCCAAATCACACTGATTTGTTCTTCAAAACAGGCTTGATAATAGTGTTGCTCTTCACTAAAATTGCAGTAGAAAAAAATCATAGAGCTGCAGTACAAATGTCTTCAGATTTCCAAAATCCTTACCCTTAAGATAATTTAGGAGGATAGATTCCTTACAATATGAGAAACACTTATGTTCCAAAGTCACTTAGGCACTACAAAAAAAACCCCCTACATTTGTGTAATTCTGCAACATGTTTTGCAATATAAAAGGGAATATGCAGCCATATATATCATCAGAGAAACGGCAAAAGAATGTGCCACATGTGTGAATTGTGGCTAAATCAGCATTTTCCCAGGAACAGTCGTTGGCTGAGCAGTACTTAAACTCAGCAAAATTTGCCTCTTTTTGTTTTGTGAGCCACTTCTGAACCCAGTTGAAAATATTCAAGAAACATTAGAAGCAAATTATTAGCATTCTCTAGGTACCTTCTCCCATGAAGTCTCAGGCACTGGCGTTTAGAATTCAAGTTTTGAAAGTAGTCACTTAAGTCATGTTTGTTTTTTTTCTCTGCTTGGAAAAACAAGAATATATATTGATTAAATACCTTTCTTTGATAACAAATTTGACTGCCAGAACAGGCAATCTCCAAAGATCTCCACAGACAAAGCTGAAAATAGCCTATTTGCAATTGAATAAAAGGCTTCATAGAACTACAAGTAATTGTGAAGACACTCCTTATTTGGCTAGTAGCAGATTCAAGTAATTTTTGTCTATGCGGAGCTCTGTCAGCCCTAGATTAAGTACATGAACAATGTGGAAATGTTTTACACTGTTTAAAAATGTCACTTAATTTTACATCTCTCTAGAACTAAGAGAAACATCAACATTGCATTACAGTCATGACAAATCCTTCAGGTTTTTTTCTGGCTAAACAGACACAGTCTAATTAAGTTTTGCTTCAAGATTAATATAGTCTATATATATTTTGTGCAATATCCTTAAAAATAATAGTATTATAGTATAATCTCAGTCATTATCTGATTTTTCTCCTCAATAAAAAAGCAAAGTCTCCTAGAGTGGAGACATTATATAAATTGTACTGTTTAGTAATAGCAATGTTCATTATGAGAGGCTTAATTATGGTCATCATTTACAAAAAAATCAGACTTGTCACAGAAAGCATAATAATGACTGTCTCTTGGATAAAAATTAATGAAACATTTTTTTCTGAAGGTATGAAGTCTACTAGTCCACAGGGTGTCATCACTTTTATTTTCCTCTTTAAAAGAATTAATATTCATGAAAATTAGACTCCAAATAATTGCAAAATGAGAGGTTTTTTTTTTTTCACACTGCAATTTGGATATGTTTGTTTATTTACATGGAAAGCCATGCAAAAATCAAAAAACGGTACAAGAATAGAAGACAGACATTTTTAGTTACGCAGGAATTATTTTGTACTCAGGACCAAGTCGTGCTCTTATTTACACTGGTGCAAGTAAATGGAAAATTTAATTCTATTCCAATTTGCAGCAGAGTGCTTAGAAGCTTTCTTACTTCTAGGGACTAATACATAATGTGAGTAGCCTAAATTATAACTTACTGTGTGTTCCCTGAGGGAAGATGTACTCCAGTGCAGGAGTCCCCCGCAATGCCTACGCACAGGGCTTAAACTGGGTTTATAGGTATGGGGCATAGGCTTTACAATACCTAGATTCATTAGGATTAATCTTAGCAAGTCAGGGGGTTGGAAAACAGCTTTTAGCTTTCAGAAGAACGTATATTTCAATGTTTTTGTAGCATGCTTTAGTTGATGTGTAAATTGAACCACATCATTTCCAAAATAAAGCAATTTGTAGTGAGCTCACTGACATTTTACATGTCAGTTTTAATTCAGCAGTAGTAACTCTGAGTTTGGTAAAACATGGATTCTTCATTAGAGGAGACATTTTGTCCTTAGCTAACCTGGCAAAGCAGATTGGAGGCGTATACTTTTGAAACTTCCTAAAAGTTAGCCGGCTGTGTTTGCTTTTTGCAATCAACAAAATAAAGAATATGGATTAAAAAATGTTGCTCCATCACATCAAAGAAACAGTCTGTTTGTGACTAGTTTTGTCTGTGAGGGTTGGCTGTGATGTGTTTTGGGACCAGAGTCTACAAAGTCTAGGCTCTGACTAGACTCAGAAATCTCTCACCCTTCCAGAATAAATTAGCAAACAAAAAAACTGTTGGCAAAGAAAAGGTTTTAGAAACTAAAGTGTGAGGATAATTAAATGCATATTTCAGCAGTATTTATTTGGCATTGATTGGCTGGGGCCACTTACTGTGAAGAGTTGAATAGTTAATTCAAGTACTAGGCATCTCCTAAAGGAGATGACCTTGGGGTCATATAATTGTAACAGTAATTTATTTAGTTGAAGAAACGAATATGCTCTCAATTAGCTTAGCAGGCATTATAATAACACTAGTGAGATTTATATTTGCTTATGTCACTCTGTTGTAAGGCTAAAGTTATTGGATCTGTTTGCCTGTGTTTAGTCCCCAGTTCATGATTCTTCACATAAGAGATGTGAAGGTTTGCTCATCCTGATTAATAGGTGTCCAATTCTAATGCTGCAGATATTGGCATAATCACTCAAGAGACCTGAGGGAACTTGCACACAGCAGTAATACTGGCAGAAGACAGTGTTACCTACTTAAATCTCTGTCATGCTGATTTTTTCCCCTAATACGGATTCTAAGGCTTCTCAAACTTACCCCATAAATTGGTGCCTGATCTGAGATTATTCCGCCATTGGGGCTCTTAGAGGTTTATCACATATGTGTTATTCTGCTGGGATTTTTTTTTCCCACTGCTTTAATCTGCTGTCACTATGAACCGGGAAAGTAGTAATTCATTTGACTGTACTCTACCTCAATACTGCTGCAATCCTCTGATCTAAACTTCTTAATGTGGTTCTTTTAATTTTCAAATGTTGACACATTTTCGCTGTACACTGGTTGGAGTACGTGTCAAAGAATGTATAATAGGTGTAATCCACCTACCCCACAATGCAGTGTGTGATTTATGGAAACTTGCAATCTAGAGTTGTACATTATCAGCAACTACCATCACAGCTAAAGCAACCATCACGATTTTGCAGAAGTAGCTCCATAAGACAGATGGGGGAAAAGACC
>VXAK01026436.1:587-86834 GCA_013399435.1 Arenaria interpres
GATTTTAGACTGAGAACTATTATTTGAAGTGTCGAAAAAAGATAATACCACCATGAGTAAACATTGTAATAATTCAATTTTGTCTAAGTTTTCTTATATTGGCAAGAGTGGATACAGACAGACTAGAAAGACACTGGCATCATTGCATTTATATTTCTTTTCAGAATACATTGTATTTCTCATCAGTGCTACAAAATGGAAAAAGGATTTCCTTTCATTTGCATATGATGTCATTTGGAACTGTTAATCTATCATGTAGACACAGTCAAATGCACCTTGTAATTAACACAAACCAAATTCATAACACTTAGGTAGGACAGTAGCTGATGTACACACAAGACAATTATTCATACAGCCAGCTCTGGAAGTTGAAAGCCTTTCATTTAATGCATATAACAAATCTAATGTGATTTGTAAAGAGGCAGATTTTTTTCAAATAACCTGAAGAATGGAAGTGGGGGAAAAAAAGACGGGAATAAAATTCTTGTCTTACAATGCCTCAAAACAAATGTTTCACAGACAACTTAATATATACATTTTTTATATTAAAAAGTGGTGAACTAGTGACAAAAACAAGAACTAATTTAGAATCTTTTGAATGGTCTCATAACTTGGGTCCAGTTCCAGAGAAGATGAAATTACTCTCATATTATATTTTTGGGAACCGCAGGACCTACAATCCAGTCATTTTTCTGACAAAGACAAAATTTCTGCATGATATATATACTATGCTTTTAAATCCCTGACATCTCTCAGCACTGAGATTTTCTGGTTTATGCAGCCATAGGGATGTTTTCATAGAATTAATTTATGTAATATGCAGTTAAGTGCAAAGATTTTCTCCTTATGACATTCAAAGAAACAATTTCAGTAGTTCAGTTAAATTGAATCGATGGAAGTTATACCTTTGTGTATGTTACGGGCAGTCATTGACTGAGAAAGGAAACTGACTTTAGGAGTAGTAGACAGATGTCAGGATAGCTGACAGCTTGAAGATGCAGAAAACACCAGATTCAATGTGTACATTCGTGGAAAACACTTCAGTCCAGCAAAAAAACCGCAACACAGCACAAACTTGATGACTTCTGTAGGAAACACAATCCTGTACAGAATGAAGGTAGTGAAAATTGGCTCATTTTGCCTCTTTGCCATCAAAATTTAGCAAACATCTAGCAATCTTTACAATATATTCTTGCAAATCTCTGCTGACTATACAAAAAAATCTCATGTGTCATAAATGCTGTGGTTAACTACAGCAAAACCTATTTAAAAACTTAGGCAACTGATGCGTTTTAAATCCCAGCCGTATTATCTGTGCTCAAAATACCTTTAAATCAAAACAGTAAGGGACAAAGGAGCAGAAACCAAAATGCTGCAGGAAAACATGACAGAATTAATCATTAGCTATCACTCCTATAGATTAATACACTAATCAATAAGCTTTCGTTAACTACTAAAGAAATGGTTTGTATTTTCTCGAGTCATACACTAGTGTAAAAACAAGGACAAGGAGGAGCCTCAATCAAGCTTTGTATGCAAGTTAATTAAGCTTTTGGAGTAATTGTCCTCTCATAAACCTCAATAGATTTCTCTCAGTTTCTTTCTCAGATACTAAATTCCCTAAGGATTTTAATTTCCTTCTTCAGTTCCTAATTACTGTACTCCACTCAGGTTCCGGTTATCTTGTTTTCCCTCTCTGCGTGCTGTTTTACTCCTTTCAGCTCCTTACTCCTCCTCAGGATCTAGTTTCTCTATTCAAGTTCCTTTTACCACATTATTCTGGGGAGTCATTTAGTATCTCTGTATCTTTGTCTTGTGTGGTTTTTTGTTTTTTTCTTTTTTTTTTTAGATACTGATGGAAATCCTTCACTATTACTAGCAGACCAGATTTTGGGGTAAAAATAGAACACTGGTCTCAGCACTCTGCATTAGCTAGTCTTTTCTTTTCCCCCACCCCCAACATCCATTCAGCAGTATTTCTGTGCAAGCTAGCTTGTGCTTTGGGGTTATTTCACTGAGAAATAAGTCCATCTGCTTACAAAATTTTAACAGCATTACTTTAGGTGGAAATGCACAGACCTAAGATCTGCAGACTGCATGAGCATATAAAACTACAGTTTAATTTATCTTTCTCCAGAATGCCTTGAATGTTTCCCCCAAAACAAAGACCGAAATCAACAACAAACAAAAGCAACATAAAGAACACAAAACCGAATTCTCCTGTCATCCTGCAATTTCTTTTCAAGAATGGTACACTTTATATCATCTTCTCTCAAAACACACTGGCTAAGAAAGTTTAATTTTATGTAGCATTTAATCTTGCTCAAAAACATCCTAGCAAACACTGGAATAAAAGAACACTATACCCTTTATGGTACAAAAATCAAAGGTGGGTCTTCCTGCTACTGGTTTTACTCAGCAGTAAAGAGAAAACCTTGCAAGTGTTGTTTACACAGTACTAAATCCTTGTAAAGTCATACTGAAACAAGTCTGCTATCTGACCTAGCCCTTAGGGCTACTTAAACACCTGTGGATTTATAGAGTTCAGATGTCTACAAGGTCTGTGCTGAAGTTCATTTCCAAACCTGTGCCCCATGTGAAGTGCTTTGTTGGCACCGTTAAGCCATTACTACTTGTTTCTGGTTTGTTAGGCAATCACATTATGAAACAGAAAGAGTTCAGAATTAAGAATACTTATCTTTATACACAGATTGTAAATGCACATAATGGCTAAATACTCAATGTATAAGTTTTTATTTGCAGATGCTTAGCCTCACTAAGAGCAAAATAATGCAGAGAAAAAGAGGAGCTATTCTCATCTGTATACATACAACTAATTCTCCAGCAGGACATGTAAAACACACATCAGACCAACAAGTTTTAAGTAGAGCTTGCTTTACACTAAGATAGTAAGCATTATTAGAGAAAACACAAACAACTTCTCATCCCTGTCTCAGAAAATTAACTCCCTTGCACCCCAGATCACAGTAAAAATAGCATAATATAATCCATGAGGAAAATAATAGGATATAACATGTTCTAAACTTTTAAAAAATATAATTAGTTGGAAGGCTTACTAGTTAAATCCTGGTCCCACAAAAGCCCATATGCCTGACTTCAACAGAACCAAGATTACATTGTCCAGTGGGTTTAAATAAATTATACCCTAAGTACTATGAATCTCCAAAAGTCAAAGGTGTTTGCTTTCAATTTAATTGTTTCAAAATCATCATGCATTAAAGTTTACAATTGAGGCTGTACTGTTATTATTCTGTGGCTCAATTACACCCATTTTCTTCAGATTCTTTACTACTGGGTATTTGCTTAGCAAGCTATAAGAGAAAAATAATGGCAATTGTATATTTTCAGTACATTTCTTATAACTGCCCACCACAACTGGTAAATTTCAGGTTTTCTATGAGGTTTCCAAAGGTTTTAGAAATACACAGCCTCACTCAGATGAGGCAGAATGGCAGTGACCGTTTAGAAACCTGCACTGCCCCAGAAGCTGTAGGAGCATTTGGCCCAGCTCAGCCGCAGTATGCATTGACAACTCATGGTTTTATTGAGATTTCACAATGCTCACTATTTTTCAGAGCCCCAGTTTTTTACAATATCAGCTCAGGAAAATCTTGAAAATATGATCCCAGTATATCCTAAAAGTTCATAATAATGAAAGCAAATAATAATAAAAAAAGAAATACAATTGGTTTTTTTTCCACTGGTTCTTTAATTTCATGATTTTTAAGCCAATCTCATAATGCATAAATGTGCCACCTTAATTTGCTAATGCTGGGACTGGTAAGATTGCTTCCTGGAGCTCTGAGCAAACGCATGCTGAGAAAGAGCTTCAGGAAAGCATGCAGTCTGTGATTTTTTTTTTTTTTAAAACTACTAAGCAAGCTTCACTACACGAAAGAGAGCAAAAGCAGCAATTGTCTTACTGTCATCCCACATCTCTGCGATGGCTTTAGGGAGGTTTGTGCTGCCAATACAGAGCAGCGAACAGTGGCTGCACATCGCTAAACTGAAGCTGGTTCTCACACTGGGGGACAAGGGACTTATCTCCATGCCAATTCCATGTTTAGTGCTGTGCTAACCTAGAGCAAAACCGCGTATCTTCACTTATTTCATTCCACTACTGCAGCTGTTTAGAGTTCATGTTTGTACATCGATGAATTAAGAGTTACATAAATGCTAAATGCTCTTAAAATCAGACTCACAAAATCCTCAGAACTCTTGCAGAATGCAAATTCCAAATTAGATCCCTCTTTAAAGAGCGGAATAATAAAAACAGCCATCACAAATTTACCACTTCTTTCTCTTTTACATTCTGCTCAGTGTGGCTTTCAGTAGGTGGGCATGTATAAATAAACCACTGCCGTGCTTGGCCTCTTGCGGATCTATCCTGTTTACGCATTGCTAAATCTTTTTTATTGCTTCTGACAATATGTTGTTTCATACCTTTATATCTGTACTTATGTTAGTTTTATTGTTAGGTTATCACTGTGGTGCTGAATTACACTGAAAAAAACATATCTGTTTATCTGATAGGGTTTGGCTCACACAAACATTTTCATCACCACAGTCTTTTTTTTTACCATTTATTTTGTATGCAGATACATGGTTACTCTGTACTAAACATACTAGAATGTAATAATTGCCATCAGTGCTATTACAAGGCAAGGAAAAACTGACACTTTCTGGCAAAAAGCAAGAGATGACACAGCCAACGCAAATTATTTATCTCAATTGTTCTCCATGCTGAGTCCTAGAGGTCTAAGGATGAATTAAGTGCCTAGCAACTAACGGATAGTCCATGCTACTATTCCTTTCTTGTCTTTCTTTATGTGGGGAATTGGGCCCTCACCAGGAAATATTTCTTATCCCCACTTCATAAGAAGATCCTCATTTATCACCAATTGTCAATCCATGCAGATCCCTCCATCCAATCCTATGTATTAGCCATTCTCAGAAAGACTGACTGCTGTGCGCTACATAGTGAGAGTCAAAATATGTGAAAACTGCAAGCAACTCTTATTCACATAACTATTTATACAGCCAAAGGTTATAAAATACCTTTGTTCTGACAGCTGCTGGGAGACATAAAAGTGGCACCAATTCAGGGAAAAAGATGAATCTGACTAATCTTCTGTTTAGAAATTTGGGAAAAACTCAGAACCACAATCTACAGCAGAAAAGCAAGGCAATACGGAGGCAAGGAGATGCAGATCATTCAAGTCCCACATACTGAAGGTGAGATTCATGCATTTGACTGCCTGAAACTCCCTGTATGTTGACCTTCATCAAATGCATTTAGTAATCAGTGCAGAGCCTCCCCTTGTGCTTCACGTACCAGATCAGCATGTGGGTCATGCAGTAGAAGGCAGAAGCCAGGGGCTCAAAGACAAAAACCCTCTCATCTTGTGTCATAGGTATCTCTCTAGGATATACCTTGGGCCATACCAAACCTCTCAAAGGCTAGAGTAGTAGGGTTAATTTGAGAGCCCTTGGGGTAGCTCAGTGCTCAGGCCAAGGATAGCCAAGGTAGTCAATGACAAGACAGAGGAAATTGCTAAAGTGGGATTTTGGGTGTTAAGGTGGGAAGGTAACAGTGAAAGCTCCAGAAAGAGCTTTTAAAGTTATGTGGAAGAGAGATAGTCCATTTACTTCATATCTACTTGGCAGGTAGTACAAGGAAGCTCCCTATGGCACTACAGTAAAATGGTTTTATGTTGCTGGATATGACAGCAGTATGAGGCCATAGCAGGAGCTGCTAAAGAGTAGAGAGGAAAAATGAAGGGTAATGACTCTGAATTAAGATGAATAGAGCAGTGGACAATTAGCTAGTTTGTCAAAGGAACAAGCAATCATTAAAGAAAGCCTTTCACAATGTAAAACTATTTGTATAAGGGATGCAGTAAAGGGGACATCAATATTGCAAGACTGCGATTGAGCTTGATCTTATTCCTAATAAGGCTGATTCTCAAAACCTCAGCAAAATAATCAGTTATTTCCCACCTTCAGTGAGAATGCAGCACTAGATCTTTGATTAAACTTCATTCCTAATATTTGGTTTGCTGGAAAAAAAATGGTCTTTTGAATCATTAGAGTACTTTGATGGGACAATTTGTTTCTTCTGTTTGAAATATTTCCTACTGCAATAAACTGCTGAATGTAAGGGCTAAAATACAGATTTTTTCAGAGCGCTAGAGAGATATTTTTAGGTTTTCAAATATTAAGACAAAATGGCATAATTTTGTATCTAAGTTTGAATTTTAATGAGCAGCTCTATTGATAATCACTGAACATCTATATTTATAGAAAAATGGAATATCATAAATACAGGATTGTGCCATTATCTACATATGTTGCAGTTCTCCATACGTACAGAAATTATAGAGTTTAATTTCTATAGCAATGGAAATATGGAAATTTACACCAGAACTATTAGTCAGAATGTAAAATTAAATCTAAGCCACTGTGTTGGCTCAATTTTTAAAAGTTAGATTTAGCTAAATTTTTCTCATGTATGCTTTCATTTCTGCCTCACTGGTGGAAGAGAGGCATAATTCTCTGCTCACTCCTTAAGGTCATTATAGAAGGTTTTTAGACATCTAATGCCATTTATTGTGGTGCAGCAGTACTTAAACCAAACTTAAACTAAGTCTTATTAAAATGCATTAAAATGCACAGCATCAAATCAGGAAAGTACAGTAAAAATTTGATAGACATTTCTAAAGGTTATGTTAATATCTGACAAGGATTAGTAAAAAATATTGAAAGGAAAAATACTAGCAAGCATGATTTTTGATTCCTACTCTGTAGCAAAAAGAATTATCTTAAATTATGAGTTTGTTAAGTATCCAAGTTTCCCTAAGTGAATGCACCATAGCTGTTCTCTTGAGATTGAATCTCTCTAATTTGGTTGATTCTATAACTAAGTTGTGAATATGAGGTACATATTCAAAAGAAGAAAATTTTACATAGTAATGTGGGAATTTTGAAAATAGAAAAGTTGATGTGCAAATTCTTAATCCATTTTCTTAACACTGCACTCATTTTGGCACACCCTTTAAAAAGCAGAAAATGTATCAATTAAACCGTATGTCTTCAGATCTTAACAGTGTGAATGTACACAAATAAGCATATAAGAAAAAAGTATAATGGGCACAGACAAAAATGTTAGAAGCTGGCTTTCTAGACATGTTTCTATAAGCATAAGTACTCTGAGATCCTTATACAAAACATAAATACATACCATTGTTCCTTGTTCATAGAGTGGAATGTAAAATCAAGAAAATTAAATGTCTTTTTCTCCAAAACATCTAAGTGCTAATAAAATAATTTAAAAAGAAAACCTGTAAAACACTAAATCCTCCTTCTCCAAACACATACAGAAAGTTCATATTTTTGCTATTTATCTAAATTGAAGCTTAAAATGTTTTTGTTTTCTTTTAAGCTTTAAACTTTAGTGACTGTGGGAAAAAAATTATACACTGCCCAACTTATTCTTTTAGGTGCATATTTTCTAGCATTGTTATTAATAATAATAATACAAAAAAGTATAGCAGATCAAACCAGAAGGAGCCTTGAATATATTTGCTGGGAATTGCCTCAGGCTAAACACCAGGGACATGAAACAAACTGTTCTTATCACCTTTTTCCAAACACAGCGATTTAAATTTACAATGAAAGTGCCAGCACCAGCTGCACTTTAAGAAAGCACCACATGTCTTGATGAGCTCCAAGAAAATGGAAAAAAGCCCAGTTCAAGTTGGAGGTGTCATCTTCCTCTAGCCAGCTGGGTGACACAAAGCTGAAAGCGATGAAGTGCTAATTAGAGGTTGATGAACAGAATCTCAGAGTGGAAACTTGTCGAAATAGCCTCTACTGAATCATAGCCTTATAAGTCTGCCCTTATCTCCCCACACAGAGCACTGTCAGAGCCAGAAAAAGGCAGTGTGAATCCAAATATCTATATGGTTAGGTTACATTTTTTATCTCGTACCATATGTCCACTTTATCTTGGAGTTATTTAAAGATTACCTTATTTTTTTAATGCAGATATATCTTTTCCATAGTTAGTTCTCTTAGAATGTCTAGACTTTATTGCAGAAGGAGCAATCGGGTTTTTTTGTTTGTTTTTTTTTTTGTAAAAAAGATGCCTTTTATAACTAATTCCTATAAGGAAAAAAAAAATCTTCCAATGCTAAGTGAGAGTTAAGCAAAATAACGATTTCTTAATGAGAGATATGAACAAGAGTACATGAAAGAAAAATGAGGAAATGCACTAAAATCAGAAAAAAGATGCTTAGAATCGGTCTGAGTTGAGAATTGTTCTCTAAAAAGAAAGGGGGGGGGGCTTTAGCTGGCAGGCAAGTTTGGTGCTTTTTTGTTCTTTTAAAATAATGTTGATGTTGAAGTGCTGGCTTTTTTTGGTGAGTTGTTCTAATTGGACTGAAAGCAGAAATGTTTAGCAGTGCTGACAGGCAAGTACAGGCAGGGTGGTTTCAGTTCTAGGAACAGCAGGAGCTGCTGCTCACACAGCAACAGCAGGTGCTCCAAGCTGGGCTGGCAGGACACTGGAAGGTAACTACAGCATTTTCACAAATGTGACTCTCGTGCTCTTCCCTCCACCCCGCATTTCCCCCTTTCTTCCACTTTATCTATTCATCCTAACTATTGCTATCCTTACTGAGCAAATGTTAGCGTCACTACATCCCGCCAGGTCCTGAATCAGCAAAACCCTTACGCACATGCTACTGGCTTCAGTGGGAGACAAATTTGTGCTGAATATTAAGAGCAAATTCAAAGGTTCTGTTTATTCTGGGTGACAAAATCCAATTAAAAAGAATAAAAATCTGAAGGTACAGAGGGGAGTTGAAACCATTCCCACCCTAATGCAGATGCATGACACTGCAGCAACTATTCTGTGCTATTCTGTATATGCGTGTACTATACCAGAACCATATGTATTTGGGTCATCAGCTTGGCATAAGAATATCTTATCTGGCACTTTTCAATTTTTTTCAAATTATACTGCATTGACACCCAGGAACTAACTGACTTAATGACAAATACCTGTTTCTTATAAATACCAGGCTTTTTGTAGACTGCTTGTAGTAAAACTATCATCTTGAGAGCATCATGCAGTTTGTGGGATAAAATATCATCAGGACTAAATTTCACCAATAACTGAATAATTCTGGAACATCATTCAGCCCATATGCTAACAAGTCCAGCAAAAACAAACTATGCAGAGCTGAAACATTCACAAAAGCTCTTCCCCTTGTGCTCTAAATTTTTTTCTTGGGTGGTGTTACACATTTCTGTGCAATTTATGCTAGCTAGTATCTTTTAATATAAACTGAGTGTATTAAGAACTGAAATATCAAAGTTACAGACCTTTGTTGATATCAACAGAAAAGAAAAAGAAAACTTCAGAAGTTAGTCACAATATAAAAAAATACAGCCCTTGCCCTGAAAAGCACACAGTTTGCAAATAAAAATCCAGAGGCACAATCATTCTATGTAAACAGTATGGGCTTTACAAAATCATACTTTAAATATTTGATACTTCATAAGATATGAAGTACACTTTCACATCTGTAATTTCAGTGTTTTGTTCTGTTAACCTATTGCTTCAAAAACCTAGTTCAGATTAATTGTTGCCAAAAAAAAAAAAAAAAAAAAGAAAGAATCCATGCTCTTTTGAAAATGTCAGCTCCCATTAAACCAGCTCTCCAAAATAATGATGTTCATCTGATTTTTCCCTCTTTGATTAGGCTTGTATAATTCTGTATTATCTTGGTAGCTTTGATGCCAAACAAGATTAAATTGTCATGTACAGTATATTAAATTTATAATCTGAATAAAAAAATCACTTATAAGGCACTCAGAATCAGTATCTAGGGACACAGCTACTACATTTACATAATTTACACCACTGACATGCCATTATTTCCTAATTATTTATGGCCAATTATCAATTGCTGGTCAATGCTTGGAATCAGTCACTATAATTATTTCCCTACGGCCTTTTGTTTAGATGTAACACAGATAGTTTTATCAACCCTCAGCACAGTACCAACAAATGCATTTCCTCTGCAAAGTGATACTAATTTTTGCTGCCTTACATGTGATTTTTCTTCAGTATGAGGACAAAAATATTTCACCTACAAATTCTAAAAGTTTTAAAGCAGCATTTTGTTACTTCTGAAACATATTCAAAACTCCTGTACAAAACACTCAGAGAGGATATCCCAGAAAGAGGGGAATAAAAAAAAACCAACAAAACTCTACCAAAACTGATGTAGTAGGAGAATTCTGTTCAACAATGTGATCTCATTGTCTATCCTCTTCTCTTTTCCATTTATTTTCAGCACATTTTGATTTTTTCCTTTTGTACTTTATAAAAATGGATGAAATAATAGCTGATTTCTGCCCTCATATCTAGATTTCACTTCCACTCAAATCAGCCCTAAAGCATGCAAACAAAAATCTGCATTTGAATTCCTAATGATTCCTCCTATTGTCTCATTGCTGCTACAACCTGTCAATCACTGCTGAAAAGTGCTAATCACTCCCAGAAATCCCAGTCTCACAGACAAAAGTACCAGTCACCAAAAAAATAATACCAATTGGTCATGGATGGAAGGCAAATCTCACTAGGGATCTAACTGCACAATGGAGTTTATTAAGTCCATTTTGCTATCGTCTAGCTCGGCTAGCAGCATCCAACGGTTCCAGACTTTAATTTCAAAGTCAGCTAAAATCCACCAAAGTAACTTATATTCATTAGCTAGGCTTTAACTGAACTGCTGTGAAATCTCTTGGCTGCAAGGGCCTTTAGTAGAAGTGGCAGCTTTCATTTTCAATTTAAGGAAAATAGATCTAGTCAGATGTCAGGTACTTCTTTCTTAATCAGTTTGCTTTTTACAGACACTTAGTTCTTTACAAAGTTGTTTCTTTAACTAATTGTATACATCTTTGACTAATAATACATATGAAAGGATATCTTGCAGTCAATACTCTGTACCTGACCAGTTCCCCTCTGCTACAACATTTAACTTCAGTAGAAAGAAGTAGTAATGATGAGTACATACCATGCATCATAAAACACTGTTGCCTCAGGTCACAGAAACTGTATTTTATATTACAAAGGGGAAGGTGGCTAATTCAGTAGCCCTCACATCTAAACTCCTGTATCCCAAACCCCACTTTTTTTTAAGCCTCAGTGCAGATTGCACTGTTTGCATTTAAAACCATAAACACAGACTGTGTTTTCCTGTTACATCAACTAAATACTTAAGTATGTTTGATCTTAATAAACTATAATTAAGCAATATACAGTAATTACCTTTTAGAACTCCCTATAGTGATTATTACCTCTGGAGTTGACTAGAGGAGGCTAAGAATGTGCAATAATTGATTTCTATTGGTTATATGCATTCTACTTCCTATTTCTTAGAGAAGGAAAAAATTTTAAATTGGATGAAACTTCTCCTTAGATAAGCAAGGCTAATCTGGCTTTAAGTAGACGCTACTGCAATCAGGAAGAGGTTACTGTTGAGGCTACGATTACTGATTATTGCACTGGAAGAACCACCCCTGAAAAAACTATAATATACGTCAAAAACTGTTTGCAAAGAGGCATAGTTTGTATTCGGCTTTGTGCAACGTGTGTCTGCCTGCCTGGCATGGTTGGATTTCAGTAGGTTATAGCCTGCAATTCTGAATACTTCTTGCTTGGATAGGAATCCACATCTCCCAGTCTCAGAGAGCTCCTGTAGTGCACTAGGTGCCCATAGTGCTGGAGAATTACTTGTTTTATTTATTTTATTTTTTTACTCAGTGTCCAACAACCAGCAAAGCAGTATATAGACCCAAAACACAGGTTCATCAATATACTTCTTGCATGACTACAACACACATTCTTTTGGATTTCTGATATTAACACAAATAATAATGCAACTCAAAAGATTGCACACATGGTGAATCAGGAGGGGAAGCAAGCTTGCATTTTGTGATACAAGCCACTCTAGGCACATTAATTCAGAAGTACATTAATCCACAGTGCCACCTAGCCACCTGTGTATATTTAGTTTAAATGTGACAAAAAGAAGAGCCTTCTAAACTGTAAAAACTGTTAACCTTCTTGCCATCCCTTCCCCTCCAGTTGCTGGATGTAGATGGAGTAGAATAATAATAAAAAAATGGCCCGATGTGTTTATAGCAACTGTTACTGACCTACAGGCAACCTGCAAAGCGTTGCTACAGCTCTGTGTTACACTGTTATTACTCCAAACAACATAAACTGGAATATTAGCTGCACTGAATTAAAATGAAGCATTCTATAAACACCTGCTTTGTTGTACAAAACTTGTTTCCCTGAAACATGGAACCTCTTTCCTTCTCTTCTCTTTTTCCTTCTTTTCAGCTCTAGCCTTAGAACTAAATTAGATTTTACATTATGTTTATGTTGCAAGAACGTTTTAAAGCTTCAGCAAGTATCTAATTTATTTTAGGTCTTATTATTGTAAAAATAATAAAGTCAGGCTAGCAGATATTAAAAGACATCCTCCAAATACACATCTAATAGATATTCTCAACCAGTAATATTCCCACAGCAATTTTAACACATACCCTGAGTACACCAAGCCTCTTTGACAGAATGCTCAAAGCACGATGTAGTTGCCAGCTCAAGGTGTGACAGAAAGGAGTTGCTTTTAAAACTTCTTTCTCCTTTGACAGAAACTGCACAGTATTCCCTGAGTACCTTCTACAATTTGCACAGGAAAGAAAAGAAAGTATGAGAACTGAAATGTCCCCAAGAGCTATCCAAAGCAAAGCCTGATGTTGGTGTCTGTCCCAGCCATCAAGAGGCAGAAAGCACCAAGCTTTTTCCTTCTGGGCTGTATTTGTGCCTCTTCCAGGCAGGACAGAGTTTTGTTGAACATTAGCTTACATATCACAACTTATTGTGTGACACTGTGGGTTGAGGGTACTCTTGGAAGCCCTTTCGACCACATAGGAGTTTGGCAGACAGGCATTCCCCTTTGCAGGCTCCAGGTGAGCTCCATGGGGTTTGGAGGCTGAATAAGGCAAGTTGACCCAAGGACTGAGAGAGGTGCCCTAAAGCCTGGAGGACTTCTCTGTTTCCGTTCATGTGGCAGTCTACATCCAACCTCTGTGTGTTAGCACTGGTAAAATGTATGAACATGATTTCAGGGCAAAAGGTTTACGTAACAATAATTCCAGTTAACAACAGTTTGAACAACAGGTAAAATCCTGCTAAGACTGAACACATCGCATTTGCAAAAAACCTGCACTTTCAAAGAGTATCTTCAAGGAAGCTGAATATGGGAAATCGCTTGGGTCCCCATTCCTGTAAAGTCTGCCATCAGTCTCTAACCAAGGCAAAAAACATTCCTGCTGCCTTACTGGGTTCCCGTGCCTTCAGTCCTTGCTTAATGCCACTTTCCTATATGCCTCAGCTCTGCTTCCCTATCATCCTTACTCATAGATTCAACATTTCCCAGGTTTCTGCTACTGCTATTGTCCCAGCATTCCCATTTGAAGGAAATGCTACCTCTCCCTATACTCACCACCTACTTCTTGTCCTCCTTGCTTTAATTCTTTCCAGCTTTCAGGCCTCCACATTTTGCCTGAGGTCTCCCACACCCGTAACAAAGCTGAGACCTCCGACTTGGCCCACCAGGCTAAAGAAGGGCCAATAGGGCAGTCTACTCTGAAAATGCCTCAGAAGGTAATTCTTAACATCACCCTGTATGCATTTAGTTAAATCTCTGAACAAAGATGGCACAGAGAGAAAGCCTTAGGTGGAGGAAAAAAGAAAAACCAGAAAAGAAACCTTTAAGATCTAAGTTTTTCCACTTCTGTACAGAGAATTTTTCATCCTTATTCAATTTTTTATGAGTAGAACCAGTGATGCTTCCCTGCTTTTAAAGAAAGCAAGCTGATTAAAAAATAAAATGGCACAAAAAACCCACTCTCAATACAGGAAAAAAAAGAAAAAAGTCCCAAAGAGCAAAAGACAAACAAAGAGATAGGTTGTTTCTGACACGGGATAAAATAAACAGTTGTTACTTCACAGTTCTTGTGAGTAAAATGGCCAGTTTCCAGTCTCCTCCTTGATACCAGACCTAGGCTTGTGCCAGGGGACTGCAGACACTATTTCTTCCATTGCTTTTTTTGTTTTTTTTTTTTTTTTTTTTTATTCTCTTATTATCCTTCTTTGATGATTCTTCTGTTAACCTTTTCCTTCCTTACCACAATGAACATACGGAAATATATACTCCTTCCCTTCTTTACTTCCTGAACTTTCACTGGCATCTTTTTCCTGTTAAAAACTTGCTCCTGACAACAACAGAAATCTGAACTAATAGGCCAAAATATACTGAATATATTGACAAGAAAAAAACCCCAAATAACCGAGGCTTAAATGGTAAAAATTAAAGGACACACAGTAAGAGGATATTAAAAAAAATAATCATTATTTGAAAATTAAATTTTGGGGGCAACCCTTCAGCCCCGTCAACTTCATGACAAATTCCGCTGTCTACCATTGGCTTGATCAATATAGGGTGTGGACTATTTCAAAAGACCTGCCAGTTTTTGATGGAAGTAAAAAAGTTAAAATTCAGTGTTTCCTTTGGATCCTAGTCTCACCCTTCCCAATGAAGTTCCTGTCCTTTCTACATAACTTCAATACTGATATTTCATATCAAAGTAAATGCAGTGGGTAGGATGATGACTGACACCTGATCCAAGACAATGGGGTAAAGACCCAGTGCCTGGTAGCCTTGTGCTTTGACAGGCTTTTTCTCCTGGTGACTGTTAGCCATTGTTTGATAACTACAGACTTCCCTTCCCACAGACCTTTCTGAACTCTGCTGTCTTTGAACAACACACGAATTGCGAAGGAAAGTATTTACCAGGCAGTAATTACAAGCCACCCCTCATGTAAAGGTAAACGGTAATGAGGAATGTGCAAAGAATAGCTAGCACTGTCAAAAGAGAAAAAAGAAAAAAAAGAAAGCAAGCTTGTAAAATGTAAAGCCATACAAAATGCCTTATAGACTTATCCTGCAGTAACTGTATCAATTAACCATGCTAAAAGCCCTAACTCAGATGGGCACTGCACACAGCATGTCTGCCAGTGTTTTATTATCAAGTCCATTATGATGAGTTCTTGTCCTAGACAAAAGGAGAACAGAAAAAGAATTCAGGCTGACAAATTAGACTTGAAATCAGTTTCATTTACATAACGACTGGAAGTTCATTAATAACAGAGTTTTAATTATTCATGCTCTTGTTTCACTAGATACAGCAGTTTTTCCCCCTGCTGTGCTGGATGTCTGGATTAGCTAAAATGAACCATAGCAAACTGATAGACTGCCCAGATTTCTGAAGTTCTTTGCTGCTTTCAAACTACCAAGGAGAGCACTTGGGGTGGAGGAGTAGGAGAGGGTGGGGGAAGGGGAAGAAACCCTTTCCTTCAGCTATTATTATAACATACTAATGAAGGAGATATTTGAATTCTGCTTTGGGAGCAAACTTTGATTTCATGAGAACTCAGCCTCAAAATCCAAGCCATAAGAAAAAATTTGAGAAACAAAATTTGAGATTCCACATTTTGTATCAATTTCCTAACTTCTAGTTGCTTATTTAGATCAGTTTAGATCAGTAGCATCAACACTGGATATTTTTGTTGGGATACCTGGCGTGAGCAGAGAGAGTTTCTCGAAAATAAGCACGTTTCAGTCTCTCACAAAGAGTTGTTTAGCATCTATTGTAAAATCATTGTGATTTCATGAATCTAGTTTTCTCCTGATTCTCCTGTGGACTTTTGCTTTATTTGTGTTTTCTTAGGGGTTAGCTTTGGTTATAAAGTGGAATAAAGAAGGTCAGAAGCTAATATACCTTCTATAGGAAAAATGAGATTACTAGAATCTTTGTAAAAAATTAATCAAAACGCAACAATGAATGGACAGCTTTATCTTATACAGATAAGTTTTTCCCATCACAGCATCTAACAAGTAACTCCCATTGACTTCAACATATCCTGCAGTGAAAGAATAGGACCCGTGGATTTTACATGACTATTTGCTATTCAGCGAAACCTGAGGGCCCTACACTCCCCGCTGCAGGATGCATGTAATACCCATTGAAATCAATGGGAATTACTCTTATGTCCTGCAGCACAACCAGGCCTCACAGCTACATGTCATGAACTATGAACACTGGCAGGTGGACAAAGTGAGGGATATATTTGAAGAATGATGCTTACTAAAAGCTGTAACTTATACTTTGAAATTCTTCCTTTTTCTCATAGCATGTAACTAACGCATGAGACCATAGGTCTTTTCTTGCAAAACCTGAAGTTTTCTGAAAACAAAATGATGAATGGAATAAAAATATTTTGTGTAGAATTGAAAGTAAACAAATGATCTCTTAAACTTGTACTGTTCAGTGTTTGCTTTTTGCTGGAAATACCAGTAGCTTTTTTTGCTTACTTTTCCTCCATCTTTGAAAAATTAATAACACAGCTGGAAAAAAAAAAAAAAAAGATGAAAAAGTCTTAAAAGGACAGAAAGGCAGAGATTCACTAGACATCTGGATCATGTTTGCTCTGATACTTTTTTAGGGGACTTTTATATTACGTTGCTGTGGGGAGCAAAGAGGAGAGGTTTCCCCTGTGTTTATATTTGAATTCAGGTACAAGTATTTAGCCAGCTAATTTTTGTCAATATGTTGCATCTTCCAATTCTGTTTATTGGTAGATAGTGTGTACAACCTGCATATCATGTCCATAATAACTATCTCTGAATGTGCACAGTTATTTTTTTTTTAATGGGAGCCAATTATAAACTTCTAAATTAAGAGAAAGGAAAACTACAAGGCTAGAAATCAGTACATTTCAGCTGTATCGCTGTCCCTCATCAAAGAGCCTACCTGTTCACCCTGACCCAAACCATAAAACCCTCAGCCAAGCTGATGGCTAAGGAATATATTCATATATAATTATTCATAGAAATTGTTCTGCAGGGCTAGAAAAAAATTCTGTTCACCTTTGTGAATAAGCAGTGCTTAGACTGACCTTGTATTTTCTGGCCCTCTACCTCAAAATAAGGTGATGGCATTTCCCTGACTGATCGGTTTACTCCACGAATACATCCCTCAGTCAGGTTATAGTGATGAACACAGTGAAAATCTGAATCGAAAAGAGCTGCTAGATTCCTGTTTGAGACAATTTGGTTCATGTGGACAATTTCCTATCAGTCTGAGAGTGACAACAGAAACATAATAAAGGCATGAGGGGTGTATGGATGCATTAACTGTGTAATGTGTTTTCGCTTGGACTTTGCGGGAATAATGTGAGTTTCTTAGAGCCAGGTCCAAGTTTAAGTTGCTCATAAAGAAACTAGTGCTAAGCTGACAGACTTGATACTGTCTTGTGCAAAAAGAGATCTGCCTACTGAGGCTTTGTGTGGACAGAGATCTCCCCAGAAATTTGTCAGAAAGTAACCAAGGTTATTCCAATCTAATCTATGAATACATTTCATTCTTATTCTCATCAAATTCCCAGACATGTGATGTCTCTCACATTCCTATAGGAGATCCCATGTTTCTAACTGTTCTGCTAATCTTTTAGGAAGCATACCAGGCAGTTCCCATTGCACAGATGGCATGCAGTGCCTGACTGAACTAGCAGACTTGGTGCTGTCTCAATGCCTTTTACTGGCAAAAACTGATTGAGTAGCCCTGATTGATACTCTTAGTACTAGGCTGGACAATCTGCCTTGCTATGTTTAATCCACAGACCATGTGGCTGTTGGGAGACACTTTTTTTAACAGCTTTTTAACAATTTAAAAGGGCAGCTTTTTTGAGAAATTATCTTTCCTGGTTTTAACATGTTGCTGTCTCTACACATCCTTCGTCTATCACCGGATTTTCTAAAAAAAACCATCCCTTGTATATCAGTGTGGTTTATTTTCAGTTGTTTTGAAGTTTCAGAATATAACTCAGCAGTGCAAAATCCTGGAAAATAACTTCGTGAAAAAGTGTTACAAATGCAGTCACAAAAAAAACCAGACCACATATTACCTCCTTGTCATTGACAGATCACATTGCTGAAAAACCTAATGAGAAATAGAAGCTTTAAACTTCACATTAGAGCAAATTAAACAGACTGAAGGACTCCCAGATTGCTGTTCTGGCCCACATTTTCAAATATTCCAAATTCAAACCCAGCCAAGACTTGACTCTCTGAGGCCTTAAGTTTACAAATAGAGCCCTTAACTTTTACATAAGAAATGAAAGATTAAAATTATCTACTTTTGACCACTTCTTTTTGAAAAGAGTAACCTACAGCACACATTTTTGAACTTGTCAGACCTACTAGTTTTCTTTAAATCAAGTCAGAAATACAATCCCGTTTGGCCCACTGCACAGTATGTAATGCAGTGAATATGCATTTTTCCACACAGCTAATAGGAGAATTATGTACTGCCTCTTCTTTAAGGAGGATATTATGTGGAAAAAAGAGACAAAAGTAAGTTGTTTTTCAGATCTAATCTTTGTTATCTCCATTTTCCACATTTACAGTCCTCGTGGTCTTACCTGCTCTCACCAGGTAATTTCCAGTTATTCACTAGTTTCCCTTTAGCCTCAATAAGGAAATTTTCAAGTAAGGTTAGTGCAGAAGATTAAGACTGCATTAAGATTAAGACTGAAATGTTCTGCTACCAATTAGCCCTCTAGTATTTCTGTAAGCCTTGAATTTTTGATGCGATCAATGACACCAAGTGGAGCCATCTTCTGTGGAGTGGTTATTAAAGATATAAAAATCAATACAAAGATGATACTTAGAAATCTATATCACAAGATAATGAATCACCATGAGAGCCAGCTAAGAAGGAATGTCAGCAAACCAAACAGAAGGTTTGTGCATAACAAATTATTTGATGCCAGTAGAGTTTAAGCTAAATTTTGCATGAGACAAAAGTCTTCAGGCAACACTTACGATACATTTGCATGGCAAGGTTTTAATGAGATGAAGACACAAGACCAACCATGCACAGGGCTTTTGGTGCATTAAAGAAAGACAGGAGTGAGAGATGATTGAGACATATGGGATTAAGACAATAATGCTATAATTTGACTTTAATGACAACACAGCATCAAAAACTTTCTCTGTCAGTAATCCTCATTCAATTTCTTTTAAATGAAAGATTATTTGCCTGCACCTTAAGTGCTGATTGTTATTGGAGTTGTGTATTGGAGCTTCACAGGATACTCCAAATTTAATTTGAACTAGGGATTGATTTAGTTGGCTTCAAAGGCAGGTTTTCCTTTCCAAAATTGAACTAGTGCATGACTTTGCAAGTTCATTTGGGTTTACTGCTTGACACAGTTGTATGAGATTTTACAGCATTTATGGTACGTTGTGCCCTGCTGATCTCTTGTTCACTCACGTGTACAGGCACACATACAGACAGAACTATTAAAACAAACACTCTTGCTGCTATAACCCTACCCCCCTCCCCCCCGCTTCCTTTCCCTGGGAGATACATTCCTCACTAAAAGCTACTGATTTAAAAGACTCACACAGTTCAAATCCATATTATATGAAAAACATCATCACTTTGAACTGCTAATATATCAATTAGAAGGTTCTTAGAGCATTTTACTATCATTAGTTACGCTATAACTTTTCTGAAAGATGAGAACAGCACGTTCTGGTTTTGCAGATCACTCATTTTACTGAGGGACGTGAAAAACCAAACAAACTAACATTAAGATATAACAAGGTCCTAGGCAATTTGAATTTTCTTCAGTTGTGGGACATTTACCTGCTAATTGTCTATCTTGTCTACTTAAACTATGAGATCTTTGGAACACAGCTAGATTACTATGATGGAGTCTCAAACAGGGTCTCAGAACACTAATGGAATTCAAATGAATGATATTAATAAAAATCAGATAATAGTATCCCATAGGAAGTCTAGAAGATCCAGAATGACAGCGGGTCCTATAGTGCATTTTATTCTGCTGTAGCAACAAAGCCAGTCTCACCCCAATATTAATATAGCTTTATTCCAACCTTTTTTTTAACATCATTTTTTTCTGTACAAATGGAATATATTCCTTTTTAGACTCCATAGTCCCTTTCAAGGGCTATTTGCTCTTATTCAGTATGATTATGGCACTTTGAACACACCTATTGTGGTACAACAACAAATGCTTCTGTTTCCTTGTTTTTCCTAGGCACACATAGCTTTCACATTTGCAGCTGTTAAATAGAAACACTCACAGATAATCATGCTCACAATCACAGTTTATTGTGCTTTTAGCAGGACACTAAATGCAAGCCCGTTATTCTCTGTTAATCACTAACTGTCTGTTGATTGACAGCCACTAAATTTTTGAAAAAAATTTTTAGCATGCAATTTCTCACCCATACTAAGCCCCCTCTCCAAATCAAGAGAGTAAACGGCAACAGCAGTTCAGATCCCCAGCATGGTGCATGCATACCTACAAGGGTTGAATCATTTGAGGATTGGCCCTTTGTCCTGTAAGCAAGTATAACACCAAAACATTACAGCAACTCTACTACTGTCTGCTAGAGGTTGGCTGACAAGTTAGTGAATCAACCATCGAGTTGCATAGAAAAGATACTTCAAAACTAAATAGAGAAATAAAGAAGAGCCATGACATACTTTGTGCAGTTTTCACCAGTCATTGCAGTTCTGACTTAATTTGTTTCCCTCCCTCCTTGCATCTTGAGTCTTTGAAGGCAAATGAACCATTCGGTGTCATAAAATCAAGAAGAACTAGAACAGCCTTCAGTAAAAACAAAAACTAACGGAAAAAGCAGATCTTTTGCAGGCAACATTTCACATGACTCAAAACGTCTTTGCGGCAGTTTAAATTCTGCAGCCTTGCGATTGTTCTGACACCTCTTTATTGTTCCTTTTAAGTGCAAATGCCTAGGTAGCATCACTATAAATGAAACAGTAGTCTTCACAGATTGCATTCAACGGCTGTTAGAGCTTCCTCTCCTTCATCTGCACAATTTGCATCTATTACAGGCTCAGGAATATAGCTTTTGCTGCTTCTCAGTGGCCTCAGAAGGGCACAAGATCCCCCTCTAAAGAACTGCAGTGAGGTTGATCTTTAAAGCCCTTCCTAGAGGCAGCTCCGCTACGCTGCTTACTAAATGATGGGAGGAGGGAATGAAGCTGGTACTGTGAACACTTTGAAGGACACCACTATGATGTGCAACACAAGTTTTCTGAACGATCCCATCTTGTGATATCCACCACAAAATTTAGGGTGTTTAATTTGAATTGCTAATAAAGATGCAGAGCCCTAGTCTGAGACTACAACACAGGCATTCACAGCCTCCTGAGCATGTCTCTGAGGGGTTTTTCACAGTGATTTGTGCAACACTCTACCTCTGGGGTGCAAGAAAGAGATGGGTGAATACATTTCGTACCTGTGAAATTCACATTCCTTTCACAGCACCTCAGGGAAAAGGAGTGTATGGAGAACAGACTGTACCATATCTCTTAATTCCTTATTATCAGTTATGTGCTGAGAATATTTTAACAAGGGGTTTCTTAAAAAATTAATCACTATGGCTTGAGCTAAACCTCTGGCTGGTAGCAGGGAAGTTTTTTCATGAAGAACAAGGTAAGATTCAGGAGATGCTCTGTGTTTGCTTTCCGATTGCTCAAACCAAAAGAGGAGACAACCACTCTTAACATACCAAATATCCAAAATGCAGAAGCTGCCTAATATTTATTTCTGAGAAAATAATATTTTGATTATTCAGCTTCTCACCTTGGATAGATAAAGGAAGTTTTGTAGATAAGATAGAGAACCTTTGTTCCTTTTGTGGAAATCTTTGCAATAATTGACAGATATAGTCCAGATTGGCACATTCCAAGAATGAAAATATTAAAACTATGATTTGTTTAGGGAAGAAACGTATGGTATTTATGTTTAGTACTTAAGAGTAGGCCTGATTTAGGAAGGGAGATCTTTAGGTATGGTACCAATTATAACCAGGCTAGTGGTGATTGCATACCGAATGTGTTTTTATTATCCTGTACAATTATTATCACACAAGTCCAACATTTCAATACAGAGTCACTACAGTGTGTGATGCTATTGATGTTTAGGTAGTACACACAATCATTGTCCTTTCCGTCATGAGACTCCGGTATTGCAATATTCACATAAGGTGAAAACAAAAACACTACTGCTATTATTATTATTTTTCTTTGTTGTGTCTCTCAGGAATCAGAAGATAAGCCAAAGCCAAGAGACAGGAAATCACTGTACTAGGCCACCCTGCTGATCAACTAAAACAATAAGTTATCATATGCTTTATCTCCATGACAATGCAATGGAATTATATTATTTTATCTTGTTTTACCAGCAAGGCATAATTGTATACAACCTCTCCATGGAGCACACAAAGTACTGAGGCTGGGAATCTGAAAAAAAGGAGCTAGGTGTATGGAGAGACTTTTTCTTCTACTCTGATCAAGAGAATGAAAATCTGAAGAATCACGGACACTTCTTTCATATTCTCATTCTTTTTCTAAACAGAGAACATATTTCACTTACAGAAGTGAACTACTATAAACGCAGTTGGAGACTGCATTATCTGTCCTTTGGATCCCAGTCATCTGCTTAACATCTTTCTTTGTCATATTTTTTGCTTTTAAAAGAAAAGAATTAGGTAAAATCTCTTCAATGACCATAAGAATTTATAAGCAAATACTCTATTTGCATATCTAGCTTTTGTGCAATATAAAGTAAACTTCTCTTTAAACACATAATGGACACATTTTCCTGAAGACAGATTCTTGTTTCAAATAATGTTTTGTTCCATAGTTAAAAAAGATAAGATTCCACCACATAAGCTACAACAAAATCTTGGAAAGGACTAACATCACTGATTACTTACCTTTCTATTTTAAAGTAACGCTTGTCTATTACTGCCTTAAACCTTGCAGCATGACTTCAGAGTCCCACTATAGTTATGCTATCAAACGCGTCACTATTACTCCTGTAAATTTGACCCAAAACATAGAAGTGCAAATCACAATGTTTCAACCTTCTAAACTAGGCAGTGGCTACACAGAATATAGATTTTCAACCACTCTAAACATTCTAGCAATTCATTTTCAGCTATACCATTTACCTACCTAGTATAAAATTAATTTATATAACATACTTTGATTCTCCAAATAAACTTATATAAAGACAGGTTTTCTTCTATTAGGAGAACACAAAAGTCTTTAGGATGAAGTTATGGCATGATGTTACTAGTATTCAAAGGAAGGCAAGTACTACTGTAGCTTACATGAAGCTATTAAACTTCAGAAAGTCTGCAAAGCCTACACATAACACTGAAATCACTTGCTGCCCAGTTGTCCCTGTCCAATGACTTAGAGATTGTCTATTGTTACTAGAAAAGAAGGGTTGGGTACAGATCTCACAGAAGATGTAAAACAAGCACAGTATATGTTTGTGTATATGGATGAATTTCATGTTCATATTCCTCTGCATTTACCACTAAAACTGTATTTGAAACAAGGTAATTAAATTAGACGACTGGTAGAACTCCAGGAGAGATTAGCTCAATCAGACAGAAAAATCCCAATAGCTTCATTGATATTCGGTTGCACCCTTGCAGACAGAGAGGTGAATACAGAATAAACAGATGCAAGCAGGAAGATAACCACTTGGCAAAACCTGGACACAAGGGCACTGTAGCCAGCTAAGTACAATCATCCAAGTAGGAGGGGGAACACAGAAAATGGTTCATTAGGAACCCCTGCAAGGCTTTTCAGCCTCACGTGGCACCCTTTTCAGCCCCTTGACACCAAACGCCAAATGCTACTGGCCTCTCTCTCAAAAGCAGCATTTTTTTTTAATTGTCACCGTGACTGCACAAGCAGTGCCAGGAGTCACCCTCTCACTTGCCTCATGCTTCCCACCACCTGGTGCTGGCAAAGATCCCTTTGGCTGGCAAGGCAGTGGGACTTTATTTTTCCTTGTGGCTCTTTTGTAAAGGGTACAATGTGGATCGTTGTCTCCTTATGTATAATTAAGTGCTTAAGTGGCAGCATGTCATGCTGCAATGTTGGGATCTGAGCCTGGGTCCTGAGCTAGCTTGCAGGCTCAGAGGGTTGACAGGCAGCATTACATTGAATAACAGCAGTGAAAATTGCCAAAGATAGAGTTAAGTCAGCAAGGGGATAAATGCACATGTGAAATTTAGAGGGGCCTACCTTCACCTTAACTTGATCACAAATGCTTTAAGGAATGAATAAAAGGAAACAGTGATGAAGAAGAAGCCAAATTAAGACCTCCAATCTCTTACGGGTCTCTTACCCAAGATTAGGTCTCATTGTGCCCAGCTTCAGGTGAAGTGATGTCCTTAGAGTGCCGTCGCCTGCAGGAAGCACAAAACCAAAAAAACCCAAGCACAAAATATTAGTGTATTTAAAATACAAACATTACAAGCATTAAAAAAGCAAAACATGATAAATTCAATCATATCCCTAGCCAGAAATTAATCTATATTTATCTAGCAAAGGAAAGGATGTGTGGGACTTGAGGAGTGCCAGATTGGTGCTGCAGACAGGGAGGAAGGAAGGAAAAGATGGCTGAATGAATCCAGAAGCATATTTCTGTGGCTGAAAGCAGGTGAAAGACTGATGAATCCCATGTAGCAGTGGGAGGGGGTTAATAAAAAAAAACCCAAACTCAAATCAATCAATTCTTAATCTTCAACAATTAGTTATTTGAAGAGAGCATTGTTGCCACCTGCCTGTGTTGATCATGAAAATTAAGGTCATTCAGTGGAAGGCTGCCACCACCATTAAAACTGAATTTCTTTCTCATCCAGAGGGAAAGTAGTTGCCTTTGGAGACTAAATAAAGACAGGTCTGAATTCTTCCCCAAACATGGATCCAGCAAGAAAGACAAAGGGGTGATTTTGATTTGCACACCATTGCTTTCTTTCATGCTTTTTTTTCCTTGAAGTGGCATGTGCTCCTTTAAAAGAAGCAGGCAATCAGCTTGCCGTGGGACCCCATTGTTTTCTATCCATGGTTGAAATAAATCTCCTGAAATATATTTGGTTTCTCTTAAATTTCAAAACTGTGGGCTATAGTCTGCTGCAAATCGGTTCAAAGAGATCTTAGCCAGTGCAGATTTAAAACTCCCTCAATCACTTGCTGTGAAACAAAACACAGTGAAACCCTTCTCATGATCATCATCATCTATGAAATTCTGTCAAGCCTTACTTTCAGCTATCCTCATTCAAATCTAGAGATGTTTTTTTAAATCAACACAGAGAATGTTAGATTTCCAGTTAATGCAAGCAAGCAAATTTCCACTGGATTGAGAGAAGTTACCTCAGGATTTGGCTTGGCAGCTAAACTCATTGTTCCACAGGCTTAACCGAGAGCACAGTATCCCCATCCCTACATAATCTTTCCATCCCCCTCCCTCTTTTACTTTCTCTTCTACTTGCTCGTGGTATTCGATAACAACCCCAGACTTATTCTTTGCCAAATTAAGCAGACAAGTGTTTCATTACTCATTTTTATTATTTTTATAAACATGTTTATCTTATCTGTCGTTCTGTCTTAAATAAGAACTAATAAATAATAAAGTGATTTGCATGTGTCTGGGAGCCAATAAATGTTTTCCTTTCTTTCATACATTTCTGATCTGATAAAAAATATTTTATTAGAAGAAATTATTACGTAAGGGTTACGGGGGAGGGGAGAGTGAAACTGGAGTTATTAATAACTGAGTACTCAAGGAATTCTCCAGCCTAAATTGGCTACAAGAATTTGATTGTAAGCTGAGACAGAAGATCTTTAACATTATTGAAGGAGAGAAAAAGAGAATAATAGCTTTGCTGCAAAAAACAAACATATGAATAAAAGCTTATTTTGGAATGGATACCCAGAGCCGAAAACGAGAAACTAAATCAAGTTCACAGCTAAGACATAGGAGCTCTATTCTCGTATCAGTTTTGATCACTGTGCAGCCTCAAGTAAGAAACTTCTTTAATATCTGTATCTAATGGATCAAATTGAGATAGTGATACTATCTACTTTTGACATCCTCAGTGCTAAGTACTATTATTAAGGCATGCCTGGGTCTGTGGCATGGTTTTTGCAAGAAAAAGCTGCTAGTTTCAAGCACAGAAGTAGCATATGTTCATTTTAAAATTCAAATGTATTTATAACTGAACACTAATGGCAATGGCATTTATTCACTTAACAATTCTGCAATAGGCTGTATGAGGCAATCAATTTTTTAATACTTTTATTGGTATCGATCAGAGAAAGAGGAGTTAAAAAGTAGCTGAGATTCATCAGAAGTTGCAGTGTACCATAAGGTGGTGAATGCTGCCCTCTGGCTCAGGATGGCAATGGTCACTTATTTAGAAATGGTCTCTTTTCAAAGCGTGGGGAGACAAGAAAGGTTGGGGTTCAACAGCTTTCCTAAATACTTTAGTTTACTTAAAAGTTTAAAATGCTTAAGACAGTATCATGTCAGAAAGAAACTTCCTTAAGGATTAAAGGTTGCAGTTATTTTAAAATTATGATTTTCAAATATCTGCAACACAGAAGAGAAGTTATTTTCACTGAATTTCACTGAATTTTTAGATTTGGAAGGTTATGTACTTTTATCTTGAATGGACTGTACAAAAGAATCATGTCAGTATTAAACTTACAGGCCCATAGAGGACAGTTTCTTTTACACGGATTTTTTTTTATGATTCTAGAATACATATAACATTTCAGTATATTATTTTACAGTTTTAGCCAAAATTTAATAACAAAGGGAAGGCACAGTGTTCTTTATCCATTCATACAGTGGAGGAAAGCATAGTCCATTTCACTGAAAGACAGCGAGATTGAGATGTATATGTCTGTAGCTTAAACATAACTGCTTTAGAAATTGCTAAAGATTATGCTTACATTATTCTGTGGATACACCATTGCTATTTTAAAAATCATGTGTGAACAGGTCTTTAAGAAACAGAACACAATGATTTTATTGTGCTCGTTCTTCTAGAAACTGGGGACCATCTTTCCCTCTAAAAATTGCACCTTTCCTTGTGCCGCCTGTACCCTTTGCATTAGACAGAAATTAGGGGAAATCTCCCTCATTTTGAAAAGGGAGGGATAGCCAATTTCTGTTACAGAAGGTAAATGTTAGGCACTGCTCCATTGCCACCCTCCCCATACCAAGTATGCCCCACAGGAAGCCCAAAGCCTACCTGCCTTGCTGGTCGCTCGTCTGGCATGTTGATCCCCAGCAAAGAATCATTAGACCTGATGTCCTTCTGAATGGAAGACTCAGTTTTATTTTCCTACCTCCTCCTGCCTAAAATTCAGTGCTGCTGGGGTAGTGATGGAGGAAGTGTGGAGCAGATGAGGTAGTTACTGGCCACATGTTCAATCTAGATATACAGCAAGTAGGATTCTGCCCCTGGCTCCCTCAGTCTTTTATAACCTCACCTTATGTTCAGACCAATTACGTACAACCATTCTGATATGGTAATATTTTAATACCCATCTTGTACTCATGTGAAGGACTATGTAGTGTTTAGGACAATAGGAAATCCAGCCCCGTGACTAAGTCCTAAAGCTCATCTCTTTAGAATACAAGTTGGAAGAGAGACTGGATGCCTGGCTCTCAAGATGATAAAATGCAGTGTTCTGAATACAAGGCAGTATTTCTCCTGGTATGGTTTCATTTTGGGTGAGAGAGCACTGCTCTTTTCCAAAGCTGAAGAGAAAATTTTGTTTTTCTTAAGGGAGAAAGTTCAGAGCAGCTTTGGGAACAACCATCTCAGAATCAAATTGCAAATAGGAGAAATTGATAGGGCTTTTTGTTCACTGATCGTGCACACTGACATAACAGTAATTAAAAAAAACAACTTTAGTATATTAAATGAAAAAGGAAACCCAAAGCAAATGTTCAAAGGAAGGATTTTTAGAAGCTATGAATACAGTATGTGGATTCAAAAGACCAGTGGAATCAGGTAAGGAGAGCAAAATACCCTGGGAAGCCTCATAATGTGTTCTCAGCTGCACTTAACATAGAAATTTACACTCACAGAATGAGTCCTAAGAATCCTTTCCTATAAAAATGAGAAAAATCAAGGCAACTTGCAAACCTTCTAGCTTAAGTTTTTATTTCTGAGAAAGGCAAACGTTATGCTAATTCCATATCCCTGTAAATAAGGAGGTATAGAAAAGCTTTTAGCATGCAAGATACCTCCTTTCCTTGTTTATTCAGCAGGGGTATTTGGAATCAAATGGAAATTACTGCAAGTGAATGTGAGATCTTCAGCAACAGAAGGGGCTGTTTGGGAAACTTAGTTTCCATGTCTTTAGCCATCAACGTGGCTTCTGAGAAGGAAAGTACCTGTTTTGAGAGAAGCCACATAATTAAAACTGATGGAAAGATAGAAAATCTTTTTTGCAGCAGCACTGTGGTTTTGAAACTTGCTGTTACCCTGCTTTGAGCTCATAGAAAGCCTTTCAAGGATTTGCAAAAAAACAAAATAGTGTTAAAGTGGTTGTTTTGAGACTCAGTGTAGTCTGCTGGGTGTGCTTTATATTGACCAGAGTTTTCACATGGAATTTGGCAGAACATAAA
Organism: Arenaria interpres; assembly: GCA_013399435.1. Classification (NCBI taxonomy): domain Eukaryota; kingdom Metazoa; phylum Chordata; class Aves; order Charadriiformes; family Scolopacidae; genus Arenaria; species Arenaria interpres. Next base: position 29,332 of record VXAK01026436.1, read on the forward strand.
GCTGAACCTACGTCATAAGCTTCCCAGGCCAGGGCCATAGCCCACAGAATATAAAAGTCTCTACGGTTTTGGATATTATGAGATCGTGTGTTTGGGCTTATTTTGCATGTGACAGAGAAGTCCCCAGTTGAAGTTTTTCCTGAGCAAAATAGCCAAAAATTCAAATGGGTGATGTTGGCATGGCAGGACCAATGGAATTTTTGAGGTGCTGTGATCTTGGAAGGATCACTATGTGCACATGGCATGATTGGGCCAAACTGATTAAAGGTGTCCTATGGAAATGCAACGGGCTTTGGGGGCTATATATGGAGACGTCTCTCGTATCTTCTTCATCTTACTAGTAGAAGATGTCTTTCTCAAACCCCTCAAAACATGCAGTTCTTTCTTCTGCTTCTTCACCCTTCATAGACGTTTTCCTCCTGAAAAGCAGAGGCCTCCTCCCCAGCTACATCTTCTTGTTTCTCCTCTGCAACAGCATCCATTCACTCATTTGTATCTCCCCAACTTCTGAGAAAAGATATCAACAGGAAAAAGGGGAGAGAGAAAGGCCAGGGACTTGACAGAGAGCTTGGGACAACACAAGGTCAAGTGAATTAAAGGCCCTAATTCTGGAGCTAAATGGTGAAAGTGTTGCTGGGCCTACTGTGCTTAAATCTGAAGCCAACCTTACTTAGTTTTCTTCTCTGATGGTTCTGCCTTTGGGGGACTTCCATTTCTGTATAAAGACATCCCTGTAATTCATCCTGTAGGGACAGAGTTGCTGAGCATGACAATGGAAAAGAAAGAAGATACAGAAGACCTTCTGCAAAGCATGTGTTTCTCATCCTGACATTCCAGCCTTGGTGTTTCCCTGGACTTTTTCCTTTGTGGAGGTCCCAGCTGGAGAAGTAAGCGATGGGAATATTATTTTGATACAGCAATTTCCAGAAGCAGAATTACAAAGACAATGAAAGAAATATTTTTACATTTCCCCCACCTTTATACTCCAGCTAGATTCTCTGATCTCCTAAGTCCCCCGATATAATTTTTAAACAGTATATTTCTAGAAAACCCTTACTTGTAATAGATTTGCTTCATAAAGTAAGACAAAGGAATAACTAACTCTCAAGGAAGAGTGATGGAAAGTCCTGTTGTTATGGGAGTTTGTAAGTTTTACCACTCCTCATGTTACATATTTCACTGCTGACTTGACAATTTCAGGGCCCTGAGTGCACAAAAATCATGTGCTTCAATTTTCCAAAGGATCTGAGTGGAAGGACCTCAGCCTCTTCCAACGAATCAACCAGAAAATATTCCAATATATTTTTCCACTTACTTGAATAAGAAGTTATGTTGTACAGCATACAATCTAAATCTCTAGCTTTTGTGATGAAAGCGGGAGGTCTTTTGCCGGTCATAGTTGGCATAGAAGGTACAAAGTGAAAAAGATATGCTAAATAAAATACCTGCTTGATTCTTGGTGATTTTGGAAACTGCAGTTATCTCTCATCACCTGCGAATCTTTTCATGAAGGCACTAGCAGCTCCTTTGCTCAGAGTGACAATACCTACATGACTTAGTTTACAACATCTCACATTTAATTTACATCAGAGCAGAACAAGCAACCACTAGAAAACTATCCAGCAAATGTAAAATATTTCATTGATAGAAAGCAGAACTTCAAACGTATTTCAGTAAGAATGCTCATGAGCTGTAGAAGGGTAATTGTTCTACCTCCAACTTTAAAAATTAGCCGTTCTTCCATTTGTTCTGTTCTAAGTAACCTCCTTTTTTTTTTTTCTGAGTGATTTTGCAATAAGAATTTGAACGCATGCCCAAATTAAAAAAATGAAATAGAATATCAGTTTGAAAAATAAAGAATAATACCTCTGCTAATGAGTATCACTAAAAGGTACAATTACTATGAATTTTCATATACAAGTCTGCTTCCAACCTCAGGAAATCTAAAAACCTGACATAAAAGCAGAGCTCTGAAACAGCTGGGTAGCTTGAATCTGATATGAACTTTATCTTTCAGAAAGATGTGCTGCACATCTTATAGCAAGACAGAGCTTTAATTTTCAAACCATGGAGAAGAGAGGACACATAGTGAGAATTCCTCATTACTGTGTCAAGGGAAACTGAGAACATTTGCTTAGACTCCCAATAGGGGTAGGAAGACATGTTGAAAGTACTGAAAGTTGGAAGTTAATAATAGATATTGTAGTCCTTTTATGAGTTTTTATTTTCAAAACATGCATATCCAAACTAAAAGAGTTCAAGCCTTTAAGTGAGGTTCAAGGGCATACTTTGAAATGAGAATAACATGTGAGTAGATGACATTTACACCATCTAAATTAGAAGAAAGAAATGAAAATGAGTTTATATCTGAAGTGAAGAAAAAAGTTAGGCTAATCATGTAAATCCAAAATTATTTATGCATCAATGTCTGGGCAAACAAACGTGGTAAAAGACAGCTTGCTAACAAAAGCTGAACAAGTGGGCTTGAAAGGAAATGCTGAAGTCTGTAGGAGAAAGAGGAAAGAATGGAGAGACATTCCCCTATTTTCTGTGACATTATATCTGGCCCAGGAACACTTGCCTGAAAATCAAGAAGGAGCTCCTTTCAACAAGTTGCTAAAGGTTGACTGACAGCTAACCGGGTTGAGAAAAAAAATAAAAAAGAAAGAGAAGATTCATAGTAAGTATAACACACATTAAGTATAGTTTTCACACTTGCAATATCCATCTTAACCATTATCGTTGGATCAGTATCTAAGTAATACTTCTGGACCGGGCTTTGTATGTTGGTAATAACACTTTTCATATCATTTTCATTTGATTTCTTCTTAATGTTTTCTCTGTCTGGGTTCTCTGCTTTAATCCAAATTAACTTTGCTTTTATGTAATGCCCCTGGCAGAGTTTTTGAGACTCATGGCACAGAGTCACATTACACTAATCCATGGCAAATGTGGAAAACTGCTGAAAGGACAGTGGCTCCTTTTGGGGGCGAGGGGCATGTTGGATTGGGTTAATTTTCTGTCAAGACATCCTGCCAAGACCATATGATCTCTAAACCTGACATCAGGAAAACAGGGATGGAACTTTTGGTGTCAGCCAGCAGTTACACTGAATTAGGTATAACGTGAAACTGCACCGTGAGAAGGGAAAAGTCACTTCTGGGCATCTTAGAGAGCCGTGAAATGCCCTCCCAGCTTAAGAGAGAGGAATGAGGCTACAGGCCTGTCAGAAGAAAAGAATTTAAAGTGAGGTTGTGTCTGAGGGGAGGGCAAACTCAGTCAGTGTAGACGCAGAGTTTGATCCACAGCTCTCTGAAGTCAAATGTTTTAGTTTACGTCAATGGCCTTTGATTATGCCCAGAGAGAGCTGTAAGATCCAAGGGCTGCCAGGCTTGGTTACAGTCATCAATACTATAAATCCCGGAGAGAGTTTCCTTACTAAACTCTAGGCCTTTTTGCTGCAGGACGCTAACTAAGGGCATGATCCTGAGCAAACTTAGTCCCATCGGCTCCAAAGGCTGTAAATTCTTTTGGCCATATTGCAGCACACACACAGATCCCCTGGTTTGCTGTAGCTGCTTAAGATGAGTGCTAGAAAGGGTGAGAGAGTAAGAGAGAGTTCCTGGCAAAATGAAGCTATTCCCATAGCCAGAACCGGGGCTTCCTCTGAGAGCGGGGTGAGTTAGGAAGGCCCCAGCTTGCTGTATGCTGGTCCCAGGGTCTCACTCAAACATGCAGCTGGGAGCAGTCAGGGCTTGGCCAGGCTCCTTCCCCGATGCAAAGGGGATGATACACCCTGAGACCGCCTTAGAGGAAGCCTTCAGGTAGCCAGATGAGTCATTTTGCACCACTGCAACCAGCAAGTGGCCCACTAAGTTTAGACTCTAAACTGGTTTGTTTCATTTTTTTTAGTATCTTGGGAGAAACCACCTGATTTCTTTAGTCACTAAGCCTTTCTGAACAGGGACAAGCTGAGATGGAAATCCATTCTCTTAGAAAACAGAAGCCCTCCCTGCTCTAAGGGCTGATCATAATGTTGTTGTAGACTTGGGAAATCCTTATCTGCAGATTAACCTTGAAGCTCTCCCTCTTGCTCCCTCAAAGCCCAATTTGTATTACTTGGTTGTTTGGTTGGTTTTTTTTTTTTTAATAAATTTAATAAAAAAATATTTGCAGGATGAACAGAAAATAAATCAACAGTACCAGAAAACCAGCAACTCGATTGTTTCTCCCTGCTTCTGCAAAAAACCCATAAAGGCTCAATTGTCCTCTCAGGACTCCTTGGAAGTCTTAACAAAAGTCTCTAAAAAGAAACTAAATGGAAGACTGGGGAGTTAGCAGCAGAGCAGATCTATGATAGACAAATCAGACAAAACCCTCTTTCCTTCTGACCATATCTGGGCTTAATTCTGATCTCCTTACTCACGCTGAGTAATAATTCGCACGATAACTAGCCCCACTGGAGTTGCTAAAATCACTCGGACTAAGCCATAAGCTTGTTTGACAAATATCAGTCTGATACACTGATGCTAAAAATCCTAAGAGCTAATTCAAATATTATTTTTGTAATTAGCTGGCCTCAAAAAAGGGTTCTATTCTTTGTTGTTGAGGTGGTTTGTTGTCTTCCAAACAAAGACAGGAAGTTTGTGATTTTCTTTTTTTTGTTTGTTTTATTTTTCATCTTAATACAGAACCCAGCTAGAAAATTAATGTTTTGTCTACCCTAGAAAGTGCAATGAATATACAAAGATACACGAAGAACTGGCACCTTTTTGACCAAGATATTAAAGCAGTTAAACCTGAGGCCAAGTCTATAGCACAAACTTCTGTCTGAAAAGTACATTAGTCAGCAATGTCATAGGACATAATCTCAGCCATTAACCCAGGCTGAGTACCTTATTTGGCCTACCCAGTGATTAGCCTGACGCAAAGCCCTCGCTTGTTTAGTGCGTTTTCATGTTGCTTCATTCACCTGTACGTACGTGACAGTAACAGTTAACAGGGAGACTGGCTGCGCTCCTGCAGAACTACATACTGTAGATTTTTTTGGACCTTTGTAAGCTGATCTCTTCTACGTGTCTTTCTCAGTGAATCGTAGGAGGGTTTATCCATGTTTCTGAACACATGAAAGGAGGCCACTGGAAAGCATCAAAAGACTATCAACAATTGAGTAAATTTTCCTGTATTTCAGCCTAGCAAGGCTGGACACCAACACAAGTGGAAGCACTCCAAGAGCTAATCAGGATCTTTAGGAAGGCCTGGTCTTTCTTAAAATACCTAATTTTTGCAAGTGAGTTCAGCATGGAGACGGCAAGCCTGAGGAAGTCCCCGAGGTGCCAGCAGCAAAGCTGTTCAATGAATGCCATTGCATAACACACCCCAGTGGTCCTGCCAAACTCCTCCTCCAGCAGGAAGCCTGGCAACAAGGCACTCAACCAGTTGAACAAAAACTACAGGCTTTGCACCATGCGAGCACTTTGCCAACAGCCAGTAGCCTGCAGGCTGGATACTGTTACCTAGTTATTAATGAACGCTGCTGATTAACCTTTTGAAAGTACTTTGTCCACCACACCTACTGGTGGGAACCTGCAGTGGTAATGCTCAGGGAAGGTTGCTGACATAGGAGCGACATTGGGGATAGTGAACAGGCACCCCAAGAAGCGTCAACGACTTTAAGAGTAAGATACATACCAGGATAGCTCTTCCAGAGACCTTTGGAAAGGGGTGGTCGGCCGGGGGGGCTAAGCTTTTTTTAAGCTTTAAAATACTTATTAGATTACTGACTTCACTGTACCTACAGTATAGCTCAGACTGCTGTGCTTGATTGAAAGCAAACAAATTAAAATTTTGTTCAGAATCTTCCTATTACACCCCTGCAGTAAATTTGGCAGAGACTGTGACAGCCCCCCAACTATTCTCATCCAAAATTTGAAGTCAAAAACTCCTCAAAGGAATGTACTGCTGAAACCTAGAAGATGGCAACTAAAGCACTCAAAAATGATGTGCCAGGCTCCTAAGAATCATGAGACAACTTTAAAACTCTGGCAGAAAAAACTTTTGTATTTAGATTTCTTTTAATTTTTTGTCTTTCTTGGTCATACCTACTAAGCATTTTTGAGCTTACTTTTTTTTTCATGAAATATCAAATAAACACGAAGTCAAGACTCAGGGAAACAGTCATAAAACAACGTGAATCTAGGGGCAAGAACATAAAGAAATATAAAATTCAGAAATACTACAAAGTTTGCACTAAGATATTAAGAGTTGATGACTACAGTGAAAGTGCAGGGAATAAGAAATATGAAGGAATTGCCTGAATCTTAATCATGAATAGAAATGAAGAAGGAAAAATAAACAAAATACGAAAGAACAGTACAGAAAGGACAAATATGGAAGAAAAAAAAAAGGCACAAAATGCATATTATAAAGAGTGGAAAAAACCAAAATTCAATTTAAAAAAAAACAGTCTCACTCTATTACCACAAAAAGACTGTTTATGCCTATCTTCAGTGGAGGATCTGCAAAACACTATTTTAAAAATTCTTTTGTTTTCTCATTTTAACAAAACTTACTTTTTAAGCTGAAAGCACAGTAAAACAAAATAGACATTTCTTGCCTAAATCCTTCTTTAGGTTTAGGTTTCACACAATTGAGCCAGTTTGACAGCTTGCTGCTGTTGATTGGGGACGCAGCCTCACTCCCCTGCTTTGTTCCCAGCCATGTGGTCTTATTTCTTCCCTTGTGCTGAATCCGGCACTTGTCTGACACCCCAGTAAAAAATATTACACTCTGTAAATTAAAAAAGATTTTTTTTTTTCTTCTGCAGATATTTCATTTGTTTTTAAAAAAACATTTAGAAGAAGTAGGTGAGACTGCTTAATAGTCCTGTGAAATCTCATCCTTAAGCATTCCTGGAACTATGGAGAAGACAGACATTTGTGTTTTGTGTCTGTTCTGCTCATTCTACTGTTACCCATTTTATTTCATTAAATGCAAATGTTAAATGCAGTGCAGTGCAATTCTCCTCATAAATTAATAAAAATGATGCAAAGTGGTAGGTTGTAGCCCCCTGTGCAAACTACTAACAAAAGCAGGAAATGAGAACTAAAGCTGAGTTTCCCTCCAACTTCCAAACTATGGACTGACGCTGTACCGAGCACAGATGAAGGCAGGCTATCAGGCATCAGCTTGACTGAAGAACAAGAACAGGAAAAAATTACAAATCTTTTGCCATATTTTGCCTCCATTTACACTCTTGCAATGTGGTTGATACTCACTGCTTCACCTTCCCCCCACAGTAGAATTTGGGTCTGTGTATACACTTAGTTAGAATTCCCCTGTTTTCATGACATTGCTACCAATATTTAAATAAAGGATGTGGTTTTGTTCTCTTCTGTTTCTGGGAGGAACAGATTTCTTTATGAATGTTCTTGTAGCGGGACAGAAAAATCTGTGCCTGTGCTGTAATTCACAGACCACAAAAGGATGTCCATTACCTTGCATTAGCCAAAGATTTTTCTTTGGGCAACATTATTGTGAGACACAAAAAAAAAAAAGAAAAAAGTATTGCTGAAAACAAAACTTAGCTTTCAATATTCAATCCTGATTCTTACTCATAAGAGTAGACTCATTACTCTCTGTGGTACGAACAGGACATGGCAGGATTCAGGCTATTAAAACCAGACATTATTCAAAAGTTAATGTGTTGCTTATTTACAGAAACAGAACAAAGGGACTCTAATCGAAACAGATCATTTAAATAAAAACAGCATACTTCTTATGCAGATAGTATACTTATGTAGATACATGCACACACATGCACACCCAGCCAGAGCCTCCAGTGTTTTCTGGCTCCTGGTATTACACATAGGCACCTACTGGGCCTGAAAAGCCTGGTGCACATGCCAGTATTTGCTGGGCATCCAGGTTCCCCAGTGCAAATCTGGGTATCTCCAGGCACAATAGGAGCCTCTGCTAAAACAGAGCAAGATCCTCAGCTGCCTCTCAGGGAATTTGTCTGTGTTTCATCAAATCCAGCATATTTCTGAGAAATATCTGAGGCTGTTTGATGAAGTGACATTTCCCTGATCATTTCCCGTATTGTTCCTTTTTAAGAGACAGCTGAAATTATTTAGATTGCTTGTTAAAAGAAACAAACACAGGAAATGAAACCGGGTGAAAATAATTTCTTAATTTTGAGGGTGCAGTAAGGTGGAGCAATCCTTACCAAAGATAACTGAAAATGTAAACACACTGATTTCAATCAAGAGCACTTTTCATAAGAATATTTCATGCACTAGATGCTGCTGATGGCTGCCTGTTCCTTTTAGAGGTGTGTTACCCATTCTGGAATATACACAAGAGTTCAAGTGTTGCATAATTACACAAAACAGGGCCTATACAAGAATATCCTGTTTTGCTTCCTGTACACTCACTAGGGTGGCTCAGTTGAATCCTTGACAACATCTAGCTCCACGAAGAAAACATCAAGACTCCTTGCTGATAGCAGTTTTTTACCTAGAGCTTCTCAGCAGTTGGGCTGTTTAGCCCCAAAGTGTAAGCAGACAATCACCCTATTGTTTACTTTCTAGTCAGAAGGAGCATTACTGCTTTTCTTCACTGTCCACAGCCTCTGTAATCCTAGCAGTCATGTTCACTCAGCAGTAAGTCTAAATATGTGCTTCCCAAAGGAGTTTCAAATCTATGACATAGATTAGCATCTCTGTGGTTTGATGCTATCTGTGACAGATTCCACAGTAATTAACATTTTAAACCATGGTCAATACTTAAATTAGTTGATGAGGACTCAAGTTAGTCCCCCAAATCATGAGAAATTAACAAATTTAAGGGGTGGTATTATTATTACAAAATGAATAGGCTGTGGAGGACAATGTATCTTTCAAAAACCCTGTCAGCATTGCTTCATCTCATTACATATCACTATATCTTAAAAAAAGGAGGGATTCAATTGTGTGATGGTGAATCATGAAACTTCACAAACATTCAAGGAACACACATGCCACTACAAATTAACCATTAGCACTGCATGGTATTCATCCTTTCTGTCACACACTGTGGGAAGCACGCCTTATTAGCATGGAACCACGGAGCAATAGCATCTCAGTGTACTTAACATTTACTTACCTTGGAAAAGAGAGCACACAATTGCAGTCTCAAACAAAAACCTCAATCCCCAAAATGCTGCAGCTCTATTCCATTCCACATTTAATCCTAGGATTTAAAAATTATAAAATTGAATCCTAAAGCCTTTTCTTTTCCCTCTTCCAGTTCACTGTTTTTTACAACGAAATGTAGTTTTTGCATTTTTAATCAGCTTTAATCATAAACAAGGCACACACCACAATTGTGGCTGTTTCAGGGTTCCCCCTCACACACTTCTTTTTTGGTTTTGAATTTCAATAATACCCTCAACTGGGGGTCTTCCTGGATCCCAGATGTCGAATTATATGGTCTGTCCTATTCTTCTTATAGTCACAATCCAGTTCCCTGTTAAGTTTCACAGGAATCTGAATAGCTTTTCTGAAATCATCCATTTCTTCTTGAATTCTTTTACAACTGAACTTAATTTTGCCATTTTGATTATTAAGAAATAGTTCTCTTTGACTTAACAGTTTCTCAGAAACATCTGCCCTCTTTCTTTTGCTTCTGTCTCTTAGTATTACAAAGCATCCTGAGCAAATCCTTAATAAAAAGGAAAAAAAAAATAAATCTACATTTAGCATCAGTGTTCCTGTTTGAGGTCCTGTGCGGTCTATAAAACCTCAAGAAAGGGGCCCACTTCCCATACCTATCCTACTTACATGCTGTTTTATTTAAGAATCAAGAGTACATTTTACAACCACTTTGCCATGCTAAAAAAGGAGAAACATAAAAGTGACTTTCAGGGGGAGGGTAGACTTATGTTTTGTTTCACTAGTTTCTTTCAGAGTAAACTTGGAAAATAAAAAGATATAAACGCCAAACAATTTTGTAAAAGCTAATGTAGTAGTAAACCAGAGCCTCCCACTGACCTAGAAACAGAACTGATATTTTAAACCTGTACTGCTTTAATATACATTTTATACATATTTGTAATTTCATTTTTTCCTAAGTGTAATCCAACACTATGGAATCACACACATATCAGAAATTACTCCTACCCACTCCTAATTCAAATAGTAACAGAGACTTGCTGGCAGATAAGATTAACATTGTGTAAGGTATTTGAACTAGCAGAGCAGTTCAGATATGTAACACAATGCATCATGAAGGCAAGTCACGGCCTTTGGCACCCCTGCTCATACTATTATTAATTATGCATTTCCTCATCTTATTAGTGTTTGAATGGATGTAAAAAACAAACAATGCTGCCCTAAAGGATATTACATCCTGACATCTTTCTGGGATTGATAACAGAGGAACTAGTCCTACAAGTGACCTTTGGCTTCTATGTCTTCAAGACAATTTTGGTTTTGGATAGATTACATGGACAACTGTTATCTGGCTTTGGGAGTGATGATTTCTTCAGAGATATTGAGGACCCTGTTGAGCTACATGGCTGCAGTCATAACCTCCCTTGCTCTAACAAAAGAAAAAGAAACAAAAATCTGTTGAGACTCAATCATATCAGCAAACCATTGAGTTATTGAATAATCTCAGACTACCTGCAGACTTGGGCATACCTCTTTGCATTAATTATGCTATGACTGTAATTTCATAATTTGCTTTTAAATCATAAAGATCTAAAACCCCTATATTATAAAAGCTGAATTACTATCATCTTAGATGAGTTAGGAGCTGAAGTTTGTCTAGTTACCTAAATTTGTCTGTAAAGTTACAGACTTGCAAAGTTATCTGAACTTGTACAGAAGTCTCAGCTCCTAACTTTAGATATGTTCATAAGTGACATATTTTTAAGTAATTCTATTTCCCCAAGCAGTATGCTTTATTAGCATTACCAAAAGGATGGACTAAGCTCCCATTGCTCATGCTGTACCAGTTTACAGCAACATCTGCTGGATAACCTAGAGCTGTAATAACAGAGACCCTGACATAGTGAAGTGAAAGAACAATATGAGACATGGCTATGGGAAGGCAAGGGTTAGATAAGAGGATAACAGAAGGCTTTCACATCAAAGACTTTGCTTTGAAATGACTACTACCCTTCGCTACTGTCTATGCCATTGATTTCATGACTTGTCCGGATTGCTAGTTCATCTAGAAGTCTCCCCAGCTTATGAGAGGTTGTATCAGAAACAATAAAGTCAGACGGCAGTTTTGTATGCCTTGAGGGAGAAAGCAGATCCATACACTAGGGAAAATGATAGAGAAACTAGAATGATTTTACTCTATTCCACAGTCATTTAATGTTTTAGCTGGCATTAAGTGCACCTTATAGTATTGATGGCCAGAAGCTCCCCCCTCTTTAAGAGACAGAGCGTTTACAACCCCCACATTCACATTAGTAAGTCAATAACAAGAATATTTGCTTTGATAGTCTTGTTGACACACAATAGTTGAGGCAGTTTTATTATTTTTTTTATTATGGCAGGAGTATCTTTAGGGCAAAGTCTCTGGGAGAAACACTATTAAATACTTTGCCTGGACAAAACCTGCTTGCAGAGGAATTTTCAATTGCTTTTCAGCTGCAGTGTGGTTTATTGTTTGCTTTAAATCAGACCAGAGTCTAAGCTACATACCATGGTGACTGTTAAAAAATCATTATGGTGCAATTAAAAACAATCTTAAGGTGGAATTCCCCCCTCCCCTCTCTCTGTATAACTGTTGCACGCTTCTTCTGTGCCTTTCATGATTATCTGCACCAGCTCTGGTCAGGAGATACAGCTGTCATGAAACACTCAACAGATGGCAGTGGCTGGGTGATACTTCATCCATTTTTGGATGCTCTACTGACATTTGAGCTCATGCCTTCTATAAATGCTGTCATGCCCCTGACTCCTTTTAGCCAACACAAGCTTACAACGTGCAGTGACAATATTCATCTTTCCAAAGGAATAGAGATAAATTGAACTGCCCTTATGAAAAGCAATATAAAATACTTAAATTTAGTGTCCTTTAAAACTTTTAACCATTATAGATAGATATGGCTAGAAAATAGATAGACTGATAAATTGGTAGATGGATCTCCTTTCTTACTGCTGTTTCATCCTTAAGCTATTTTATTCTTATAAGGCTCTTCAGAGATTGATTTAGTTTACAAAGAACAGCAATTTCTCTCCAGTTTTAGGAAACTGCTAGGAACTAGAGTGCTTTGAAAAGAAATTGATTAGCACAACTTCTTTAAAAAGAAAGGAAAACAGCTAAAAGATACACAGTATCTTTGAGCTTTTCAGGTAGTAAAGCCTGCTTAGTGTTTTATCTTAAATTAAGTTTTTAAAGCTTGCTCCTATTGCAATTTTTATATAGAGTCAAATTGGAAGGTGCAGCAGCTTGTGGAATGGAACACATAAAACTGCCTTTGCGCTTGTTTGGGCTTTTGTTTGTTTTAAAACAGCTTTATAATAATTGTTTATTACGGAGGGCAGTGACAATCCCTGTATGTGTCCCATATAGGGGACGACATTTCTCGCTTCCCAAGGTTCAATCCCCATTACTGCGGTTCCCGATATAAAAACAAACAAGAGATGGAGAGAGAAGAGGTGGATAAATTCATGTACTTAATCATAGGGATTAAGAAAGACTTCTTGGGAATGGCGGGGACTGGGATTTTGTCCTGACCTAGGAGTGGTGGCTACATTTTTCTCATACTGTTTCCAGCACAACTCATTCTAAATACAGGATGCTCAGAGACTGTCACTGCAAACATAGTTGATGTGTTAAATTGCACAAACACTTTATGATGCCCTTCACTATGAGGAGTATTTTTTTTAGTGTTAAGAACAATGTTATTTACAAGTTAATTTATACCCTAATAGTGATGAAAGAAAATGCAAGGATGTAAGGACTAAGTTTCTTTGTCAACAGTCCTTGCTGAACAGCCAGAAGATATTTAGCCAAGTATTTAGGTAAGCAAGACACACCCTCTAGTGTGATGAAAAGGAAACCAAACTTAGGAAGTATGATCTAATTTTTCAAGCCTAAACTTAGATTTAGCACTGGAAGTAATAACAGAATGATGCCATGACAGTGTGAGGGTATAGTCAGAAGTGGGACTTATGTTTTACAGCTCAGCAGTAGATTATGTCCTGGGCGAAGTTATGCAAGTTATTAAGATCTCTTAAATAATCTTAGTAGAAATTAACTTCCACAAACACAATTTATTATTTATTAACACCAGCCATGTTTGACTACTACGCAATACAGATGACTGATGTAGCTGCTTACAGATTTTGAATTACAGACCTCCAGATTGCTGTCTTTTCACTCTGTCAGGTTTAAGGGCAATGACTAGAGATAGGCCACTTTCAATCCCTTTTCATGCTCTATTCCTTTCTGTTATCCTTCAACTGTTAAGAGAGGAAGGGAAAGGAGCACTCAGTCTGTACCTAAGCCTATAATTAATCAATAGGATCAATAGGATCACAGCCACTTATTTTCAATATCAAAAATCCTACATGGTTTGCCTGTACAAAAGTTTCATTTATTGAGCATTTAATTCTCAAATTGCAACTTTAGGGACAGCAAGCTACCAAGAGAATCTAATGCCTACCTCTTAAGTTAGCAGTGCTTATTGTTTCATATATTCATGGGGTGCACAGCCAGATAACATCATTGTTAGGACAGGAAAGACAGATGTGGCCAACTAATCTACACTAATCAGTTAATAAGCCTTTGGACCTCAGAGAGAAATGGGAACATACATGGTTCAGACTGGGCACAATAACATATATAACTGTATGTCTGAGCATCAGAAATGAAAGACATAATGCTGTATACCAGAGGGTTAATCTTCTTTCTTGCTGCTTAGAAGTTCTCTGGATCCTATTTTCACTATGCACCCATGCCAAGAGTGCAGACAGTGATTCCCATGAATTTCTGCCTTTAAGACAGCACTCTCACATGATGCCTCAGCAAATATAAAAGAATATGTAATATATGCATTTATCATAGGTTCATATGCCCTTAAATACTCTCACTTATTTAAATAGTATTTACCTCATGTTCCAGAAAAGCATGTTTTCTAGGCGTAACCTTACCATTTGTTATTTTTGCTAGTTTGTGCCATTTCATTCATTATCTAACGTATGAAGAGAGTGAAGTTAAAAAAAAGTATAGTTCTTTGGATTACTGGCTTTTACATTTAGAGGCTCTTTTGTATGAGCTTCAGAACCCTGTATCTTATATCAAGAAAGAGAAGAAGGATATGGAAGGAACTATAGAAGGATTCTGAACTGCTCTTCTGTAATTTTTAAACTTACGCTATGGAGAAGTCTGGAGCGCATCTGTGTATCTGTGAGTCTGGATAGCATTACTGTTTCATGCAGCATTTCCCAACCCATATGTTTATCCCACACAGTTGCATGCAGCTATATTAATGAAACATTACTAGTGGTTATAGTTGCATTCTGATCTAAAAACCCAAGAACCACCTGTTGTGCACTTCATACAAAAAAAATAACATTGCAAGTTTTCATACAAATTCTAGCTGTAATTTATCTCATAAGACAGTATTTTCCCCTGTAAGAAATGGTAAGAGTAATCCTTTTCTTTCATATGTACATGACTTTGCCTTATTTCAGTATCATTAATTTATGGAGTGGGCATTTCATGTTTTTCTTGGCTTTTGGTATAGATGAGGTTATAGAAGTTTGAGCTGAGAGCTGTATGGTAATGGTTACTTCCTTTGTTATATAATTCTTGATCATACAACAATACAGAATGATAAAGGACTGACAGCATAAACACTGGGAAAAGCAGTAACAAACACCCTGCAAACACACGAAACAGCAAAGCTGAGCAAAAAATTCATTCTGCAAAGATTCACAAGCCACAGCGGATCTGTTTGAGCACTGTGAGACTACACACAATAGGGAGCTTTCCAGTATTAATCTGTTCTGACATTTTATAGAAACTAATTCTTGCAGACAAATAAAGGTCTAGTTTGGAACAATTTTATTCAGGCCATCAGCATCCTTCCTGATTTGATCTGACTTTCAAATAGCATATGTTTTTCTGTTTGTGGTCTTCACATCCAGCATAAAAGCAAGATAAAACTTGCAAATGCTGCATTTACAAGAAAACTAAGATATCAGGCAGGTACCATTTAAATAGATTTTCAAGGCAGGACAATCACTGGCTGAAACCCTAAAAAGAAAATGCTATTTGAAGGGGGGGTTTTGTGTGGCTTGAGTACTGGCCCTTCTGTCAGTGTTTCACTGCATTATTTTGAAGAGCAACTTTTTGCATGTGAGGAGACAGATGCTGGTGATTTAGTCAGGCAAACACACCACAGTACTTTTACTCAGCTGATATTTAATGATTTACCATTTAATGCAGTTCATCTTTCATAACCCTGGGTTCAAACAGAAACAGCTGCTATTAGGGATGCGATGGTATTGAACTTTCAACCAAAGGCACAGGAGATCTTCTTTTATAGCTCTAGCTACTGGACCCATCTGGCTCTTCACTTAAGTACTGCAAATGAGGAGACAAACACTTTGCTTCCCATCAGTGAGGTCCTGAACAGAATGCATAATTATCCAGAATAAAGGCTTTCCAGTCAAAACTAGCTGCATTATCAACATGCTCCCCAACTTTGGTGGATGAAAACAATTTAATCCATTTTACTATCTAAAGAACACTCTGATGAAGTCAGAAGCCTATAAAAAAGGAATCATACTTACTTGAAAGAATTTTTAATACCAATATCCCCAAGTCTGATCATGAGGAAACTGGGTCAGTGTTTCTAAAACAGTTTCTTGTGGAAATGAAAGATTAATTTTTGATTTACCTCCATTTTGAAGCAGGAAGGGGGAGAGAGGAAAGGGAGAGTTTGTAGGCTTGTAGGATGCAGTGGAAGCTGATGTATGGTCTCTTTATAGGAGTAGACTTACATTATTGCGGCAGGATGCTTGCTCTTCCCCAGCGCCCCAGCTCCCAGCGCTTTAACTGAAGTAGTATTCCCCTCTTCTACCAATTTAAATGAAATGCAAGCCTTTAGAGGCGCTTTCAATTTTTCTTTCCATCACTTTGAAGGAGAAAGCCTGGAAGTGCTAGAAATGTTATCAAACAGGTTGCTTTAAAAAGACCTTTGAAATAAAAAAATGCTTTCCTAATGCAATAATCTTCTATTTTCATTTTTGTTCTTGTAGAGATCTGTCAGAAAGTAGATTATAGCAGAACTACATTTACCTCCAATTGCTACCAACATCTGTAAATTAGGATTTGCAAGAAAAGAACTAGATTATGGACTTTCATTACAATTACAGGGCTATGGAACAACAACTGTTGCCTAGTTATGATTATAGCTAATCCTTTCATTGCCCACAGTGGACCAAAGAAATTTTCATATCTTAACTGTTAAAGCAGGTGTCTTTTGTTATCAGTAGCTTTTAAAGCAGAGGTATCCAAGCACAATGCAATTTTAAAGTACAGGAATCTATGTCAGGTTTTACATGCAATTTCACTTCTTTTTGGTTTCTCTCCATACCTAAGAATAGGAACTCACTTTATAATTATTACAGGGTTCAGTCTCAATATGAACTATAATTTTAGTGATGCCATTTTTACCATTGAACACTCTTCAGAGCATACAACAGCAAGCATTGCTAGAATTTGTGTCTAAATGCGAAAATCAGTTGTGGATGGGTTCTCCATTGCTTGTCCTACCTGATATTATTAATGCTCTAGCAGATTGGGAGAAGTGGAACTAATTGACCTCCCTTTTCCATTACTTGTCAGTTTTCAGTCCTTCCTATTTCCCCCAGAATACTAAATGTGAATTGCAGAATTTGACTCAAAGATATAAAAATTTATAAAAGATTCAGAGTTTGGCTAAATCTAATGTTTATGCTGCAATAGCAGAATATATTTTTGTAGTCTAGAGAGATTCTCAAAGACACTGCTTTATTTCCAAGTGTTGATTTCCCTTAAAAGCTAAACAGGACAATCACATACAACTCCTTGCCACACTTTATTTATTTTGTATTTCCTGAATCAGGTTATGATAAACTTGGCCACTTTCCTTCTATTTTATAAGTCTCTCCCTATCCTGTTTTCCCCTTAAACTTCATCCTTCAAACACACATACAAATGAACAATTGGGGGTCAGAAGTTTATGTTATGTTTGTAGGAATCCCTGGGAAGCTTGACTGATCGTTTTCTTTCAGAGAGATAATATCTAATAAATATTCCACTTATCACCACTTAGGAAGTGGCATTAAGCACGAAAAGGCCAGGAAAGAGGTTCTATCCAGCATCCTCCATGGTTTTTCCTCTGGTAGCTTCCAAAACTCAGTACTCTAATTAAGAAATTATGCTTCTTTGAATGCTTTATTTGGTGTGAACAGCAGATTCAACTGGATAGTTGTGGTGGAAGAGGCACTTATACATGCCAGTGTTTGTAAACAAAGACTGCAGAAGAAAGCAGACCCTCTTCTTCCTGCTGTTTCTTGGCACCCTAAGGGTCTTACACAGCCAATTCTTCTGTGCAAGATGGGCTAGAGAACAGTTTAAGTTCTGTTTTAGTTATCCTTGCCCAAAACTTTAAAACCTTTTCAGGTGATCCCTTGCTCTTGGAGAACCTCAAGTTTGGAGGCATTTGCAGGTTAGGCAGCAGAAGTTCACAGATGCCAGAAATTTTTGGCTTTTTTTTTTTTTTCTTACACATGGCAACCAGTGCTGAGAGTCCACATGGGGAACTGAGATCTTTCAGATTTCTAGTAGAGGCAATCCATGAAGTTCCTTCCAAAGGAACCGAAGCACCCTGATACCCTAAGAATTTCTAAATTCTTCTTATGGAGAAGGACTTCAAGTCCTGAATTCCCAAATCCTCCTGATGCAACAAAACACTTTCTCAGTAGGCATCTAACACTTTTGTCAAAGGGTTCTGTGAACTTTGGGTGCTTTTGTGGCTGCTTAGCTTACAGGAAATTTTGGTATCTTCCAGGTTTCTCTAGCCATTATTAAGTATATTTAAGTCATATTTTCAAAAGATTTTCAAATTAGGTACTTCTCAGCTTCATAGCTAGACTGGCCGAACAGATTTATCTCTAAGAAGTTAGTTGAAAAGGGAATGACAGCACTTGCCCTGATTGTAACAGTCATATCAGGGCTGAGGTCCAGTTACGACCTCCTCAGCAGAAAAATACAAGTTTGTACCTCTGGCAGCAACTCAAAGAAGAGTATTTAGTATCTCCTACAAAGGGAGTGAAAAAGCTGAAACTATTGGATAAGAGCAGAAAAAATATGCTACAGGGATAGAAACAGTTTTGCTTCTAAGGCCCTAGCCATTTAATTCCAGAAGATGAATCACGGTTGCAAATGCTATCTGGAAAATAGTAGCTAAGACCTGGATTACCTGTTGCCAACTAAGACATAAGTATGACCCTATCACATGATGGGTATGTGTCAGCTGTGAGAGAGCATCTAAACACTAAGTCACCTGATTTGACAGACATACCAACTGTTATCCTGTGACCAGAATTACGTATGCCATTTATCAGGATCTCCTCCCATGCACATTTTATTCACATAAGTGTGCATTCATTTATGTGATACCATCAGATCCTACAGAAGGTGGGGGAAAAGAAAGAGAACATGTCACAGGCACGCAGGCTATCAGCCTGGCTGAATAACTAACCCAGTCCACAATTTTTACCCTTTCTTTCCTGTAAACCTTCAGACAAAGAACCAGGCTGGGAGGATCTGGCAAGCCAGGCAGTCTACAATTCATAGGCCTCACCTGTGACAGAACAACTTACCTCTTAGCACACTCAAATTCCTCCTCAGACACCTTCTCATTTGCTAATGTGTTTGTTGTGTTGATTAAATAGTTTTGTAGCTATAACAGAGACACTGTCACACTCCACAACCCTGCTACACTGACACCCATGTGTGGGCAGGCAAAAATGAGTCATTCCCTACTGCATACTCAAGTCTAGTTCACTTTTCACTGACATCAGAGCATTTCTTGAACCTTTCAAGACTCTTGCACTGTATTACATTTTTTGCCAGATATATCTGCTTTAACATTGTCCAAGTCTAATGTTTCGGCCTCTGATTTATGCCTCCAACTTCTTAGGGCCTATTCCTAAGAACTATTCCTCTGTCCTTAGCAACATTCAGGACATTTCCCCACCAAATACGTATTAATACATTCACAGATTATGCTATTATTCTTTTCTCAAGAAAGCAAAATGAAATTACTAGCCCACCATACATCCTTGTAAGGCCTTTCTAGAGATTTCACCAAGCCAAACTCCTAACCCTTCAGCCAGAATACAAAACCAACCAGTTTTCATTAATATGTATGTTTTAGTAAGACTATTAAGTGATATAGTTTTGATTTTTGTAAAGTACTTAGCCTCAGAAAATTTCCCAACACACTAACACAAGCACATTCGTAAATATATATAGTATGGCTTTACCTCTTCTTAGGTTTGTCTACTGCTTCACTACCTGTTCCCTTGTTTTTCCACAATTAGATATTAAATGCAAATTGTCATAACTACTAGAATTACTTGAAAAGCAGCATGCTTTTCCATTTTTTAGGAGCCTTCATATAATCACTGCCCAAAGTATATTATCTTAAAATTTCCGTGTGTTAGGGTTCCTTCCAAATTAAATTATCCTATATGCTAAGTTTCTGCAGTATTATCAAAAGAGAATGTTTTTGATGCTACAGCTTTACTCAAAAAAAGACAAGACAGATAAAATTGTGTTTAACATCTTAACATTTGGATTTACCCTCCCCCCCAAGTAAATTTACTCTCCAATGTATTTACTAGTTTAAGTTTCTGGTACCTCTCAAGGAAGAAATTACTCTACAGTAAGATTTCTTGGAAGTAAAAAGTGAAGTAGTAGTATTAAAGGGTTTTTTTGGCAATGCCATCTCTTAAGATTGGCTATTTGGATCTTCACTCAAAAATAAAATGCGGCCTGTGATAAAAATAATCTGACATCTCAGTTTCCATACAGGATCTTAGTTCTGTTGTCATCCCCTCCAAATATTAGAATCAACCTGTGACCTCAGTAAGAAATCTATTGACATTGGAAGAGAAGGCTATCATAATTAAAATTGACTGTGGGAAAAGAAAGAAGTTTGTCCTTAATTACACTTATGCAAAGTGTTTACAGGCTGAACAGAAGTCATACTTGTCTGTTTCTTATCAGATTGTTTCTAAGGAAGAAGCTAGAAATATTTGTTTGGCAACCACTTATTTTGTAATGAGGTCAGCATGTTCATTTCAATTGCTTTTCTCCAAGTAATACTTAGTCCCACACCTTCAACTAAAGGACAAAGACTATTATTGCACGGTATTAGCAAGAAGCTTATGAAAATACAAAACAGAGGTTGCTTAACAACATAACACAATGGAAAAAGGCATTTGACAACATTGGAAGCTAAAAGGTTTTTAGATAATGTTAAGCACTGGATTACCCACAAGAGATACTCTGTAAACATAAGTAAATTACCTGGTATAGCTGTATTTGGAATAATTTTTATTTAATCTGCCACTTCTCATATGCTACCTACAGTAGATAATAACTAGCATTGTTTCACTACACTTAAGACTATCATACTTTGGGAAACCTTTGTTTTGTGAGTCTGCCTTTGTTTGATATATACAAATTCCTGTTACCAAGATCTGAGGGTGGTGTCCTTCCTCAGTGCTGGATGGACAACAACTTGCTTACCATGTGTCTTCTGACTGAGGAATGTCATTTGTGCAAAGGAAATTGAATCCAACAATTTTAATCTCTAGCTGGCAAAGTGTTACCTTGGAGATACTGCAACGTGATAAATGCATTATTGGTCAGTAGTGACTGGGTAAAAGCAATATTGTCAGGCAGGCTTTCAGATTTAATATGAATGGGAGAATGAGGAAACCAAAACCAAGTCAAAAGACTTTTTCCTTTTCTTGAACATCAGGTGTCAAACTCAATATGATGATAATACAACCTACTTTCTATTTGTGATCGAATAACAGTAATAGCTCTTCCTTTATGTAAGGTCCTTTCATCTTTTTAGATAAGTGCTTTATAGGCTTTAGATGGAGATTACTCCCTCACATCCACCTACCGCCGACATGCAGTCAGCCTCCGGGATGCCAGTGAATAGTGCCAGCAGTGCCACATAGCAGGTTCCAGAAGGGGAAGTAAAAAAAAATTAATCCAGCTGAAACTACAGGGGAACAGCAGAAAGGACAACATAATGACCCAGAATGGAACTTGGCCAAGATACCAGGCTTAACAATCATGCAAGGAGCTGAGCAACTGTTATAGTTTGGTTTCGTGTCTCATCAGCCATGGTAAATCCAGCCAAAACACCACTGCTGAGCCCTGTGCTGATGAACTGATTTAGTACTCCTTTTGCTTCTGTAAGTGGCAAGAGGTGTCATCTATTAATTTGCCAACAGCCCCAACTGCAACACCCAAGTCTCTATTGTTCTCCTTTCCAAGCCACGCACAACCCAGTTTACTTAATAGAGTATGACAAAGTCGCAAAGCAGTATGGCTAAAGAGACAGGCATTCAAGAGGATAATGATCTGTCAGCAGGGCTGTGGCAAAAGGAATTTACATGAAGATTAATCAATGTTTACAGCTCTTCTCATAAATGAGAACAAAGCGCTGTTCCTACCTGCCACCAATTCTATGATTTTCAAGAAAGAAAAAAAATAAAAAAGAAAAGGAGCATTGCTTTTTAGCTGAGCGATAGGAATATTGTTCTGTATACTCTGCAAGCCCCAGTTTTAGTAGGTATAAATTCATAGTTATTCTTTGGTGTGGGACCAGTGTTTAGTAGACACTGGCCGTATCATTTACACACCGCTTGAAGGTACTTGCATATTATGGTAAAGTTACCAGAGTTAAAAATACCCTAAAACCTCAGAAAAACACACACTATCAATTTGCCTCCATGAGCTACCACAGCTGTCATGATTCATGGTTATTTGAGAATTAAATAATCTTTTATTTCAGAGTTTCTGTAATTCAAGAAAGGAAGCAAGTGTGTCTTTTTAAGATACAGCACACAATTAGAGGTGATATGACAGAACACACAGTAAGATCTGTACAAAGTAGGATTTGAGGAACTTCTTAATAACCTGAAAACTGGAACATGAGTTAAAAAAAATCAACTTATTGATTTCTACATCATATTTACAAGAGTTAGTGTTGTGAAATATGAATTATAGCTTCCTATGCCAGTATGAGCCCTGAGCCCCAATGGGATCCATCCTAATAAGAACAAGTGGGTCAACACTGGTAGTTTCATTCAGTCATTTCCCAGTAAGGACAATAGGTTTATACTCTGTGTCTGCCTAATGGAAGTAGCCCTCACTTACACCTGTCTTTCCTGGTCACAGCACCCAGGTAGGTGGCAGTGCAGACAAAAGAGAAAACTCTTTTCTTGCTGCCATCATCCTTCCCTCCTCTTACCATAAGGGAGGCTCTGCCTCAGGGGCCCTGCACCACATACCATCCTTAGGGTGGAGCAAATCCAGAATAACTCAGTTACAGATGACAAAGTTACTGTAGATCCGCCCAACTTTCATTAAGACAGGAATCTCTCTTAGGACCAAGCCAGCATGAAATAGGACCGATTTGGCACGGGCTTAATAGGCAGATTTATAAGTAGGCAATTTCTGTTTTCTTCTCTGCCCCATGAGGTTTGCAGCGCCTGGTTAGGAAGGTGGTTTCCCATGCCTCTGGGGAATGCCGCTTGCCTGCAAGCCTCACCCGGCTGCTTCTCAAAGCAGCAGCCCCTGTACCCACCCTTCCCTGTGATAAACTCCTCAAAGAGCATTGGAGTCAGGGCAAAACAATGGCGAGTGACAGTGACTGAACTGTATAAACATGTTGACAACTGATTAAGCAAAAATAAAACAAGACTTAAATAGCTCTTCTGCATAATTCCTGATTTGCATAACCAAAAGGGTGGCAACACTCCAGCCACCGTTCTTTTCCTGCAGCAGGCAGAATTATTCAGTTCAGAGTGCTCCTTTGCCAACGGGAATTTCAAAACTCTGCAGGGCACAAGAGAACCTCGGCAGCCGCTCAGGCTCACAGCTGGCCACCGAGACAGCAAAGCCTCCCACCATGGTCACAGAGGGGCAGCAGGGTTTTGTTGAAGCTGCTCCTCAGCAGACTCACAGGAGCACAAGCAGGTTAAAGGCCACAACAACAGGCAGCGGAGACACCACATATTATAGACCCAGTCAGGAGACAAACTGCAGTGCACCAACCGCGGTCAGCACTTCATCTATGAAATTACCTCAGCTAAAGGAAGAAGGCATCCCAAGGTGTAATAAAGCAAAAACGGATGTCTCTTGCTAGACAAAACTCAGTGAACCACTAACCTTGAACAGAGAGGTCACTGAGATTATCTAATACTATACTGTGGTCTCTAGCGCACCTCTAAATTTTGGGCAATAATTGCCAGCTCTGTTCTGACAAAACCAAACAAACCTGGGGAGTATTTAATCATTTTGCTTCCACTATGTACTGGTCTGGGCTGTGCTTCTCTGCAGTCTTTAGCATCTCCCACACTCTTTAGTGAAATCTTGCCCCCAGGTGCTCAGCTGTCCACAGGGAGCTTTGCTTTGCTGAGGGTTTGGCTGTTATAAATCTGCAAATGTTTTGGGGGTTTTGTTGTTGGATTATTTTTTATTTTTTGCAATTTCAAAATGATCTGATATGGCAATTAATGTTCCCTTAAATTAACAACAAACCAATGCCAGCAAGGGAAATATTGTGGCATTACCACAGCTGGTAGAAACTCTTGTGAAGCTGGGAGTGTTGCAGACTGCTTACAAATCCATCAGGTTGCATCTATGCAGAGGTTATTCTGATGCTTCTTTGAAAACAGAATTTGAACTCTGTTTACATATAGGTCCAAATAAGCTCAGCTGATATATGACCATTTTTTTCAGGGGGTGTAGATGCATGCACTGTTTGGCCAAGCTTTATTTAAAGCTGCTTGAAACTGCTTAGGAAAACTTAATAGGAACTTAATTTAAGAGCTTCATAGAAAACTACTGTTAGATTGGTGATCCCATTTCCTAAAGGTAGTTGGAAAACTTTCCTGCTAATACAGTAGAATGTTTCAGCTCCACAAAATAAGTTTAGAACAGGCCAGTTCCTGCTATTTCTACCATGGCCACTACAGCAGAAGAGTTTTGCAAAATCACAGCAACATAACTGTCTTGACTGTATCCTGTTCTCATTAATCCAGTTGTCCTTGACAATAAATGAAGGATTTAAAAATACTTTTTGTTCAGAGAGGATCTTGCTTTTGCGCAGATTTTCAAGACCTCTTTTACTTGAAGAAAAGGGAGCTAGGTTGAGTTTTCTTTTTCAGCCAGAGGCAATCTATAGTAGTATTCCTCTTCTTTTCGTTTTCTGAGAGCTGAAATGAAACAGTTTTGAATAGAGATTGCCTCCTCCCCATGCCGACTGCACTGAAGCCATATACTATAACAAAGTCAAAAATATTATTGGACTATTAACTCTCAATCTGTTCAGGCTGCTTTTCTTTCAGCTGGTTTCTGCATTTTTAGGATTTCTACTAAATTTTAGGATCAGGTCAGTTGTATTCAAAGTGCTGAGGTTTA
The DNA here is from genome assembly GCA_013399435.1 of Arenaria interpres. NCBI lineage: Eukaryota > Metazoa > Chordata > Aves > Charadriiformes > Scolopacidae > Arenaria > Arenaria interpres. The sequence goes on from VXAK01026436.1 coordinate 54,067, forward strand.
TTGGCCTTTTTTATAGTGGCTTATGTTCTCCTTTCCCTGTATACACACTCTTGCACCCTAGTCTCCAGCAGCTATCTGTTGTCACAAATGGCTGTCTATCCCCAGTCCTTGGGCAATGAGCTTCACGAAACCAACTCTAGATTTATATTGCTGAATGTTTTTGCCTCCTCCTTTCCCCCAGAAGCTCTTAGCACAGTTTGCACTGCATCTTCACTAACTAGCTGGTTGTCTCTACTGTCAGCATTAAACCCTCAAAGCACCTGTGCCCCTGGCACTTTCCATATTTCCCTTGGCTACTAATTTCTGAGCAAGGATTCCCTGGTGGGGTATCACTTCTTTTGTTTGTTACCCCACCTCAGCTGTCCTACATGAAGAGCCTGGACTTCCTTGAAAACTAGAAACAGAGACACGCCTACTGCTCTTGAGGTCAGCATGGGTCCCACCATATGCAAGAAGGGGTAATAACAGCATAGAAAACAGCGTTTGGATGCCTGTGGGCCTATTATATGTCTCCCCCGAGCCACCCCATTCAGTAGGTTGGTGTCTCATCCCTTACTGCTGCTACCCCAATTTGTGAAAATCTATGTCCTCTTGGATTTCAAACTGTGTCATGCCTTACCCCCTCTCCTCTCCTCCCCCCACCCCCCCCCAGCAATGAAAGCCAACAACTCTCAAAAGGAAATGGAGTGGGAAGCAAAGAAGAGGTGGAGGGAGAGAGGCAATGGCTGATGGAGTTCCTTAGGACTTCCTGCACCCTAATCTTGAAAGCTTCCAGGTTCCCAGAGGATTCTCTCACTCTACTTCTATGGTTTGGTGTCAATTCTTAGCCCAGCTGAGAAAATGAATGTCAAACCCTCTGAAGTAATTAAAATAAACCAATGAGTTAATGGTAGTGGTGATTCACAACTGGGGCAATGAAGATGCATCCAACAGAGCCATGAAATATATCCAAGATTTCCTGTTAAAAGTGCATGGATGACCAGTATTTCTGATGGAAGAAAAAGACAAACTGATGATCCAAAGAATTGAGGCAAATTATTTTAAGTATCAAGATAGAACTCCACCAAGTGTTTTTATCAGTGGTCTGTCAGTTTCTGAAGGATGGCCACTAACAATAAGAGCAGAGCCTGAGACAAGAAATAAGGCAAAACCCAGTAATATTAACAATGGATGTATGGTTGTGCATTTCCACATCAATGTAAGTACATGCATATGCAGTCACAAAACCCAATGCAATAAAGTCCTGCATTTAGCACAGCTACCTAGTGACAAGTTTTTTTCCAGATTTCTTAGGTAAATGCACATGCACCCCCACTTAGGTTTTTTTTTTTTCATTTAATTAGCTCAAAGTCTTTGGAGCCATGCTTTCTTATTTCTAGTATCCAAATGTGGGAAAGAAGCTGACAGCAGATCTTTAACAGCCAAATAAGTATCACCAATATAAATTAGAAGATTTCCATGTTCTTTTAAAAGCAGAATTATTAGAGGAATATTATTTTGACTTCTTTTAAGGAAAAAAAAACCCTAAAACCATGGAAATGGCTGTTTATTGTTGAGCGAAGTGAATATCTAATTTGGACTGGAAATAGAAAATTACTATTTCTCTATTTCTGAAAAAATTATCAGAGATGAGAAAATGAAATAATTGGAAATTTTTGATTTGCTAAGAAATACCCCTTCTGTCATATAGACACCAACTTATTTTCTCTGTTTAGATATCCACAAACACTTATTCCATTCTTGGATCTTACTTTGGCTGAAGAAGATATATGATCCATAACATAATTTGTTGTGGCTTGACATATCACATAGATGAATACTTTGATCTGCATTAGCTAACCCTGGAACACATTATTGAAAGTTACTGCTGACTTTGATATTCTGCCTTTATATCTTCACCAAAGCTAGCACTGGCTTGAAGCTATTCATAGAATGCCCTTGGATAATGTGATAGATTGTACATGAATTCAGCCTATAATCATTTTGGAGGCAGTAATGACAAAAGAAGACTGTCCAGATCCTGGACTAGTAATGGCTTCTTTTTTTTTTTTTATTAAAGAAAACTGGTATCCAGTGTTCATTTTCTTGCTGCTAAAATAGCCACGGAATAAATCACACAAAGCTGCTGTCTAGTTGGATCTCTAGCAGTATGCATTTACTGACCAGACAGAAAAATCTGAATTCAAGTACACTCTAGTCCCATTAGTTAAACTCTCAATAAAGTAGTAAAATGCAACTACAATTTTGTCAATAACTTAAGGAATACTATATCATTATTAATAAAATGTCTTCATATTTATCCAAACGAGAAACTGAAGATACAGATCCTGATATGTTATTCCTTACAGCTGTTAACACCAGTACAAAGGCTTTCAGCCATTTTTGAGCTACATCTTTTAGGAGAGGCAGCCCAGTGAGAAAGGAGAGAAGGAGACTTTTGTAAGACATGTCTTACAAAAAGCTGGTCATATTTTCCTAATACAGAACTAAATTAGCTCCCTTAAATTTACAGCAACTCTTGAGGATCTTAAAAGGAAGCTTCCCACACCTCTGTGGTGAACACATCATTACAAACATCCATCGTACCGTTAGTCTTAGACTAAGATAAGGGACAGTGCATCTTTTGTCGCACTCCAACACTGCTTTACTCTGGCAACACCAGACAGGGTTTTGTCCACAGAAAAGCTCTTTTATAAAGACAGGAAGAAATAAAATAGCCAGATCATCAAAGAGTCTATCTCCTTGTAAGAAAGAGAGAATATAAGGCAAAACTTGCACTAAATGCCGATATCAGAATATTAATCATATGCAAAATTAAGTTTAGCCAAATAACATAATAAAAAACAAAACTGTGAATCCTTTCATCTGTAGGGCAAACAAGATAAATCTAAAAAATGCCATTTGGTGAGACCATACCCTCCTAATCCATCCAGAACTAATACATTCACAGCAGACAGTGCAAGGGATAGAAAATACATGGCCTTTTTCTTCCAGATGTCTCAGAGAAGAAAATAATGAGGCACAGGAAGACAGATTTATGTTGTTTCACGAAAACAGTGTTCTCTTTCTGCCTCTCTTAAATTTGCTTTACTTCTAAGAACAAGAAAAAAAGTCACTGAAGAATTGACAAAGGCTGTTCACCAGATACACAGCATTAATCAATGAACTGGGCATAGGAATGAATTTCAAGGAATCTAATTATACTCTGACCATTTGTGCTAGTTATTTCACCTCTCTGTGCCTCAGTTTCCTTGACTGTAAGGTAGGATTAAGTCTTAGAGAGCCATTTCATGTCCAGGGAATGTAAAGTGCTATTTTATTAATGTTATAAGTGGAGAAAAGTCAGCAAGTTTTGATCTTTTAATACAAGTCTTCAGAAAAAAAAAAAAAAAGGACAATTCTCTGTTTATTTGAAAATGGCTACTTTGTACCTTTAACTTCCTAATAAAAATACAGAAGCAAAGCCTGGTTTTGATATGTGTGGTATTACAATCCCTTGTTGCTGATAGTACTTTTTAATGTTAAGAGCCTGTTGGCTAACTTATGTTTCCTCTGGGTGCGTTCCCATATTCTTCTCCTCTTTGGGAGGCAGGCTCTTGTTGCTGCTCAGATATGTATCCCACATCTTGTAATCATTAATGTACTCAGGGGAAAAGGAGGGGGCAAGAGGACATTGTTTCAAAGTATGTTTCTGCCCAATTCATTTTGGCTTAATTTGCAGACCAAAGCAGAGCTCTATAGAAGCACGTCCTTCCTCAATCATTTATCACGCTCGCCCTCCCCTCCGTCCCCACTACTGAGCCGAGTTACTAAGCAGTAATAATGCAGCTTTGGATAGATTAGAACATAATTTCTCTGCTCATTTTTACCCTCATTTTGTTTAGATTTGGAAACTTTCTTAATTCTTACAAGTGTCAGTGAATTGACAACATGAAGGTAAGAGTAGAATTATTAAGTTGCTGCTTTGCATGGCAGATTAGTATTCAGAAAGAGAGAATGTACTACTATCGTCTTTCAAAAGCAGACAAGAATCTAACTCAAAGCTTCCCGGTATGAGGCAGGAGTAATACAGGGTAAAAAGGATTGCCACCCCTAGGATGATGGGATAGAATCAGTGCCAGCTAGTCCAGCCCTGGTAAGAGCAACAGAAAAAGCAGCTGTTCTCCCACATCCCCGGGACCACTTTTTCAGCGACAAGTCTGGTTTTCAAAGGCTCTGGGACAGAGAAAATAGCAGCAAGGCCTTCGCTAATTTTGCTGCCTCTGGCAATCTTCTGCCCTAAGCAACCACATACTCCGTCTTTATGGCTCTGGCCCTATAGTAGCAACATTGGGAAGGGCTGGGAACATGCCTGGTTAAGATTTTCAAGGCTGGTGCTCAAATGCATGACAGGAAAGCTTCAGAAAAGAGCAGGGCTACCAGAACTAGGGCACTAAACCAGACAGACCTTTTGGTGTCTCATACTTCAGAGCTATGAGGGCAGCTCCTGTGCCAATAGTATTAATCTGTTGTGTGTCCCTCCCCCTGCTCTGTTTACTCTGGATGACATGTATATGCTTGTAAATAGCTGCATCCCTCTCATTAGGCAAAGACTGTCTAGCAATGGGGTTGAAAATATGAAGAAATTATACTTTCAAGAAGACCAGCTCTCCCCTCCCTCCAAAACCAATGCACTGCAAAGGTCTACTGTAAAAGTTCTTGTTGAACTGGACCTCTGTGCTCGTTTGCTAATAAATAGGCTTGTTTTATTTTCCCTTGTATGATGTGTTTACTCCAGTAACATGAAATATAATCAATAAATAAACCAGAGGGAAAAATTACAGTCCTTTAGATTAAACCAGGAAGATTTTACTGATTGCTTGTACACTGTGCACTGTGTCATAGAAAACAGGCAACTACCTTCAGAAAAAGTCTATTCTGAATATGTAGTTATTAAAACTGATATTATTTGCCTGTGCATTTTACTACCTGAGTGAATTTTAGAATGACTGACAATCAATCTAACCCCAGCAGGCCTTTAGAAACTATAACTGCATGCTTCCCATAAAATGTCTTGAATAGTTTCCCATAAGGAAGAACTAATGTTTCTGATAAAAATCATAGCAATTATAAAGACAACAGGTTTACGTTTCTTCAAATATGATCTGAACTCCTGATAATTTGAGGAATCTCCCTCTCTATTTTTGTGTTCACAGTTTGTGCCAGATCCTCACTGTGTACAGAAACTTGCTAGTGTTGGACTGTGCTTATTCCAAACTCAGAGAGAAATCAATAGCTTTGTGGAACTGCACGCTATTACCCATTTTAGCTACTCCCAGTACAAAACACTAGCTGACACTGTCTGGTACAACTAACATAGTAGACAGCTGCCCAATCTCCCTGTTCCTTTTTCCCCGTTATGCTACACCTATCTGTACATCATCAAGTCTTTTTGGACTTGTAATAAGATTTGTGCCAGACTATGTTTCTTGGCTTTAATGGTTAGCTTCCTTTCCAGAATATTCATGCTGCTTTACACATACTTTTATTACTGACATCATGAGAATACATCTCTACTATGTTTAAATTTGGGTGTTAACTTGATTTTGCTTCTTCCATATGTGGGTGATGTGACACTCTAAGAAAGCAAATTAAGAAGCTGTTACCTGCTTGAACCTTTCCCCCTGCCCTTTCACAGGGGAAGTGATAATCATCTGACACAGCAGGCAGCCTCCAGCCAGGATAGTTTTCCAGAAATCTGAGTTTCCATATATTTGAATCATATTGTTAACACAATCGTATTGACTTTGCATTTTATTACACGATTAAAGTACTACCAAACACAAAAATAGTGCCCCCCCCAGCCCTCCTTTGAGTCTCACTTAGACATGCTAATAAGCAAGTTTTTAGAAGTAACCATTAACAATTGCAGGTTCTTTCTGAGATCTCTCTCATCAGGACTGAGTAACATCCATTTCCAAATGTCAAACAAGAAAGACATAGGGTGGTCCCTATTAATCAGAGCACATTTAAAATTATTACTGTTGCTCCCTATAAGCTTCTCGCACTTTGGAAGTTTCTAAAAAAATGGTAGGAAATAAGCAGTATCTTGTATAAATCCACATTTTACTGAGCGAATCCAGATGAGGACTCAGACATTCAAACACAAGATCCCGGTGTTCTCAATGAGCCATATGGGAAGGCTTGTTTAGTTTATTTCCATTCAACGCTCTCTCCACACAGCCTGAGGATCCCACTACATTTCCCTAGACTGGTAAGAAGGAATTGGGTTCAGCTCCCAGAATGAGCCTTTTATCTATTACATACCGCAACCGGAAGAGTCCAACCTGTATATTCCCCAGACCATATGATTTATGGGATCAAGCCTGGATCAGCCAGTGGAAGACCAAACTCCCAGTTTCCTGCAAGAGAAGACTATCTATTCCACACAATCAGAATTTATTAAAAGGAGATATTTTTCTTACTGTCCTTTGAAGAGCTACTCCATGACCATTAAGGACACAGACAATCAGCTGTTATAGGTAAAAAAAGGTATTTCAAAGGCCATGATTTGACTACATGAAATTCTCAGCAGCAAAAACGGTTTAAGTTTTCTGTCATCCTTTTATTAACCTTTCCCTTCTCCAGCTCTCTATTGTAAGAAAATCCTGTCAAAAAAATCTAGATCAGTTCCCAGGTTCAATTCCCTCATGCTGATACTGGTACAGCTGAGAGCGGAAACTGCAAGGGCATAAACAGACAGCAGAGAATAGCTAAAAGCAGTTTACACTGCTATTGACTCCAAAGATTTTACATTAAAGTACAGCCTAAATTTAACTTCTTATCCTAGCTTTAATCTGAAGCAGCCACCTTTCTTGTGTATGCAAAATTACTCGGGAAATGTCAAAGATTGAATTTACTCCCAGAGAACTGTCGAACTCTCTAGTTGTCTCTGGGAAGAAGACCTGTAAGAGTAGCCCTTTTGATAATGCCTTTACACTTCTTTCTCCAGTAAATTGTGGCAGAGAACATATGAAAACAAGAAATACTGTTTAAAAGGAATGCAAATTCTTCCCATACACCTGAAATTAATAAGCAAGTACTAGATTGAGACTTGGAATAATTCTGCTCTGCCCTGCATTAATACTCAGGTTTTTCCTTTTACATGCATCACCTACCTGATTCCTCAAACTCAGCCAAGAATTTCAGCAATTTGTCAATTTATGGGAAGGAAAATAATTTCACAGCAAGGTATAATATGAAATATTAATACCAAATATCAGTATTATGATGAAAATAGCTTATTTGAAGATTGGTATTATGTTCATTATACATCATATAGGCTATTTATGATGGGGTAGCTAAGGACTGTGGAGTAACACGTAGGAATAAGGGATTAGAAGCAGGATCCCAAACACAAAATGGGTTATTATAGGACTGAATGTGTGTGGTTTACAGGTTATTGGCTGCAGTATAATTTAAGAATAAACTGAGCCAGTACTAGCTGTGCTATGTCCCAGTCTTTCTTTACCAAAAAAAGACTACTTGGAACCCACTTTGGATTTAAACAAATTGAAATTTGCACCCATTTGAGATCTTGTCACAGAGCCAGAAAACATGTCAGAGCAGCATGTAATCTTGGAGGTGTTATAGTCAGTTAATATTGATCACAAGAGACAAGACAGCTCATCATACATGTTAATGGAAAACATGGGAGTCACAGTTCAAAGAACCATGTTTGAAAGGACAATATTAGATAATCCTTCCTAGCTATAATTAGTGTACTGAATCTCAGTTAAATCAGCTTCCTCACCAGGTAGGCAACTCGCCTCTTTCCCCTTGCCGCCCTCTGCCCCCCTCAGTAAAAAAAAACAAAAACAAAACAAAACAAATAAAAAAATACCATGCAGAAGAATTCCTATCTAAATTCACAAATCCTGCAGCTTTAGAAGATCTTCATGATTTCATTCTTCTTTGTATTACAAACTCAAAGGCAGAACTAATAAAAAGAAATCAAACAAGATGATGCTATCTGTTCCCCACTGAACTTCGAAGTACTTCAGCGCAACCACAGACCCACATCGCATTACTGGGCATGGCTTCTCAAATAACAGACTCCTTCAGGGAAGACAGAATAAGTCTTCTGTTGCAAATTTACCTCCTGCTTATTTAATGCAGATTGCTAAACCCAAATATGCCACTTTTTGGAATGTGGTATTAGTTCTGAAATGCCACTCTAATATAGATAATTCTTTCTTGCCTCCTTGAGGGTTTATCTGCCAGGCTAGACACTTTGTTAGCATTAAGTTGGTCTTCTGGCATTTGTGAGTGGAAGTGGTGAAAATAGATGAGACCAGGTTGAAGAACAACCCTAGGGGAGCAAAATATTATTGGATGGCATGTGAAAACTCAATTAAATTTATGCCCAATCATTTTCAGCATATGGAAAGAAAATCCATAGCCAAATGTGTGAACTCCAGTTCTCTAGAACTATCAAACTTCTGTCTTAGCCATGATTCCTTTCTGGGTACTATGAATCCTCAATTCCCCTACCCCCAAGAGAAACCAGATAGTACAAGTCCAGAGATAATGACTGAAGTGAGCATACAAATAATGTATTTTGTACATTATAACAATGTACAAATTATGATAAATTGGTTCAGGGCTACTGTCATGGCTTAGATTTTAACATTGTCAATTAAGCAACTAGGTAGAAGCATATAGATCTAAAATAGAATAGCAATCATACTTATGTCTGCCAAATAAGGACTGTTTACTTTATATGTAATATTGGGAGATACTACTCTTATTGTGTATTGAAATATTCAATAGTATGTTGGTTTACCTTTGGGTTGATTTTGTAGTAAGACCTGAAATTTTTTCCATGAAACCAAAATAATTTTGCTATAATACCTTGACTTGCAATACTGTCCTGGCAGTCAAACTCTGTCAATTTAGAGATGACAGTATTAAAATATTGCATGTATTTTTCCTGTATCTATGCACAGAACCTTAAAGCCAGCAGTTATTTACAAAAGCAAAATAATAGCTCTAGAAGCTATCCATTTTCATACTAATAACTGTACTTAATATGATATTATGTTGTATTTGGAAATTTGTGATAGAAATGTACTTTCTACTGAGTTAGAAAGAGGCTATTAACTGACTTTATTTGTAAAAAATCTGGTATCTAGGAAGAAAATAAAATATTCTCTTACTCAGGTGTCATGAATGCCTTTTAAAAAGCCTGGAAAAATAACCCTCTACTGAATTTTTGAAAAAAGTTGTTTGTTTTTTTGTTGTTTGGTTTTTTTTAAATATACCTTGATTTCTACATTCAGTTCAACTTTGTAAAAATCATTTTCCAATTATTAAAAGCACTATGGAAAGTTATTTCCAAAAGTTATACCTGTTTATATTACAAGGACAGATCCAAGTTTCTAAACAACATCTGAATTAAAATCTTGCCTTAATTGCTCTTCTAAAAGAGAAATTAACTACAGTGTTAAATTCCAACTTTTAGGAATCTGAACCAAGAGAATAGCTACTTGACATTAAGTTTGTCCATCTGACAAAGCACACCTAACCCCTTCCACGAGAATATCAAGAGCTAACCAGGCCCCTGTCTCTCAGTCTTTTTCAGCCCAGATTTTTGGGCAAAAGGCACACATGGAGCTACAAGGAAATCAGACCATGTGCATGTATGGCACCTCTGAAAATTAAGAAAGTCTTTGAGAAAGTTGATCTTAATCTTTTATGGGCTCTTTTTACGAAATCAATAAATGGCAAAAACTGCACTTCTACTGCAAGCGCTGAAGCACCTATAAATCATGATTAGAAGCATCATTTTACTGTAATCACATAACCAATATGAGAGCCTCATTAATATTTTGATGATGTCATTGCTATTTCTGATTCTTGGTGAAACAGGTGGCAAAGAAGTATTGTTATAAAATAAGTTAAATTCTTCTAGAGCTTAAGGCACTGGATGCATAACACTTGTTGCCAATGCAGAGCTCTTCCTGTGGGTGATGCTTCCCAAGCCTTATGCTGATCCCAGGTTAATGCCACCCCACCAAAGGAGTTGAGGTAGCACCACTCATGGGTGCTCCTCATGGCTGCGCTGAATTTTAAGGGCAGCAGGACATGGTTTGGAGACACACAGAAAGCCTGAAGAGCTGAGAACCAACCCATTGTTCAAGTCATTGGGATGTATGAATGAAAAAAACAAAAACACAAGAGCAACAAAAATCAAAGCACTTCACTGAAACCCAGGACTGTTTCCCCTCTCAAGAGCAGTTTTAAGGAAAGTTTTCGGTTTAGTTTAATAAAAAGCTGGTTTTAGCTATTTAAACTGAATAGTATCTGAAGGCCTTAATCTCATCTACAATAATTTAAGACTATTTGGATTCTGAAAAACCTTTGTATATCATAAGGAACCATACTGATTCATTCTGAATGACACAGATGGTACCTGATAAAAACTTTATTATAAAAGAAGTTCTAGATGTTTTCAAGTAATAGTGTCTTTAGTAGGTGGAGCCATATGAGAAATTGGATAAAGATAACTTTCAATTCCAGTCTCTGTTAGCACCTCCTTTTCAGCTTTAAGTGTGGATTGTGTTGGTTTTTTCCCCCCTTGTATTTCTTTTTTATTGTTTCCCTCCCCTCCTTATGGACAGAATTAGTTCTGTAGGCTGAATGACAAAACGTGGGAATTGTTGATTCAGTTTGAAAGGAGAGTGACTTCACTTTTTAAAACATACAAAGAAAATGCAGTTTTAAGATAGAGCACAGGGAGCAAAATTATAGTTAATAAAAACACAATACTATTTAAGACCTTCAAAGGTTTCTATAAAATAGCTATTGTCATTTAAAAAAATTTTTTTTGAAAGACTTTTGTGTGGCACAACATTGCTGTAGCGATCAATTTTAAACAGCTTTACCTGTAAACTACAGATCAAATTTCTCCAAGAAAGTGTTCTTTTGAAAAAGAAAATAAAATCCCAAGTTACTTAACAAGATTTGAGCAAGGAGGTTACTATCAAAAGTTACAGAAACAGTCCATTTTTGTAGGAAATTGATAGCAGTAACTTCAGTCTACTTAGCGTGCAACAGTATTCTAATGAATAGTTACACTATGAAAGTCTGTGTCACAGATAATACGGGCAAAAAACATCACTCAGAGAAGACTGAGGTATTTTTCCTTAAAGATGATTTTTTTAAAAACAGAACAGCAATAGAAAAGCCTGGCCTAATGGCTTAAGCTTTAACAAAATGGCATGTCCCCCCACTCTGTAATTTTTGGTAATGTGCCAAGGGACAACTTCTATCACACAACTTGCAGTCCAAAAAAAGATAGACATCACTTGAAGTCATATATTCTAGCAGTCAACTAAATATATGGAAATATTATTAAGTTAAAGATTTTTTTGTTGTTTCTGGCAGGTGTTGTATAAGTGGTGCCTAAACCACTTTGTTTCATCACAGAATAAAGGAAGCTATGTATTTCTTTTCTTGTCAGGTGAAAAGTACAGCTAATATTGAGAGTAATTTCTTAGTAACAACTGGGGTGCAGAAGATGATGTGTAACCAATGACACCCCCATTTCAGGGAAATCATCACACATGCCACTAGCTCTGCAAGTCTGGACAAGCTTCTTCCAGTCACCACTGTCATAACAGCAAAGGTTAAAAAGGGATGGAAGAAGTATAAAATACATAATTCCAATATGAAGCCTGGTCCAGTCCTTCCTGCATGATTATATACTCTGCACATGAATTATACACATTGTAGTGATGCTTTAATGTATTTTTTCTTCCATGCACTTTCTCTAACAGTTCCCACCTCCCTCCAGTCTCTACCCTTTACTGGAAATAAAAATCAATTTAATCTCCCTATGCCCTTCTCTTGGAGAAAAGCACACATTCACCCCTCCTTCCCTGACCTTCTCCCCCCCTGCTTCATACCCAAACACAAAAAAACTCTAAGCATATGGCTTTTCAGATGAACTGACACTTTAAAATAAGCTTATCCATGGAGGAAAACTGCTTTCAGGGCTAGAACAATAGTCCCAGTATAGTGATGGATATATTCTGCCAGACAGAAGATACATTTGAATGCTTCGTAGAAAAAAATGTTTAATCCCAAATGGATACAAGATTCAGGTAACCAAACAATTTGCTAGTCTCAAGAACTGCTGCATTTGACACGGGAGGTGGCACATTTCGCTTTCCCTCCATCTGTGACCTTTATATGAAGGTGCAACGTAAGTGCTATAAAAAGATTTAGTTGAATGCATTAATGCCTTCTTTTGAAGTCTGCCATAATCTTTTTATTTACTCTTTAAAATAAAAAAAACCCGATGGCAATCAATCTATCAGGAAGTAAATGATGATCTGGAAGTAGCTAGTGAAATAAATACTATTGTTGCTTTGAAACATCTGGCGTCTTAACTGAGAAGCCTTTTCCTTTGTGAACCTTCGGTTTAGCATCTCATTCTGCAAAGAATGAATACTAGCTGCAAACTTTTAAATCATTATTCCACATTGTGGCTTTTTACATTCCCAAAAGTTGGTAGTGCAATTATTCTTGGTCTCAAAATACACAACTATGGCAAAGAGCTAAATTAAATTTACTCTTGTTTTTTTCTTGTGAACTTTCTGTATGTACAACATTTATATTTTAAAGTGACTCTATGTTAATTCTCCTGAAGGGGGAGGAAAAAAAAAAAAAATGTGTGAGAGGCTCATATGTTTGTTGCTATTGTGCTTGAGAACCAAACCTCTACCACTACAGCTCTCCCCGTGCAGCAGTGCTGACAGTACCAACTGTTATTCCAATAACTACTGCTGCAATAAAGCCATTTCTCCAAATTAGAGGATGCTTACATGGCAGAATGATCCTTTTCTCTTGCTCTCCAGCATCAGGAACCCCCCACAGCAACTACAGATCTGGCCTGGCAATGGTATTGCTGAGCACTGAGAAAGACTCCTTCAAAGTTCTACATTTGCAGCTCACTGCTCAAGTCCAGCAAATCATTACTTGTGCAAAGAAGTATCAAAATATATTAAAGAAATCTGTATTATTAAGTACTATTTTTATTAAGTTTCAATTTCTCTTCAAAATAATACTAAGTGACACTTATGAGAGAATCATATCGCAAATATAACAAGAATTCCTGTACCTTCCCTCCTCAGTCATCTTGGAACAAATCACAATACAAACAATTACAGACTCCTTAAAGAGATGGCACAGTTTAGCAGAGAATTGTGAATAAGGAAATCGACTCTAACTAGAGTAGAAAAATAACTCCAATCCAGCAGAATGCAGCAAAATGTGCATAATTAAGGTGTATGATTTCTACCTAGCTTCAAATGTTGAAATCAGCAAGACTTTTGAACATACATAGATTTATGTAATTTCAGAGCTTCAGGGTTCACATTTAATGCTTCGACTACATTCATTGGACTCTTGGATCAGTCTTTTTGCACTGTCCCTACGTATATAGCTCCAAGAGCAGCAGGGAGACTGTGCTGCCGGGAACAGCATTGCCAGGCCTCTCCTCAGCACTCACAGGTGAGACACATACTTTGGGCAAATAGACATTCCCCAAACAATTGCTGGTCAGAGACATCAAAGACAGGTAGGTACCTGTATTCTGCAAACTTTACCCTTTGCCTGTTGAAAACCAGCAGTGAGACTTTTTACAGACCATCCCTCAAGTTTTCTCCAATACTGAAGTCCTTCATGTCATCCCAAAATGAAGTATTTCCAACCAGAAGGGACCATGAGGTTGAGCAGCTGAGACAGTTTCAACACAAGGATGTTTGTTGTGGGAGCAAATAATTGCACACACTACCTCTACTTTTATACAGCTAGAGTCCAAACTAACTGCAGTATTCCTGTGGGCTGGGCCAAATCTGGTCCCAGGTTTGCCACAGTAATTATTAGGTGATCATTCTTACCTTCTGCTGTAATCACCAGGCTCGCAATATATTGGTAATTTCTGGGTACTCTTATAGCCATGCACTGTGTGTTTTTACAAGATATATAGTACTAGGCTTACAGACTGAATGCTTTTTATTGACATTTTTCTGTTATTTATTCATTTTTCCTTGATGATGCAAGGCATAATTCTATCATTTGATATTTTATGGACAATATATACGATGCATTTTTTCTTTACACAGAACTATTAACCCAAACATACAAGGGGTAGGAAAATCATAGTCCTAAACACTATAGAATTTAGCGTTCTTGAAGGCTGACTCATTGCCAAAGAAATGATTATCTCAAGCTTAAATGCCAAAAAAAGACAGCATTGAGGCCAAAGACCCTTTATGACAATAATGTCCTGACACCACATCAGCTCAAGCATCAGTGAATGTTAAACATAATTATTTAAGTATCCATGTAAATATAATGATATTACAATATCTGAAGAGAAAAAAATAATCAAACAATCAGTTTAAAAATACAATTTGAAACAACAGCAAAATCTACTGCTAGAGACTTTGAAAGAAAATGCAACACACTGTTACACTAAACAAGAACAAACACAGCTATACAGACTAAGAGAGATCACAGACACCAGGGATGGATTTTCCTTTGGTGTGGGGACGCGGAGGGGGAGAAGCTGTCTTTAACCGCAGCTCAGGATCACAACTAGTCATTTTATTAGCATACTAGTACCAGCAGAGACACAAAGCTTTCAGGAGGTAAAGTCATCTACCTCTAATCCCACCAAATATATATTAAAGTACCCAACAAATTATGTGATATTTGCACTGAAGAGATAATTACATTAGTATCCAACACAATTATGTGATAAGAGGGCAAATTTACTACCACTTACTGCACCCAAGCAGAGGCTCTTTGGGGCCTTTAAATATATGTTCATCTGACAAACACTGAGCTATGGGAAATCAGAAAGTGTAGTCTGTCCTTTCATTTCTGAGTTTTACAACTGAGGTGTCCTAAAGGGATTCTGTATCAAAGTTGTGTTCTGGCCACACACCATACCTGTGGATAAGCAGGGATTTGGTGAGGTGGAGAGAGAAGAGCAAGAAGTCATTAGAAGAAAGTTTTCTATCACTGGTCCTTATATATAAAGCACTACTTGTATTTAGTCCTTCATAGCTCACAAACTTCACATCCTCAACAGAGGAAATAACTACTTTGGCATTCCAGCTGTCAGACTCTCCAAAGGAGGAAGCCAACATTTTTTTCTAGCACTCCCAAGGCAATACAGATGTGAACATCCCTCCCTGAGTCGCTCTTGAAGCGTCTGTACATTGTTTTGTAAAATGAGGGCCTGCCCTGAATAAAAATCCCCTAGAAGTGTTGAATATGAGCTATCCTACATGCTTTATAAATATCAATATAGTCAGCCATATAAACTCCCTGAAAGAATATTTATCCCCGCTGAAATCAGCATAAAAGAGGTGCTCAGGCAGAATCCAGGTGCACTGTAAACTTTCAGCCAAGTGCTCTTGCCAAAGTCACATATCATGGCTACATGTGAGTCAGGAATAGAATTTGGTATTCCCCTTTTTGGTCAAAGCAGAAAAAAAATGTTGAAACAGACTTCAAGGGCCCAGCCCTATCAGTCCACCCAATACTATCATCCTATCCTGGCTTATTTCCCTGGGAACAGCACTTGTTGCCTTTTTTTTTATTAAAAATATTATGGTTCAGACTTGGTCAGCCTCAATTCTCTGTGTGCCTAGTGTTTGAAATTGTTTGGATGCTCTGAAAGGCATACAGCCCACCAGCCAGAAATACTAAGCACACAGACATAGAAGATAACTGTGTCACACACTGGGCCATAACATGTCAAACACTTGGATTGTATTCTGCATAGTTTAGTTTCCCTTCTTTCTCCAGTGTAAAATTCATCCTTTAAGCGGGTCCAAGCAGTTAAACAGTTATTATGGATTATTTGTTCCATCTTTATTCTGTTTCTCCATAGAAACACAAACTGCACTCACTCATCTTCAGAATATCTAGGGCCACAGGAGAGTCAGTCAGGTGGGGTTTTTTTACACCACAACAGGGCTGCATATTGCAACCTATTTCAACAGATGAAAATGTTTTCATTGTTTTTCATAGTGGTTGCATTCATGGGCAGCCTCTCCATGTAAACCTTATGAAGCTGGTAATATGCTGCTGATTTTTTTGTGGTTTTTTTTTTTTTAAATAGGCCACTAAATAGTAAAATTAGTCCTTAGAAAAGCTTCAATATTTCCAAATCTACTCAAAAGTAAGCTGAATCATACAAATTCCTTGATAAACACTTTATTTTTACTATTTCTGTAGAGTGTTAATACATACCATAAAAAGAATACTATGTTCAGCTAGAATTAGTGATGCAAGAATTCAAGTTATTTCAGAGAGGTTTGCACAAAAAAATTACCTATTGTAGTACCACATGAAAAGATACTGCATAACAGCAGTGTCTTTAATGATGCTGTTGGACTTTCTTCCTTCAGTAACAAAAGACTTGAGCGCCTCTAAGGGCAATTGTAACTCATCATCATTCTGATCTTGGGCAAATATGCATCTGAAAATCAAGGTAATTCCCTTTTTCTGCCACTTCAGAAATCAAAACAAGTCTAACAATCTTTTGGGGAAAAATATTTCAAATTGTGCTGCCAAAAAAGCAAGCTAGTTTTCAGCTTTCTGTAATTTGCTATATGTGAGAGCTAAAAGGTATGAAAACTGGTTTTATTGATAAGAAAGTATATGGCCTACTCTACTGCATGGAAACAAATATCCTAAAAACATTGGTGGCTTAAGTTCAGCAGCCATTTTTCATCTATAGATTTATATATCTGCCTTCACTTTTTACAATTTATCAATAGCACATTTCCACATTTCCATTTTTAAACACTGAGGGTCAAACTTTATAAATCCTTTCTTAGGCCCATCTGCCTGCTCTTTCTCTTGTTGGATTTTTTTTAATAATTATTGTTTTGTTTATGGGTTGTTTTTTTTTTTTTCCGCCTTTTCCAGGCTAAAGAGAACCCCAGCTCTAAACAACTCACCACCTACAGCAGTGTGACCCAGCCTGTGTGGTGGTAATGCAAACCTCAGGCAGCCCCTCTGGAGAGAGGGAAAACAGAGAGAAAAGGAAAATGAGGAACACAACTGATGTTAGGGAAGGGAATGATAGGGAACGGAAACCAAAACTAACGAAAGTGAGTCTCTAAACTTAAGTTTCAGTCAGGAAAAGGATCTGGGAAAAAAAAGTGCTGTCCTTCATGCAAATCCTTAGTTCTGCCACAGGGCAAGAATTAGCCAGAAAAAGCCTATTGTAGAGCTGCCTTCTGCACCTCCTCCAATGCTTTTCAGGAGAGTGTTTTAGACAGGGAAAACACCAGTGCTTCTCCTTAAACCAAGCAGATCTCCAAGCAGTTAAACTCACCTCCCTCCACTGCCAAGGCAGGTTGATTTCCCTGTGAGAGCACAGTGTCCATTTTGCGGCCTCAGGAGTAACTCCAGCTTACTCTCCTTCAAGCACTTTTCCCTGGGACATTACATCCAAAATAGGAGAGAGAAAAAAAGAAAACCCACAAAAAACTGCATAGACTCACTCATTGCCACTGAAACAGCCAAGCACCAGGCCCAAGCACAGGGGAGACTGCAACCAGCCATACCCTCGCAACACACATCCAGCACCTCAGACACAAGGGAGTGTGTGGGGTCAGGGGCAGAAATAAGTTCTGCTCCTGCCCCAGCAGCTGGACCACAGCTGCTCCTTGTTACCCCTAATTGCTCCTAATTACTGCCCCCTCTCAGCTGCTTCTATGGGGATGAGGCTTGAGAAGGAAGACTGATTTTTCAGTGGGCTCTTCAGTGCAAAATGCCTTTTGTGATTGTTCTTGGCAGATGCTGTTTATAAAATATGCTTTGCCTAAAGTCATAATCTTACCTTAAAGCCTTTTACTCTCCCTGACAAATTTATTCTAAACTGGATTGTGGTTAATACACCTCAGGTTCTCTGTGTTGCTTTGCCTTCTTGTCTCTAGGGTTGGTTTATCCTTCATATTTGCCTTTTCTAATGCAGCCACATAGTGGAAGACATCAACATTTCTTCTATAGTAATCTCGCAAATCTCTTTCCTTCGTCAGTATGCTGTACGTTTTTGTCATTTAATAGGGCTGGGGTTTTTTGTTATGTTTTGGTTTGCTGCTCTTAGACTTCATATTTTACATCATGTGCACTAAACTTTATTTTCATTCACAGGCCCACACATTTAAGAGATGCTGCTATCTCTGAAGCAGGTTGCACAGTTCCGTATTACATAAGGTTGACAGCTAGTAAAATTCAAATATTAAAATTAAGTTGTTTTTACTGCTTTGGCAAACCTACCTAGATTCCTTTTTCTGTATTTAAATAACTTACCAACAGCATAGCCTATGTTTTCATGAGTGATACAGAGACATCCGCTGCCTGAGGAGGTGAGGGGGCATGTGCAAAGCCAGCTCCACTGGCTGATGCTTAAACTTCCCATGGTATAAGCTAACTGCCACAAACCATTCAATTACATCTGATTCACAAAAGTTGTTCACTAGGAGTATGTGTATACTAGAAAAATGTAGGCCTACATTTTGTTAAACATGTAAACAAGCAATAACAATAAAGCTAGGCATGCTAACCGACACAAGGCATCGAGATTGACAGCTTGAATAAGTTTCAGACTCACACTGATACTCTGCTTTCACTCAAAACTCTGCTTCCAAACTGCTCTTTAAAGTGGAATCTCAGTCAGATTTTTTATTGCTAGATTTAAGGCAGTCACTCTCTTGACTGTGGTCTCTACTGGCACTGCTAAGAGTTTGCCAATTACTGCCAGTAATGGTGATAAACTTTTACACTGGTGCCGCTTGCTCAGTGATCCATCAAGGAATTATGAAAGTGCTTAACCTGATACACAGTAAATTAGAAAGCCCTTCTAACTTCACTGAGCATAAACGTGTGTGGGAGTCACATAAAATCCACATATTACCTGAGAATGGTCCAAAGACAGGCAACGAGCTATGTGACAATTTATAGTGACAACAGCAAGAGTTCACTTCCAAACTGTTGCTGGACAATATTTTGAATCCTGGAAAAACATCTATCCCAGCTTTAAATGTCTGCAGTACAAAAAGATACCCAAATTTAACATAGCACTTCTGGACTTAAGTAGCATTTAAGGAGTGCAGCGGGTGTCAGCTACTGCACTATTTCTGATGTGAAAGCAAAGAGACTCTTTTGTTGCTTTAACTCTTGAATTTCACACGGAGTTGGTGACCAAAGGGCTGGGCGGTTGGCTGGCTCTTTTATGTCCACAGGTGGAGCTGGGGGGAAGCCACTGGCTTTCCCCAGCCACAGCGGTTCTGCAAGGCAGCCTGGATACTCACATAGCAAAGTCCTCTCATCTCTTTCTTCTCCTGATTCCTTCTCCTGCTGTTTTCATTTTTCTTGCACATCTTTTAAATACTTCAACAGTTTATGGTATCACAGTACTTTCTTATTATCAATATTGTAAAAGGTTTAAATGGTGAGGGTCATCATGTGCAGACCTGAAAGAATGGAAATCAGAATATCCATTTTCCTTACTTTCTTACTCTCTTTTAAGATTTGTGAAACTATGGGCCACTCTTCAAGTAACAATAATGTTTGTTACAACACAAAATGAAAAGACTCCTAAAAATTGTAGTAGGACCATCCCATACTTCCAGTTGTAAAGCTTACTGTTCCTCACCTACCTAATGTGAATGGCAGTCTCAGCTGGTGACAAAAAAATATCACTATGACAAAGTCCAGTTTTAGGACTGCTGGTCTGTTCCCTCTTCTAAATTCAGTTTCTTGTCCACCTCTGTATTCATACAAAAAAGTCCAATTGCCCTAAAGAGTTGAGCTGCTAAAAGAATAAGGAGAGATAAAGAGATGGTCTCTAGATCATCATGTTGCCATTTTGAAAGTCGTTTATGGATTTTGATAGACAAAATACACAGGGAAAAATCATAATTGAAGATTGAAGTCTGATGGAGTGTTTTCATTTGGTTCTTTGTGATCCAGAGAGCTTTCCATTCTTTTTCTCTTTCTTATTTGAAGTGTCAACCCTGTCCAGAATGGGCTCTGGGACCTCAAGGGACTTACATCATGATGTGACAAGTTCCGCATTCAATTAAAAAGTTGCATTGACACGTGCAATCCTGCTATGAGTGAAAATGTAGATTTAACAGTAAATAAGAAAATGTGTTTAGTGTTGTAGGAGATTCTCTCTTTTTATCAGCTGTTTGGGACATTGAAGATGACTGTGAAAAGCAAGGAAAGAAAGCAAGACAAACACAAATGTTTCACAGTGCTCAAAGTCACAAGCAACTATGATGCCATATTGAAAGCATTCCAGCCAGCAACCCTTCCCCCGCCTTGTTCTCCCAGCTGCATTTTCTCTTGTGAAGGAGTAGTTTACTCTACAAGTTATCAGAAAAGCAAACAAACAAGGAAGTTTACACAAAAATCAAGGGGAATGGAATGATAGGACAATGACAGAAAACAACAAAAGCAAGGAAATAGACAGATAAATGTCAAATACACCCTCTGGACCTTTCCATTTGTTTTACAACAGGTAATTTGAAAGACTCCTCCTTCTTCACTGTCAGGATGCCTCCTGCTGTGTCAAGGTTTGAAGGCATTTGATACTACTTACTCTTAGTACCTGGTGTGGATTTCACCACTAATGGATGCATATTACAGGTGGGAGAGGACCCTTTTCACAAAACTGTTGTGGGCAGACCAGGATTTGTCTGTGGCAGGGAAGCAGGCATGTTGACCTGCTGCAAAAATCTATGATCCTGTTTTTAAGACACAATTTTGCCACGAAATTCCTGCACAGAGCTGCATAACATACTTCATCTTTTTCTACTTAAGCTCCCCATCTCCATAACAGCAAGATAATATATTTACTTGTTCTTTGTGGGTGAGATTTTCAATATCACTGAGAATTAGCTTGAAACAGAGGGTAAAATCTCTCTGGATTTCAGCAGGAGGTTATTATTTGTATGCTTTCATTTGTATGCTTGGGTTTTCCCCAACTGTCTGTCTAGATCATAAGAGCTTTGGGTTAGAGACTGTATTTCAGTATATATGTTAACCACAATTCACACAGCGGAGCTCTGATTTTCGATGGGCACTCCAAATGCTAATGAATAAAAAATAATTGACTGGGGAGTGTGGTCTACTACCTTTCAGTCAAAACATGGGGTACTTCGTTGGGTTGAATCTGCATCAAATTCAGATAATCCAGGGCATGAGCCCTGGATTCTTTTATTTGTTTCAGGCAGGAACCCACATGCAAGCATTGACCAGGCAGATTCCTCTACTCTTTTCTGAATAGTAGTGTGGAAAACGGCAACAGATTTGTGTATGAAGAAAATTAATGGGTTTGGGATGTTATTTTCAAATTGTTGTAAAGTTTGTCATAACAACACTTCTTTTATAATTTCTTTGATAGCTCAGGAATATTACTTTTCTTCTTTAGTGAAAGGGTCACACAACTATATACCGTCTCTTAAAATCAGTGAATGCATAATGGCTTCTGCTGTTCTAACAGGAGTCATTAAACAAATTCATAAATCAATGAAGCACACCGATGCATTACTTTAATTATCATTTCTGTTCAGATGGTTGGTTTATGTAATGTAATTGTTTACTATGTCTGAGTATTACACTAGAGAAGCTTGGCTGGATCTTCATTTCAAAATCTATTCTAATTTCTTAAGCGCTTTTATGAAATTAACAAACAATAGTCTATGGAGGAGACTGAAGATATTCAGCTAAAGGAAAAATACACCACCCTGCCCTTCGCTTTTGTCATTTGTTATGAGATGATTTTAAACTTTCCTGTCATTCTGTGTGTTTTCTTAGCGATGAATGCTATCCTTAGATTTGTCAATTAAACTTCCATAACAGTTTTTAGGCATTACAAAGCATTATATGTTGTTAGGCAGACAGAATTTATGAGTTGCGTAGTTGGCTTCAACAGTACCATGCTTAAGACATTAGACATGACCAAACAAAAAATGATAGACATTAATAGTACGAGGAGCACGACATTTTTCTTTGCAACACAAGGAATAATGGGTTAAGATGAAATATTATAAAATTCATTTTCTTGAAATATTATTTTTCCTAGCAGAGTGGTACAGAATAGCTAAGTGTTTAACAATCATGATTTATGCTTCTTGCAAAATCAAGGGCTTGTCTCAGAAATAATGAGATTAAAACCCCTTCAACAACTATAATTTAGATTCTTATTTATTTCTCATGTTTGTAGCTTTTGGGGTTTGTGTTTTCACTGAGAAATGAAACTCCCATAATCTGATAACCTTAGGCACTGGGGTTTTCAGAATAAAATAAAACTAAGAATATCATAAAGTCCCTGTGATGGGATTTATAAGAGCCCAATGACCTGGATGAAGTTAACTCAACCAGCAAATTAGGGCCCTGCCCAGGGTATTGTGCAGCAGGGAGTGAGGATATCCCTCGGCCAAACAGACTTCGAGAGATCTGAGTTGAAGACCAGGATTTCAGGGGAGCATAAAGGGGAGCTCTGGGCTGGAAGAAGGAGACTGAGAAAGGCTGTACACATACAGTGTAGAAAAAGGACGGTATTACATGAACAGATCACCTGGCTGAGAATGAGCTTTGCATTTATCCCTGAAGACAGTATCAGCACAAGTCTTTTGTATCCCTGTAGTCTCTCAAATTTGCTACAGTAGGACATCTGTGATTTATAGGCCTTCAAAAGTGAATGAATTGGAAAGAATCTGTGATTTCTCTTACCACATATCTTATAATCTATATATTCCTCTCATGTCCAGGCATGAGTGCATATTTCTGTCCCATGCTTTTTTGAATGAAGAGTAAAAGGTCTTTCATTTGTTTGTATTAATACAAGATGTTTAAATGAGATATGCTATCTAAGTTTCTTATTAATGTTAACATGAAGTACATGTATATATCAGATGCAGGTCCCCTGAAGTGCATATCTCCCAATATGTTGTACAATCCGTCGTGGGATCTGAAGCTAATAAGTAGGTAATAGGACCATCATATGAGCTTTGCTTATTTACAACTGTTATTAAAGTAATTCAAAAGCAGGACTGAGGACAAGAAGAATATTGCTTTATAAATGAAAAAAGGCTGCTGCACAAGATGACCAGAACAATAAAATGTCATGTTTAATTCACCTCAGGGTTAGCTCTACCAAAGTCAGTGGAGTTTCATCACAAATTATTGTGGCTTATTGTGTTCAAATTCTGTGGATCTTGCAGCTTCAGGAATGAATAGTATAGTATTAAAAAGTCAGATTTGAGAATCATAGGCAATATTTTAGAAATGGGCCACAGAAAATTACTAGCAAAGTTTTTAGAAGTAGTAAATTGTTGAGCTGTTACAACTACTGTACCCAGATGTCCTTGGTGTAACCTGCAAGTTAAATTATTTATAGTTACTATATCTTTTGGATAGTGTGATGTCTCAAAGAAAGATTTAATTTTATTAAAAAGCCCCTCGATAATAATTCAGCAATGTTAGTAATGCTTTTTTTTCCCAGGGTCTTAAAAGCTTCCACTGTTTCACATATGTAATATTTTCTCCTACTAGAAACATGCTGATTCATAGGTCGAGTTGTACTATTGTATAGGTTTGAAATCTCAAGTTAGTCTCTAAAGGCTAGAATTTGTCCTAAAGAATAACCATTAGTACAAGCTGGTATATAAACTCTCCCTTTTGAACCTCAGCAGGTCTTAACAATGTAGCAATGTGTTGAACTTCTCTATTTTCTTCCCATTGCTGAAGTGTAACTTTTGTGCTGGTCTGTATGATAAATTAGCTGAGATGCCCAAACGCATCATAGTAAGAAAAGCAGAAAGCTGACATTCTGCTATACTAACAAACTTCTACTCCAGAATGACCAGTATTGCTCAATTTCTTTGTCTACTTGAAACTTGTGAAGCAGTGTGAAGGAGTTCTTACCATTTTTACTCATTTGTGGAAATCTGTAATCAAAATCACAATCAGCTGCTGAAGTGCTATTGGTAATCTTATTTCAGAAACATATCAGCATTAGTTGTGTTTTGTTAGCATTATGAAAGGAAACTTTTCAGCAGATACGAGATGGTATATATCAACGTACTTGGGACTAAAATAAAATAATGTACCACTCGAATCCTAATGCTTCAGAAAGGGAGTTGTTTGTAGATTTAATTATGCCTGGTTTCGCTGTACATTATTCTAAATTACTGTTCCACAACAACTTTCTCTGAGAAGTATCTAGATACATTTGGGCCTCCAGAAAAATACCTGGCGTCAGTCCAGTTCTCTTTTGTCTCGATTTAAGATTGTATGGTATGTCTCTTGGCAACAGCATGGCCTTCTTTTCCCTTTCTTGTAGAGGCAACTTCAGTGAGTAGTTTTGGGAGGGATATGTTCACAAAACAGAAGGATTTCAAATTTTCTAGTGAAACACACAGCACAAGCCATCTTATGAAAGATGATGTTACAAAACAAATGAGAACAAAAAATGCACAATTAAGAGAGAACATCATCAGTATTGCACTTTCAAGTGTCTTTTCTGGTTATAAATGATTTACTGACATCAAATGTCAACAGAATCCTTTCTTAGATCCAACTTAGAAAGACAGAAAATGCTTAGGAGTTGAAAATTCATTGCAATTAGCATGAACACATTTATTCACACAATTTGACTGTCTTCAGATTAAACAGTTCACTGTTTATCCTTGGTCTTTATGTCAGTTTCTTTAGCAGAGATGGGTTTGGCTACAGCAAAATGTGACCTTGTATCATGAATCATCTACCTGGCTTTATATGCAGCAGTTGCACTAAGTTTTTCAGGGTTTTTTTGTTGTTGTTATTGTTGGTGGGTGGGCATTTGGGGTTTTGTTGTTTGTTTTGTTTTGTTTTTTAATATGGTCTTTTATTGAACATTGTGAATGTGCTCAGCCCTGTACTTTACACTGGTGAAGACTGCCCCATGGTACTTCTGTTCTTAGATTGTGCAGTTCAGGCACACAGAATTTAACCTGCTGATTTACCATGTCAGAACGGATTTTCCCTCTTCCTTTGCCCTGTCAGACTGTAGTTCTTTGTTATCTGGTAGAGGCAACTTCTTTCCTCAATGAACCAGCGACATCACCATCCTCTGCAGTGTCTCCACAGCTCGCTCTAGAGTCTAACACCAAGCCAAAGCAGAGAGAGAAGTACTCATTATCTTTATTATTACCCCAAATTATGGTTCCATCTAAATAAATAGCCATGATCCTGGAGAAGAAAATGAGAGTGTGGCCAATCCTTGGGGACTGCATTACTGAAGGAAGACTGTGCCCCTAGAATGGTGAAGTCTGTATGGCACTTGTATCACAGCTGAGAACCTACGTTTGGGGGAGTTTTCTTCAGGCTGTTTTCAAAACAGGTCCATGCCCTAAGGGCAAAGCCTGCTCTCCAGATGGAAAATAGTGAGGTAACAGGGCTTCAACTACAGACCGAACAGCCAAATGTCTTCACGAAAGATACCCTGATTTATTTATTTTTACAAGGTTTTGATTCATTTTGTTCGGGCGAAATGGCTGCTATTTCTGCCTTCGCTCAGTTTGAACATGTTTTAATAGAGGATTAGTCTCCTCAGGCAGGTGCAAGAAAGTGCTTACAGGATACGACAGTGAAAAGAACCGGCCGGTAGGGAAAAAACCTCAACATGTTGTGGTATAATGAGCCCATTTAAACAGAAGTGAATGTTTGACATTTACATTTCCCTGTCTCTTGTACAAGGCCAGAACAATGTTCTGAAAATACAGAAGTGATGGAAAATATTCTGCTTAAAAAAAACAAAATCCCTTTAATTTATTAAGCCTCCAGCCCTGACAGCTTGTCATGGGAAAACTGGGTGCGCTCCATCCCTAGAGACAACACTGCTCTCAGTTGTTCTGCAACCAGCTCTGGTCTCGCTTTGGAGAAAAGACACCTTCTCCTTTCTCAGCCAGTGGTGACACAACCAGCAGTATTTAAAAATTGACAAAAAATTAAAAGGAATGAAAAAAATGAAAGTAAAATTTATGAAAATTAGAGACTGCGGATAGGAGAATTACAAGAGAGGGAAAAAATTAATAAAGCCTATGTTATTTACCCTAACTTTCTAAAGCCATGACTAATGCATAATTTAAATATGTTTAATTAATTAATCCAGTAAATGGATACCTAGCAATTTCAAGGAGCTAGCAAATAAACTAAAATAGATTACATTATCAGAATAGGCAGAGAGCATGTCCAAAATATCACGGCTAATTTGTCTGTTAAGTAACACATCATTGTTCCACTTCAAATTCCTCCTTAGAACCTCTTTGCTCTGTTGCACCTATGAATGGTAAGGCTTATGGTTTGCAAAGAATACGGCTTATTATGTTGATGAATTTTGTCTTATTGCCTTCTGTTTTGCACTATTTGTGCTATTTTGCACAGGAATTTTCCTGATCTGTTTTGAAGAAGTTTAGCACAGTGGTCTTCTAGTAAGAGCAAGGGCTTGTAGACAGCACACTAATACTACTGATAAATTAATTACAAGAATGACATTGAGTAGTTCATACTTTGTTTTAGTTCTTGAAAGTCACAGTCATAATTAAAGATACACTTTTTAGTTAGTTTTCTAAGAAAAGTAAAGCATTAGAGAGACTTTTCATCTTTATGATAAATTTTATCTGTAATATTTTTCCTTGTCTTAAGATTTTTTAGGAAATGGATGAATATATAAAAAGGAAAGAACAGCAAGGAAAATGAAAGAATTTCTATCTGTATGAACAAAACTATTTAGATGGAACAATAGCAGTACAGTTTTGTGGCAGCAGAAGTAATGCAGGCACTTGTACAGGAACAGATTGTGTTGTGGTAAGAACTGTAGTGAATGAGCGTGAAAGTGAGGAAGTCTGCATAAGGCTGCTTTTTGACCTGCTTATGAACCAAAATACAATAAATGAATAATAAAATGACAAAGGAAATTTTACATCAAAAACCAGCGGAAGGTAGGAAAACAGTGAAGACTTCACAAAGAAACCTGATCCCATCTGTCTCTCTCCCAGAAAGATTAAGATAAATTCAGAAATAATTTTGATCCTTCTATAAAGTCTTAAACCTTCTTAATATAACCCAGAACCAATCTTGGCTTAAATTCAAAAGGCCAATGTGTAATTTTCAATTGCTGACATCTGAATACCTCATTAGTATGTTGAAATTGTCACTCAAATGGCTGTTTTATTTGCCTAAGTGCTGATTTAATAGACTGAATGCAAGATTTGGCAATATTGTTAAGGCACCCATGTTTGAAAATTAAGTGCTGACTTTGAATTATATGTGACTGTATTTGTGCCTCTGTTCAGTGAAAACAAGCCTTCTAGCTATCCATCATGGAAATTCTCACATCAAAACCTGAGATACTGTACACGGTCAACCTATCAGATGCTACACTGCATGCAGGTTTTGTGTTTCGTTTTTGTTTGGTTTTGTTGTTTTGTGGGTGCTTATTTTTTTTAATTAATTTTGCAGGAAAACATCACACATTGTTTCAATTTTAATTGTTCCTTTATAATTAAGACTTCAGTTCCTGAGTGTAGCAGATTTTTGAAGGAAAAAGGATAGAGTACAGCCCTGTAGTTAGCAGATGTAATGAGATGAGAAACTTAAAAGGTCCAGAAAGTACGAACAAAAGAAGGAAGAGCTAAGGGTACCCTGAATGGCACACTTGCTGATGACATGTGGATGATGACTAATGAAAAGCTTTTAGATAGCTGCCTTTCTTTGAATCCACATTCTACATATAGGAAACTATTTAAATGTCAGATTTTTAGGTGAAAATCTCACTCTCTTAAACATTGAACATGTAACTGACCAGTCCAGGATTTTTGACTAGGCTAGGTCACTAAATATTGAAATGTATACTGCAAATTTAAAAAAAAATAAAATTTAAAAACCAAAACACCACAGCAACAACAAACAACAAAAACCTCAAGACCTCTTCTATTATAAGGAACCCGTCTGATATTACCAGATAAAGTTGTTTGAAAATGCAGATGAATTTGAATGTGTAACATTCCTTTAAACTGAAAGTTAACTCATTTGGTTAATAAATGGTATATCATTGTAAGAGTTTTATAGCAAAGCTGTTCCACAGCTTTGTGGAACAGAAGGAGCCTCCTTCTCTGTAGCTTTTCTAATATTATTAGCTGCAAGCACACATAAAAGGTGCTATGTTTGCGAAATGTTATTATTCAAACTTATCAATGTTAAAATTCCTTTTTAGCTAATCTACCCTCACAGCTTGAAACACATGGGCAGTTCTTGAAGCACTGATGTTTCGTCCAGACAAGCTCTGGCATAATTCCAACAATGAGTCTGACCCTTAAAAGCCCTGGGACTTCAGTTAAGGCCAGTCAATCACACTGCACTGTGACATATCTGTGGTGTAGGCAAATACCATGGAGAGGCTATGATGCTGCCCTCACACTCATTTTAACTTACTCCTCTGAAAAGTTTTTAATCAGGTTTACAGGGCAGTATCACTATTTTTTTTAAGAAAAAAGATAAAAAAAAGGTATGGTTTATTGTTGCATAAGGATGCAGAATGCAAAAGTGCTTTCAGAAAACGAACATATATTGTCCACACAAACCACAAGCATAGTGGGATGCACAAACAGATATTTGTTTGGATGCACATGCATGCAAAATCAGA
The DNA here is from genome assembly GCA_013399435.1 of Arenaria interpres. Lineage (NCBI taxonomy): Eukaryota > Metazoa > Chordata > Aves > Charadriiformes > Scolopacidae > Arenaria > Arenaria interpres. The sequence continues at coordinate 82,838 of VXAK01026436.1, forward strand.
AGAACTGTTGAAAATAGATGTGTTCTTCAATGAGACATTTTTATTTTTTAAATTGAAAGTGCCTGTTACAGGGAAACTGTTTTGCATTTTTACAGTTAGCAAATGTCAATAAATCTATGGCATGTAAAAGGGCACTGCTACTGTGGCAGTTATTGGAGTTCTATACTTTGTCAAATATATGTACCTCATAATTCAATAATCTTTAAAAGCAATACTCATTGTGGTTTACAGTATGACACCTGACCTTTTGTTAATGTCAAATACCATTTTACCTTAGCGTGGAAAATTATTATATTTCTATAAATATAATCATTATTCTTGGAAAAAATATATTAAAGGAATAGAACAGGAAACTGATCAGCTAATCAATTATTTCACATGACAGTGATTTTATGTATTATTGTTGACATTTCCTTGAGTACCGTAAACAGGCCTATGATATAGAAGAAAATGGCAACTGGAAGTCAAAATTCTGCTTGTAATACCGGTCTGTTAGCTGAGAGTAGATAAAAAAAAAAATTCTGTTGTACTGATTGGCAAGAAGAATGCAGCATTAAGTTGTTTTTCCAGCCAAGCTAGATAAAATCTCTGGCAATGATTATACAATATGTGGTTTGGAACTTTTCTTAAAGGTAGCAAAGTTAAGCACAATTTACAAAATAGCCATTTAGTTGTGATAGATATATCCAGTTCTGCCTTAAAAGTGAGCTAGCAGCAGGGGAGATAAAGAATTCAGTTCCACATCATTAGGAGATACAGATTTTTTTTTTGCTGCACTAAGCAAATATACTTGCCGCTGAATGAAACATATCATTTTGACTTGAATCTGTTGCTTGACCAGTGTATTCATGTATATTATCTATCAATATATGCTTTTCTTTTCATGTTGACAGGATAAATTTCATTGATTCATGTGGGCATTTGTGTTAGAGGGAGAGTGTGGGTTAAAAATGACTGAAAATACATGTATTTTTAGCTTACCTCTATACCTGTAAAAATAAGAAGACATGTATTCCTACTGAGCAGCTGGATTGTACTGAACAATCTTGCATGGAGAAGTGTACTGTCCTTTCTGTTGGGATAGATCAAGGCAGAATTTTGCACTGTGGAAGAAAAGCAATGTACCTTCTTTTTGTTTATGATGTGCCTCCAATGGTGCTGCATGTGCCAGAAAATTATTCTTTAAATAGCAACCTTCTTCACCTTCCATACTTGGCATTGACATTGTTTTCTTTATGAGGTAAAGTGTAGAAAGATACAACACAGTCTTAGCATGGCTTAGCAAGAGAGTAGTACCAGATTTAGACTTTGTTTATGACATAGTTCTTCTATGAATATGCAAGCGAAAATCAAAAGACTCTCCAGCTTTCAAAAAAGCATTCATTATGAAACCCCACAACAAACCTAATGAGAACTTTAACAATTCCTGATTCAAACATTACATTAGAGGGCAAAAGAGTAGTGGAGATGAATCAGTTGCCTTACTAATGTATGAAATAATGGAGGCATCAGCTGCATTCATGAGTATGGAGAACATGAGATTTTGGAATATTTTTGTGGACATTTTAGATTCTCCAGCTTTTTTGCATGCTATTTATAAGGAGAAAGATGGGTTAAAAACTGAGAGTCAATATATGGCTATTTGAAAGGGCCTTTTACCTCCAAAATTCTCTTTGCTAAAGATAATAGAAGACTCAACCACCTACACAGTAATTTTTAAAAATGAACCACTGTCTAGAGAAGAGAGATAGCATTTTACTACTGCTGTTACAGACTTTGCTAAATTTGGCCTGGACATTTTGCCCCCAGACATTCAGTAATTGAAATGACCAATAGAGGCTGTGGCCATAGCTTTGAAAATACCTGCACTGCCTACTTGTAATTCATTGCTGGTTGCTTAGCTTCCCTTAAAAGTCAACTCCTCATTTACGGTTGATATAAGTCTTTCAGTAAAGGCCGGAGAAAAGGTAATGTGACTTATGAACTTGCTTTTCAGGACACAGACAAAAGTCTTCTTCAAGATCCAACTGAATTGGTTGGTGCTGTTTTCCATCACAGGAAGCTGCTAACCCAGAGCTCTGTCAGAGGAAGAAGGTCATGTGAGTGCTTTTCGATCCATTTCAGACAAAATGAGCTGGGTTAGCTCATAGTCACCTTCAAAGCCCATTAAGCTTTCCCAGTGTATTTTGCTTGCAATGCAAAGGAATGTGTACACAAACTCTTCCACAAGCAGAGATGGGAGGATGGCAAATTCTGGTAGAGGAAGGCGACAAACCACTGGGGGAAGAAACCTTTTCCATTGCTTGTTCGGCTTTTCCATGAACTCTAAGTCAAAGCAGACAAAGCACTACCTTTTATGCAAGGCAAGCTAAAATATAGCCTGATGAGGCTACTTGAGATGATTTTGTAATGACTGGCACTTAGTGGAGGATCTTTCGCAAAAATCCATAGTAACGAACAACCATTTGATACAAGAGTTGATCATGGAAAAACTCTTAACATTAAAACCAAAAAGTAAATATTTAATTCCAGTCGTACTTGCACCTTAATATATGGATATGAAAGCAGGAAATCTACCAGATTTACTGACAGATATCTTTGTAAGTAAAGGCCTTTGAAAAAACCTAGGTATTTAATTACAATAAATTAATTAATGTAAATAAATTACAAATGCCACGATTCACTGCAAATTCAACAAAATCTCGGACATAATTTAGAAAAATGCATGGAAATATCTGAGAACCATGGGTCTATCCACTGAACACTTTTAAAGACCGATAGACAACAGGGAATAAGAAGAACTCAGAGTGTGCCCTGAATAGATAAAGACAAAAAACCCTGTATATCCTTGACAACAGCCTAATAAACCAATGGTGTTTGATGGTACAAGGGAGACTTCAGAGTCTTTAGACAGAACCATATACAAGCATTTAATTTCAAAATCAGGTTGAAAAACATCTGTTATTTCATAAGACTCTTACACATACAGTTTTGTCCAGTAGGACACTAAAGCCTTATTTAACCTTTAACAGATGAATCATTCCATACCCTCACAGCTCAAGTAAATTAACTCCTTTAGCCTTGGGATTCCAGGGCCTATAAGCCCAATTATGAAAACTCCTCAGGCCCAAAAATAGTATTTGGTGTCACACATAGTTCTGCTTCCCTCCAGTAATAGCTAGTGTGTCTATCTTAGACAGATATAACAACTAAGAACAATAAACCTAACGGCAGCATCTAAGGGTCACTAATTTTAAGGGATAGCAATATGTACTACACAAGGATCTTGCACATGTCATCTTCTCTTTTCAGTTGCAAGTTTATCTCTTTTAATGTGAAAGAATGAAGTATGGAGAGAGATAAGGAAGGGAATACGACACTGGAAGCCTAACTGGTTTAGTTTAAAATGAAGCAGCGCCTACTGCTTTGTTGAAGGAATGTAACCTGCTGGTGACAGCAATCATGACTTGACAGAGGATCAATCACAAGAGTTACAAGTGCTTTGCCCTTTTTCTGATATGTGACAGTTTTGGAAAACAGCATTCTAGATAATCCCTTGTGGAACAACTTTTTGGATTATCTCTAGTGACCCTAGTTTTCCTACACAAACATAAATGCGCTTCATATTATTAGCCCCAGTTAGGATAATAGCCTTGGTAACAATGAGATGCAGAATAACTAAGGAGCTTTACTCTGCTTGGCAGTTACAAAAGGCACCTTGAACAAACAGAATAAAACAACAACAAAAAAATGTTTAAATCTACCTGCAGCTGCACTGTGCAACTCTGGTGGGAACAGTTTTACTGACTGTGAGGAGTTTGATTCACTTCTTGGATTTCTTCTGTTTTAAGCCAGTGCATCTTTAATGAAATCGCCAGTTTAGTTTCCTTCCAAAATTCACACTTACATTAGTTTAAAATGTTTTAAGCCAGTGCATCTTTAATGAAATCGCCAGTTTAATTTCCTTCCAAAATTCACACTTACATTAGTTTAAAAT